>CM060947.1:78403173-78615673 GCA_030765055.1 Mantis religiosa
ATTAGTCACTGGTGGGCAACATGATAGGAGTTCCGGGATTTAGGAATATATGGCATTTTTCAGAATGGATTTTAAAATTGTAATCTTGATTTGGTATTTCCATTTGATGTTGTATAAGGAAAGATGAGAAATAAATTACAAATTACAAAATTACAAATAGGATTTAAGGAGTTGCATTTACTTTTTATTTTATGTAAGTTCCTTCACTCCTTAAATCACCTCCCAGTTAGGTATAGAGCATGTGAAAGTATTAAACAGGATTCAATCTTTGTAAGCACGACTTATAATTAGTTGCACTGGCAAGGTGAAATTACCCTGTAAAATGCATACCTTTATACAAGAATTAAAAGCTTTGACAAAATATTAAAAAAGCAACTAAACAAACAAACAAAACAAAAATGAACAAAAAGAGTGAAGGAGACTCGCACTCATTAACATTTCACTTAAAAGCTATTCTAATAACCATTTGGCAGAGGGAACACTCTGGCATATCTTTTCAGTTTCGTGTGTTGTGCACTTAAGTGGTATTGTCATTAGCACTAGCATTCTGGCACTTTAGAAACTTATAGCCATAACTTCAACATTTCAACCAACTGGCCAAAAGTCTCCTATCTCAAATTACTTTTTTAATATATCTCCACTTGCTCTGAAGATATATTGGTGCGGTTCTTTAACATCCCGTATATTTTACTGCAGTTGCATGGTGTATGCATTTTATTCTTAAAATATTACAAAAAGATTCTGTGATGGCATTAAAAATGAATAAACATTCAATATGTTTACAATAAAAGGCAGCTACAAATACTTGCCTTTCATTACTAAAGTTTGGTATACCTAATAAAAAATATCAAAATTCCGTTTTAATGTATTTTAAAACTTAAACATCTTTATTACCAAGTGCAATGTCAGCTACAAAACCTTCATAAATTAATACTAAATAAGTGTTTTTGAATAAATTTGGATTCCATTTCTAGTGAACTATAGATATTAGTTAGCAGATTTATATTCATAAAAACCAAAAAGTTAATAGACAATATTTTTGGAATCAAATAAAATAATGTTTTAATAATACTTAGCAATTTTTTTCAATTGCATATCAAAGTAAGCTAATAATATTTATGTAACTTGTGGCTGAAGTTGTGCCCACAATTGTTTTACAAACCACAATACAAATTCATATTAAATAGTTTAGTTAGATTAAAATTATAATATACTGTGAGATTTAAGTCTAGTGTTCATATTAATGTTAGTAATTAAATAACATACAAAGTATGTCTATACCTCTTACACCTAAAACTCTTTGTTCTCTGTTTTTTGTTATGGTTATGAATAAAATCTTCTGTTAAATTAATTTTGACAAATGTTATGAATAGTTGTTTGATGTACCAGTAAGGGCAAAATATTTTAGATCTTCATTTTAATCCTTGAAATTTACTGGCATGTTATTACAGATGGAAAGTGAAACTAACTATATATAATCTGTCTCAAATTAGATCAGTTCTTTTGAACACATGTGGGAAGGATGAAAGAAAGAGTTAGATAGAACACAGTTAGGTGCTGACTGGTGAAGGTAAAGTCGTGGATATTTTCTTTTATTTTTTCATTGCACAATATCTGCCTCTAAAATTTATAGCACTAAGCAGTTTTGTAGTATTGCCAAGTCCAGTTTTTCCAAGAAGAGAAAATTATACAACCATATCCTTTACATAAAATGCATAAGTGTTCTAGGCCATCAATTCTGAAAGGAAGATGCAATTATATACTATTGACTTATTATTGTTAAATAATATGCAGCCTAACTTACTATTACTAATGAAGCACTTGTATAATATGTAAGTTGTATTCCAATCCTCTACAGCTCTTTTGAAAGAAAATAGTTCTTAATGTGACCATTAATTCAAATGTTAGTATTTATACATCTGATATTTAACATATATTTCCTACATCTTATCTTACATACCTCACAAACCCAAAATGCTTGTTTACGATTTAAAGGCAATCAACTTGTCATGAAGTAGGCCTGTCCTTCTGTCAAAATAATAAAAAACTAAGCAAACCTTAAAAGTGTCGAGAGGCAAATGATCACATACTGTTTTGTGATATTTATTAAGATAATAAAACCTTGAAGCATTATCTACTATATGATGTTAATTCTGTAACTGCCATTGCAAGACTTAAAGCACACATATAGCATTTAACATGCAGCAGTTTTCTGCTCCACCAAGTTGTTTACGAAATGATTATTCATATCTAAATCAGAGTATAGAACATATTGCTAAGTTTTGTATAAATAAGTCATGGAACAGCAGTGGGCATAGTGTGTTGGAGACTGAGAAAAGATTAGTTTGATTGTAGGGGTTGAGAATTTCTGGAATGGTTCAACAAGCTATTAATCACAATGTAGAATGACTTCCATTCCAGAAGATCAGCTGAGAGAAAATGATGGACAGCTGTATCTGGTCATCTGTAATCTTCTACTGGTTATCTTCTGGAAAATCATTCAATAGAAAAAATGCTGAGAAAGGCTCAAGTTTCAAAATTCTAAGAATTAAACTTGGTTTGACTTATGTCTAAACCTAGGTATTCATATATCGAGATTTAACTGAATTGGAACACCACAGTGAAGCGAAATAATTATTAATTTATAGATGAGTCGTATTTATTATACATCTGCTTCACTTACATACTTATTTTGAGGACATTTTTGCAAATCATCGTTTGCATCTTCGGCTCTTATGCGTCTTATGTGTATAGACGCATAAGAGCCGAAGATGCAAACGATGATTTGCGAAACATGTCCTCAAAATAGGTACGTAAGTGAAGCAGATGTATAATAAATATGACTCATCTATAAATTAATAACTAGGTATTCCTTTTTATGATAGCAGAAATGGTACTTGTCACAGGTATTAATAACACTTCATTCTTGCTGAATGAATCAATAACATGGATCTGTTGCAGGAGATCTGTTTGACATGTTGCTGCCGATGCTGAGCATCTACCAGGAATATGTCAGGAACCACCATTACAGTCTGCAGGTGCTTACTGAATGTAAGCAGTCTCCTCCTTTCGCCGCTCTTCTGGCTCGCCTGGAAAACAAACCTGCTTGTCAGGGTCGCAGCCTTGAAACTTTTCTTACATATCCTATGCATCAGGTATATATAACATTTAAGAGAACTTTAATGTCATTTTAAATTGAAGCATAGAAACCAAATAGGGGTTGAATGTCAAAAATTCAGATCCAAATAAAATAGAACAGTATCTTTATTTAATGAACAACAGAGTCCACAGATTTTGAGATCTCCCTGTATTTATTTTTCTTTATGTAATATGTTCTTTTAAATTATATCTATTAAAATTTGTACCAGGGTTCAATGATAACATTTATTTTCCTGGGATGCATAAAGTACTGGAATACAACAAAAATGTATTTGATAATTTTAGGCAAAATCCCATATATTAACTCAGTTTTTTACAAGATAAAAAGTATTATTTATGTATATAAATTAAAGATAGTATAATATAAGCAATACACTTTTTCTCATATTTGACCTTATTTGGAAAAAAAAAAAAAAACTTTATACAATTATTAGTTCCTTTTATTGCTTGTTTTCCTCTTTTTACTGATATAACCCTTCTTGGACTTTTATTTTAAGTACAAATAATTTGAGGTGCAATAATCTTAACTTTTTCTGGCCAAAATCATTTCAGAATCATTCCTTATAGTATAATGTTATTTATTCTCCAAATGAAGTAAACCTATTTTACCAGTAAGATATGTTACAAGAACACATAAATACAAAGATCAAAATAACAGAACATAATAATTATAACATTTTAAAAATTTGGACAATAAAAGTGCTCAAAGGCTGAAGTGCAACATCTTTTAAAGAATACATTAATCAACAGTGTTTGAAGATCTGTATTACAATATGAAAGATGTTGAATAACATTATATTTCATTTTGGAACAAGGATCACATCTAAATATAAAGTGTTCAACACTTTCATCAACGCTTTCACATTTACATAGGTATCCAGGAGCCTCTATGGAATCTTCAAAAGTAAGTTTTAGATTTTCCATGTCTGGTAGCAAACTGGACCAAAATAAAATTGGTTGAAAAGCACTTGCAGTTTACATGATCATTAACAGTAACAAAAAAATTCGAGTGATTTGTCCTTTATCACTGTTTATACAAGTGCTGTTTCATATTTAAAAAACAAAATTCGAATGTTTTTTTTTTTTTTTTTTAATTTTTGTAACAAATGTGATTGTAGACTCTTTAAAACTGAATTACTTTTGGGGTAATGCATAACGTTTACCAATTTCATCTGCCCTCTCATTGCCATGTATACCCATATGGCCTCTAATCCATGTGATATACACGTGATTGGTGTTTGCTATAATATCATTACTTATTTTGGTAGCAAGTGAATATGTAGTGTGTTTATCTCTGATAACGACAGATGCTTGGGAATCGCTGTATATACATGCACTAAAGTTATTACTACGGCACCACTGCACTGCTTGATTCAGTGCAAAAAGTTTGGCCTGGAATATAGAGCAATTAGCTGCAAGTCTGTATACTCTATAAAGAACTCCACATTGTTTATATCGAACACCAAAAGAGTGCATCCCACACAAACTGGATTCTCTAGATGTCTAGATGATCAGAATATGGTGAGCCATCTGAGTAGATGTTGTAATCAGAGTTTGTTTGCAGTTATTCTTGCTGACGATGTTGTGAAATACAGCAAGATGTCCAGCTTCCAAGAAATGAGATCTCAGATGAAAGTCCAATTCAGTAAACTCATAGGGACCCTCGATAACCTTTCTTTAGGTTATATATCTTTGCACTGAAGATTGCCAATAAACATAAAGGTTCAATGCCTGTAATTAGAAGTGCATCATCTGTGGAAATTTTTCTATATCCCTTGATGATTCTGAGTACAAATGCCCTTTTTATCTGGTTTAGTTTACATTGTACCCAGCATTTATTTAGTACATCTTGGAATACTGCCGAGCAGTATAGTACAATAGATTTGATAGCTCCAAGGTATAATATCTTCATCGCCAAAGAGTTGAGACAATATGTGGGACGTGATGCAATTGAGAGGTCTATTGTTTTTTTGTTTTTTTGTTTTTTGCACATGGTTGAAGTGTTCTCTAAATGTTAGTTTGCAATCTAAAATTACTCCAAGATGAGACAATTTCTTCACTTGTTAACTTTCAGAAACATTTAAAGAGAATACATCTAACTTTAGAGGAGCAGGCACTAATACAACATGAAAAAATGCTGTTAAAAGCAACAAAATGGGAGAAAATATTACTACAACCAATCAAGATGAAAACACAAACAAGTTTCCTACACATAGTTATGGAGTTAAAAACAGATCTGAATCTTCCTAATTCTAAAGAAAACATTTTAATCAAAGAAAATCCACTGACTTTTGAACCAATTAATATTCAATTACATTTCGAACAAATAGTAACAAAATCTGACTTCCAAACCAGTACTGAAAGCACTGGCATTAGAAACTGTGAACAATAGATACCCACCTGAAGAATGGTTACATATCTACACAGATGGATCTAACTTGGACAACTCAGGAGCAGGAACTAAGTGTGCATTGTTCTCATTCTATCAACCAGCAGGATACCACACAACAAATTTTGATGCGCAAGTAACGGCTATTCATATTTCACTCCAACAACTTCAATACAGAATAAATAAATTAAAAAATGCTGTTGATTCTAAAGCAGCATTATGTGCAATAAGTTCCTATAGAATGAGGTCAATCCAAATTAAAGAATGTCAAAAAATGATCCAACAACTTCAAAAACTACAGAAAAGAATTATATTACAGTGGATACCTGCACATTGTGGAATTGTTGGAAATGAATTAGCTGATTTTCTTGCCAAAAAAGGTGCAAATTTAATTTAGAACAAAAGTAAAATCTTACCCTTTACATCCATTAAAATATTAATCAAAAACAAACGGAAAAGAATTACATTACAGTGGATACCTGCACATTGTGGAATTGCTGGAAATGAATCAGCTGATTTTCTTGCCAAAAAAGGTGCAAATTTAATTCAGAACAAAAGTAAAAACTTACCCTTTATATCCATTAAAATATTAATCAAAAACAAATATAAAAACTAACAAAACCAATCAATGTCTAAAAAGCCAAAGATAAAAAATGGAACATTTTAATTAAAAATCCAGAAATTATTCCAGAAATCCCACGTAAAGCTGCACTAGCAAATTTTAGATTACTTACGGAACATGATTATTTGGCCAAACACTTACACAGAATAGGAACTTATACAAGTCCACATTGTTCTCTGTGCAACAAAGAAGAGGAAATGACTGAAGAACATCTTTTAACCTGTGAAGCCCTACCTTTCGGACCCACTACACAGAAATATTGGAGAGCAAGAGAGCTAATGGCTTCATTGCCAAAGCCTAGCCTTTGAAAACAACAACATTTAAAGAAAATAAATTGTTCACAAAATTCATTAGATTTCCTCAGTTTTGTCCTTTTACTGGTGTAAGATTAATTTCCAACACACTCTGTTTTACTTTTGATGAATATCTGAATAATAATAGTAATGATGATGATTATGATGATGATGATGACGATGATGATGATGATGATGATGATGATGATGATGATGATGATGATGATGATGATGATGATGATGATGATGATGATGATGATGATGATGATGATGATGATGATGATGATGATGATGATGATGATGATGATGATGATGATGATGATGATGATGATGATGATGATGATGATGATGATGATGATGATGATGATGATGATGATGATGATGATGATGATGATGATGATGATGATGATGATGATGATGATGATGATGATGATGATGATGATGATGATGATGATGATGATGATGATGATGATGATGATGATGATGATGATGATGATGATGATGATGATGATGATGATGATGATGATGATGATGATGATGATGATGATGATGATGATGATGATGACGACGACGACGGTGATGGTGACGGTGACGGTGATGGTGACGGTGACGGTGAAGGTGACGATGACGATGATGTGGCATCATACTGCAAGATATTATCTGTCTCTTGCTTTATGACATTCCGTAAAACCAATAATTATATGCATCAGGAGATTGCCTCTCAAGGCACCTTCACGTGTAAAACAGCTTTTAACATAAAATCAGTGTAATCAATCAGAACTTATTATTTCTTGCATAAATATAAAATATTGCTTTTATAGGTATATAAAGTTTGTAACCATATCAAACTTTGGATTTGAAAGAATTTAAGAAAAGGTAGCTCTCAGTGCCCTTTTGTATTTTAAGGCTTTAGTTAATACTTCTTCAAAGGGTGCTTGCTAGTTTATATATACACAAAAGTAATTTTGTATGTTCTGTAAGTAATAAGACAAAAGAATTGTGTGGAATCAATTTGTTATATTAATGTATGTACAAGTAACTTCCATTCTTATATATCAGAGCAGCTATCAGTGAACTGTTTTCTTTCTTGGAGTTAGCTGAGTTTTTAAGTTTTTGAATGAATATCTTTTGTTACAGATACCCAGATATATAATTACTCTACATGAGCTCTTAGCCCATACACCACATGATCATGTGGAGCGTAAAAGTCTACAAAATGCACGCCAGCAGCTGGAGAATCTGTCAAGGCAAATGCACGACGAGGTGAGCGTCATTCCTGCCACTTCCACATTCAAGCGGCCACATCACCACCAACACTTAGGCACATTCAAAAGAAAACCATAGTATTTTAGGTTACATGGATATATTAGCTTGGTAAACTTAAATGGATGGGATTAAACAATTTTATTTTTATAGAGGTGCTTATAATTAAAATTGTGTTTAGCAGGAAAATTTGTCTTCCTAGTAAATACTAACAGCAGAAGAGCTCACTAGCTGTAAGTTTATCAATCTGGATATAGACTGAAGTAGCAGGTATTTAAATTTCTTATTAGAATGTACTGAAATCTACAGTAAAACCTAATTGCACAAACAATATTTTCAAGGGGTTGGCACACACATATTATATACATAGAAAAGCAATAATAATGGGAACATAGTAAAATTCAAACATACACCAAACAATCCTTAATTGAGTAATCAATTAAGTTTTTTTGACAAAATTTAATATGTGTTAATATGATTAGCAATACCTGAAGGAATATAATCCTTCCAGCTTCCAAAAATGTTCAACTGGTTACAAGTGAAGTTACACAGTTAATCTTTTGAATGGCAATAAGCTGAAGGTGGTATTTCTCCATTCTTATATAATTAAATATTAGTGTTCCCTAGGTGAACTGTAACTTTGTATTTGGAGCATAAGATAGGCATATAAGTATAACTGTTTTAAAGTGAAGTGATACTATAAAGCTATATTTTAGGCTGGAGTGTTAACTGTAAAGCTTGTTGACTATTAGAGATTTCTGCTACTAGTACACACCATGAATGCATTTAGTGTTCTGCTTTTTATATTCATTATGGGAGCTACTAAATAAGATCACCAATATTGTGCTAAGAAGAGGATTTGATCTTCTTCCTCGCATTGTTCTAATAATAATAGCAACAGCATGATTTTATTTATCTCTGCTGTTGTAGTTTCAGTTTTGAATCTAAGACTTTGTTTCGGTATGTGAACCTTTTGGGTCTTGCAGTGATTGTAGTTTGTTACATTTAATAGCATTATTTGATATTCATTCCAGATAGGCAGCACTACGTTTTCTCCCATGAATGTTCAACACATATTGGCTTTGAATTCTAACACCTTCAAGTACTGGATGTTAATGTTGTTAAAGTGGAATTACAAGTAGGAAAATTAGTTGATTAATAATAAAAAAAAAATATTAACTTTTTAAATTTATCTCGAAACATGTTTTAAAAGCTAGCTTCCTCTGTTTTCAATCAGACATCAACTTTCTTCCTTCCACAGACTACTCTGATAGTGGTTCCAGGAACTCCTAAACTGGATTGCTCTATAAAATATACAAACTGAATACTTTACCCCTGATCTTCTAAATGAAGAACTGCTTCCATGCTGACAAATAAGAGGAAATTGAAAACAAAAGTAAATTGACATTTAAAATGTATTATTAAACACAAATACATTGAAAAGTATAGTTGCCATCCATTTCGCAAGCCAAGTTATTAATCCAGCACCAAACACATAACAGAAAATCAACAATTTGCAACATGGGAACAGATCTTAATCTGGAAGAATACAGAGTATTCAATTTTTATTTTTCGTAGAATAACCGCTGTACAAGTTCCCTGAACCGCCAGAGCAGTAAGGAATCAGCTTCACTAAACAAGATATGTCAGTGTCTTGTTAATAATGAAGGAAACTGGCATTCAAATAAGTTACAGGAATTAATATAATTTTGTGCTTCATTGTATCATAGTTCTTACACAATGAAAGTTACAGGAAATTTTAAAAGTTTTAGTTTTGTGTTATTGACTCATTTTCTAGTTTTGATATGATGCATATTTCACTTTGGACATATTTATTTCCTTTCTGCTACTTCATTCACTTATGGTAGGAAAAACTAGTTGATACTCATCTATAAAAGTCATCCCCATGGCACAGCAATAACGTTGCAGTCTTCCTATCATTGTCAGCTAATTTAGTGCTATTGATACTAAGTGGGATTTGTGGTAGATGAAGCAGCAGTTGCATTTGTTTTCTTTGGATGCTTCTTGTAACTTCTTCTTGAGGAAAAAATGAAGTAAAGAACTAATTAAACTGCATAATATGGCCTTATCTTGGGAAATAAAATTAGAGTTGCACAGCTGCTAAGGTCAATAGCTATCTTGGGAAGAAAATTAAATTACTTCTTTTTTAAATGCTAATTTTAATTTAATTTATGCTACCCTTTTTTCATTTACCTATTTTTTTTAAATATGATGATGATCAGTAAGTATTAAATAATTTCTCAACTAAATGTGGTAGTAAAATTAGTAAATTTTTATATATATTTTTTTTTTAGATAATACTATTAGGGGTTAATGAGAAGATTACAATTTTCACTGAATTAGATTTTCACTATTGAGACTAGAAAGTTGACTTACAGGTGAATACATTAGAAAAATAATCAGGTTTAAATTTTAGATTACGTCTTGAATTATTTATCTAAATATGTGTATTAAGTTGATTATAATACAAATATTTTATTCTAAAATGAACTCTAGAACAATACTACAGTAGGGTAACTCTGCAGTTCTCAAATATTCTGACACAAAAATAATATTTTTCTCTACATACCACAAGATGATTTTTTTAGTTGAAAAGCTTATACTATAAATAAATTTAAATTTATTTCAAGGCTACTGTTAGATTTAATTGATGTCATTAGAGAACTTTTTTTTTTTTTTTTTTGTAATTTACATCCTCCAATGATAAGTCATATCGGACAATGAATGAAACTGTTGAAATGATGCTAGAATGAGTCCAGGGTCCTTAGAGCTTAGAGTTACCCGACATTTGTCTTTCAGGATAAGGGAAAAACCCGGGGAAAACCTTATCCAAGTAACTCACCCTGACCGAGATTTGAACTCGGGACCTCTTGAACGTGAGGCAGACATGCTACCACCATGCTACCAAGGCGGCTAGAGAACAGTTAGTCTGCTTAAACTATATACTATATAGTCTCCTGTGAAAGCAAGTTATGAGAGTTGTTATTTAATATTTCATGACATGCAAAAATTTACATGACCTGCAAAGTAAACTTCTTGTTACTGATGTAATCTTTATTCTCATGTGATATGAGCTATGTAATAACCTGGTTTCTCTGCTTCTCTGTTATGATGTCATAATAGGCTGTCATAAGCAATTATGTCTTCAGAATTAATCATATTCATGGTATATTGAAATTTAACTGTGTTGGAACACCACAGTGAAGTGAAATAATTATTAAATTATAGATGAGTCGTACTTATTACACACCAGCTTCACTTAGGTACCTATATTGGGGACATGTTTGGCAAACTATTGTTCACATCATTGGCTCATTAGAGCTCTCTAATGAGAGCCGATGATGCGAACGATAGTTCACGAAACATGTCCTCAATATAGGTACGTAAGTGAAGCTAATGTGTAATAAATACAACTCATCTATAATTTAATACTCATGGTAGTTTTCAAAGCAACCACTGGATCTTACAATTTGCATTTTTTCCAAGGACAATGCCTCTGGATAACAGTCATATTTATTTTTTGAGACACTTATCAGACTTTGTTGCTCTGTTGAAGATGATTTTTATGTTATTCACATTCTGCAAGATATCTTACAATTAAGAATAATGGCACTAAGTTCTGAAGTTTTATCATCCAGCAAATGTTTCTTTATGATTTTGCTTTCTTCTTTTAGATTACTTCCCTCTTTGAGATATCTAGCTAATTCTTTTCCCTACTACAGAAAACAAGCTATCCTGGGAATATGGTTATCTTACTTATGTAAATCCAAATTGGTCTAAGTATTTGCATAGCATACAATGACCAGCATAAATAAGATCTGCCAGAGTATACAAAAAAATTTTGGTCACTCCAAAACATTTTAGCAGCAGCTGTAAATAATTTTTAATTGACTTGAAGCGTTTATAAGTTCTCAAAATATTCTCCATTGTAATAAATACACTTATGCATCTGTTTAAACTACTTTATAAATCACCTAACCAAGATAATTTTAGGATATCACTCATTGGCTCCATGTAAGCTCTAATGACATGTTTATATGATGAGAAATGGTGACCATTGACTTTTCCAATGTTTTGGAGAAAAGGAAAAAGTCTTATGGAAGACTCCTGCCATTTTAATTGGCCCTGAATTAGAGTGTTCTAATTGTAGTACATTCAGAAGCATTATAATTTCTGTTTAGCTAATGTTAAGGGCACTCTGTCAACATAAGTGATGTAGGGATTCTTCATTAATTACATTACACAGTTGTAATTATTTCTGGTGCTTCTGGTGTGTAAGCATGACCTGTGAGAGGCTTGTCTTTCAAGGATTCTGCACCTCTTTGGGACTCCCAAAGTCAGTTTCTAATGATAATTCTGGATAGTGCAGATAACTGGAAAGTATGCACCAAAGAGTGGAGACACTGCTCCGCTGTTAGCCTCTTTTTGAAGTTATAAGAAATATGGTATGAGAATCACATTATCACAGTTCCATTGCATTTGTCTTTCTGGGCGACTTTGAGCTATTCTCGACCATGTACTTGAAAAACTGCCTTCCACTTTATTGTATTCTAAAGCAGGATTAAAATTAAAATACAGCCCTTTCAAATAAAATAAATTATATTACTATCACTTAAATGGTTTAAATTTTTTTGCCTTGAGCCTTACGTGTTATATTTTCTAACATTAATATTAACATTAATCTGTTTATTGCCAGAGTTCTGCATTGCAAACAGTCTTTTTAGGGGTAAAGATTAGTAAATAATAATGCAAAAATAAGCCATGGGATCATAAAATTACTGCATAAAATAATGGAGATGAAAAATAATGTTATAATGTGGCCACTGGTGGTATGTTTGGTACCTGATTACAGCAATTATCAGCTTAAAGCAATAATTGAAAAGGCTATTGGTGGTACACAATTGCAGATGGTATGAAGCAGCTCTTTCTAAAGAGACAACAGTATGCAGTAATATTTAAGCTCAAATGCTATAATTACTAGGGCTTGGAAGCTGATGACCCAAAAATAAGAGAAAAATGACCAATGAAGTGCCCTTAAATTTGGGTGAAAATAACCTTAAAATTTTAAAAAACTGCCATTAATTATTTTTGTAATTTTAACATTCAAAATTTAAAAAATATATATCATTTTTATTAATTGTTATAATTATATAATTTAAGTAATATACCTCATATATACTTATCTACCAGGAAAAATTTACATATCTATTTAGGCATATCTCTTATTTAGCATTGCAATAACGAACCATTGTCTTTCATAGGTTCTCGGGTTTGAAGGATCGCCGGTTGTTTTGAAGAACACTACTGACATCCTGGGCGCATTATTGAAGTGACCAATGTGCCCTAATGAAAAACCTTCAAAATAACTAAAGTCAAAACATTCACCTTGCAGAACTTTCTTAATTTTATACAACTGATTCTCAGTCTTCATTCCTAATACATTTTTCATTTTCTCACAAACTTCTTGACCAATTTTTTCTACGCATTTTTGCAAATTTTTCCTCCCTACCTTTAGTCTTTTTGACAACCACATGTATGTTATCTTGTTTTTTCTAACCATGTTATTGTTTCTGCCAAAATTGAAAAGTTGGCACTGCTAAATGCTAAACATCCCTCAATTTAAGGATCGTCCAGCAACTCTTCAGCAAGAAGAGTATTATAGATGCAGCATTTTCTGAATCTATGAAGAGCATGCACTATACATGGAACCACTTTAGTGTAAAATGATTTAATTGCAGTTCTCAATTTCACCATATATTTCGCTTCATCTGTTACAAAAAGTTAAACATTTTCAGTTTTATGCCCTGTGGCCATAAAAGAAACATGCTTTGATCATATGCTTGTGTATACATGGTAGGTTAACCTTCTCAATTACTTCCATCATAAGTAGAAACATTTTCTGAAGTGTGTAATGTTCTAATGTACAATACATGAGAATAACGTAAAAAAGTATGTTTAAAAGCAAAAATCTGAAGAAAATGCAAAAAAAAAGGTATAATATTTCCTTAAACATTTATCAACAGACATTATAACCCCAAAAATACAAAACATATGCAAAATAAAAGTAGTCAGTATTGGTTCATTTTTTAAGAGAAATGAATTGATATTGCATTCTGTACTGTCTGTGATGATGCAGAAGAAAGATGATATTTCATCAAGTTCCGATCCTAATAATTACACTTCCCATAAGGATTTTGTTGCTATCAGGTTATCAACTTATAAATATCTGTCCTGAGATTAGTGAAAATCAGATCAGTGAAGCTGAACTGTATGATAAAGTGGTGAAAGTAATTACAGATCACTTGGTAAAATACGTATGGAAAGAGAAACCAAGTCATTCTACAAAAATTGTGTGATTGCTCCATTATCTACCAAACCTGATTCAGATTCTAGTTCGCCCGCCTTGGTAGCATAGAGGTAGCATGTCTGCCTCACGTTCAAGAGGTCCCGAGTTTGAATCTTGGTCAGGGTGAGTTACCTGGATAAGGTTTTTTCTGGGGTTTTCCCTTATCGTGTAAGATGAATGTCAGGTAACTGTAAGCTCCATGGACCTTGGACTCATTTAAGCATCATTTCATCCATTCCATTCATCGTCCAATATGGCTTAACGTTGGAGGACGTAATTGACAACAAAAAAAAGATTTTAGTTCAGGATTAGATCTAGGTGTCTTATTGCAAGTAGGCTAAATATAGGCTGTGGTGTTGCTGCTATCTTTAAATGTTAAAGATAAAACTATTTGATATACTGCAGTATATAAGCTTATGATAGCTAATCATTTCAAACCAAAATAAATATGAAAATATATTTATTAGTAAGAACCTTATTTCTAAGTTTCTTTATATTGCCCTTTTATTTTTTGTCTATGTTGAATAATGTTATTCAGCATGTTCATATTATTCCTATTTTGCTTTATTTTAGATGCAGTTTTGGTTGTTAAAATTGTTTTTCATTCCAAGGTATCTACTTTGAAACAAATCCGCTAGAGATTATTTTAAATGACTGTAATAAAATCTAAGATTTTATCATAGAGACTGATATTCCACTCCTAAAAGACAATCGTATATTTTTCATGTAACTTGTGTAGATAGAAGTAAGCTCTATATTTCACAAATTCTGTGTGCCTTTCACCATAGTTCAGCGGAACTTTGTCTTCTCTTCCTGAACTTAACAAGTTTCCTTAGAGGCAGACAGAGAACATTAATTTTCAATATTACGGAATCCCTAATATCACTTTGTAAAATATATGTTCATTATGTGTATTCTTCCTTTCAAGTTTCATCTCTGTTCGGACAATCTGATGGTTTATATGTTCTCTGGTGTCTTTACCCCACACATCTTAATGCAACAAAACATTAGTTGAGTGTTATATTGGTGTATGACTTGATAGATAAACCTTCAGGATATTAAAAATAATAATAAACATGATGATTGATGATGATGATGATGATGATGATGATGATGATGATGATGATGATGATGATGATGATGATGATGATGATGATGATGATGATGATGATGATGATGATGATGATGATGATGATGATGATGATGATGATGATGATGATGATGATGATGATGATGATGATGATGATGATGATGATGATGATGATGATGATGATGATGATGATGATGATGATGATGATGATGATGATGATGATGATGATGATGATGATGATGATGATGATGATGATGATGATGATGATGATGATGATGATGATGATGATGATGATGATGATGATGATGATGATGATGATGATGATGATGATGATGATGATGATGATGATGATGATGATGATGATGATGATGATGATATCCAATAAATATTTTGCTGAAACATTCATAAAACTTTAGCTGATTACAGTTAAACTGTATATGAGGAAACGATGCTATTTCTGTACTCCCTTATAATAAATAAATAGCCAGTCATAGAAATGTCCAATCGTTAAAGCCAGGATGATAGGGAATTAGGTTCAAAATTACCAAAGCTTACACTGACTGTGACATTATAGATAAACAAACCATCTACATCCTTTGTTCGTTCTGTTGGTATATACAGACCAGTCATGAGACCATATTTTACCTCATGGTCCCTGCTGTGTTCAGGGAATGTATTTAACGATGGTTTGAATATAGCTGACTGCAAGCCTGGATCTTGAGAAGTCCTATTCCTATTATAACTAATAGGATATAATGAAATAATGTGGCATAAAATTCAGTTTCCGTTTGCTTTCAAATCATCAAACATGCAGAATTTAAACTGAGTGTCCTGACTCATGTATATCTACATATACAATTTCAGACAATATTCTGAAATATATTTAAATGCTTCTGTAGAACAGTTATAGCTCTTAAATATGTATATAACAATTCTTTTACCCTCTTTGTAAATTACATAATGCATTCTAGCAAACATATGGCTAGCTAAAAACAAAAATGCTGAATCTCTGTCACTAAATGAAACCAGTCATTGTCAACTTGTTACTTCTTGCATACTATATGCTCATAGAATGTGATATTGATTTAATTTAATATAGCTAATCACTTAGTACTAATCCACATGCATAAGTACATAACTTTATTTTTAAAGTCATACTAAACTTTTCCATAGAAGTTGGTCAATTAAAAATCCAACTGATAGAAATAGGTTATAACAGGGAGCAGGTGGGGAAACTATGTGAATTTGGAGAACCATCTGAGCATTTTCGAAAAGAAATTTCTTTGATACATGTCACTAGAAGTAATATATGAGGAAGCTCTGTACATAGTGCTATAATATTATTTAGACTTACACCATTCAACTTATCTGATGTCCAGGAATTGAAGCTACAAGGAAATACAAGTTGCATAATTACTGTAATTAAAACATTTATGGCTGAAGGGAATTAGGTCCATGTTTTAGCAAATCATGTGTTTATGTCATACTGACTAAGGTATACCTATATTATATAGTTGAACCATGTATTGTGCTTCACAGACAGGTAGTTACATTATTTCATGCTGAAGAGAACAAAATTTTGCATATAGCACTTTTAATATGGAGAAAATTAAGAAGTTGGTGCTACTATTCTAAACATATCTTATTATTTGAAGAGGTTTAGACTAATACATTCAATATTCATATTTATTTATATTAAAAGGAATTAATTTTCAATCCATTTTTAACTTTTTGATAAGCACAGTAAGTTTCTGATTGACATAGTACTTATTACTGACTCTGCTGTTGTTCCACTCGTAATCATTTCCTAAAATCAGGCTTAATTTATTTACATAGTTACACAGTTTCACAAAATTTAAGGTTCTGGAGCACACATAACATCCATATTTTTTTCAAAATAGGTATTTTGAATTCAAAGAAATATTGCGTTTGCACACAAGCACTACTTGCTTCTTGGAAATTTGACTGATAATGAACATGAATGCTTTCAAAACTATTCTTCCACAACTCACATTACTGCTAATTTTTAGAAGTCAAAGAGCCTTTTTTAATTGTAATAATTTCTAGCTTACTAAGGCCCAAACATTCCTTCTATTATTGGGTGTGGCTGTTATTTGTTGGAAACCCTAAAGTGGAGTCTAGAGATATAATCCTGATATTGTGGATGAATTAAGGACACTATGAAAGTTAAAAATGCAAGAATTATGCAAGAGGAGAATTTTTTTGATCATCACTATTAATTTTATCAGAAGATAGGCTTGTTTGAATGCGGATGGGCACAATTTGAACAGCTTCTAAAGCACAGGTCAGTAAACATTTAAAAATAAAGTTATATGCATGCTGTTTGGTTACTATTATTTATTTTCAATATCAGGTTATATGAGCATTAAATGACAATGCATCCACTTCACTGTAACTAGCACTGAGCTTGCTGAACTATTCGTACAACACACTCCTCAGATGTCTTGCTTAATTCCTTGATCTCAGTTATCTTTATGATATATACTTGAATGTCTTATAACATCTCCATCCGACGCTATTCTGAGTAGCCAAAATAAATAACAAATTATGCTGCTCTCTGTATATCACAGAACTGGAAATTATTTGCATAGTAGCTCAACAGAGAAGGATATAAGGATATTATCATTTACATGTTTTATAAAGTACACATTAATCTTTTATCACACCTGGCAAATCAAGCATTTTAGTATATAACATTTTAGAATGAAAATAATCATTTCTTCCACACTAGCCATGTGTAGGCTAAGGTTTGAATGAATAGAGCCAGCCTGAAAAATTCAAAAATTCATTCTTGGTTAAGGAACTGAATTTTTCAGTCTAGCTCTATTCATTCAAATTTTAGAATGATTTTTTTGCCTATGGAGAATCAGCTCTTTGACTGCCCTTCTCTACAATCCTGTCTGTTTGTAGATTTGATTAGATTAGGATGAAGATGGAACAGATTAATTAAGTCTTAACATTGAAATCTTTGTTTACTCTTTTATTGATAATCCTAATTAGTTATAGTTAATAAATGGAACAGTTACCAGTTGCCAGTTCCATTTATTAGGATCAGGAGTTTGTTAATTATGTCTGCACACTTATAGTTGGTGATTGACGTTTGTTGGCCCCATAAAGCTGAAAACTGGAAACTGAAGGAGAGAGTTAATATTGTAACTATCAGTTTAGCTAATTAGTTTTACTTTTACTATTCGCACTCACTTTACTTTCTTCCATGACATCAGCATAATGTAATATAAAATAGAAGTGAATCAAGAAGATATTGACATAATGCTTCATTCACATTGTTTCTCACAGGACATGTTTCAAGAGCTGTTGCTACCATCATCAGCTGAGTCTCGACTAGTGCAAATTGTAGTGTTTTTCTCCTTCTCTGTGTCAGTGGTAGATGGCAAGATGTGTTTGTCAAAGATTTGTCATCATGCCATCTACCGACAAACCCAAGAGATCTCCAATCTGTTCAATAAGAGCACTTACTGCTCATCACCACAATCATCACCAACTCATTGGAAGAACAGCCATTTTCATTGTACTTGCTAATTTTTTCATCTATCTACTCTGGAACATCCTGAGATGTTTTTACTAGGTCAACTGATCTGCTTCAACAGATTGGCTCATTTTTTGAGAGGACTTTCTTATAAGGCTGTAAGAACTTTCAAGAATCTATGACATGTACTACATGGCAAAGTGAGAAAGTGTATCGGGAAAAATTTGCAACACAGAGATGTTTATCTCAGCTTATCACACATACACAGCGAGTCCAGTGTATGTAGAGTCTGATCAGATGCAATCATATCTTTTGGATAGCAACGTGTCATACATCAGCAGACGTGAGAAAACATATCATATAGACACACACAGCTTCCAATTGCTCTATTTGTGTTTCGCAACTTACTGCCCACCAACTTACTAATATTTCACTCTACTAATCGACCAGATAAGACCCGATAAGAGATGATCACAATGCTGGTCACCTGAAGGTCAATATAACTCAGTGCTCTGTTGAGTAATAGAAGCATTCATAAAGTGCTAATTCCCTAGCAATAACGCTTACTGTAAGTATAAACTTGAAAGAAGCATAGGGACAGTGAAGCACAAATTGGTACAAAAGTGAATCAAGAAGATGTGAGTGAAGCAATGTGTCAATATCTTCTCGATTCACTTTTGTACTAACACTTACTGTGTTTATGCTGAGTGGGCATTTGTTTTATCTTACTTATGGTTCCAGCTGCTTAGCACCAACTTCCCAAAAAGCCTAGTTTTGGTTACAATATTTTACTCTCATCTCACAATAATTTGTAAAGAAATAAATTAGAAAGAAAGAAAGCAATCAATCATTACCAATTTCTTGGTAATGGAAGGTGCAAAATTAACATTGAGAGCAGTGACATTGAATACCACAAGTTTTACCATTTAGCATGGTGATTGAATTCCTTTATAAAAACGTCTCTATCTAATGCAGATATGCTGACTCTAGACCCATTTTTAAAGAAAACAGACTTTATGTTGCACTATCATTGGTGAATTGTTAATATCATGTGCTTGACAGATCATCTTGCTCATTTTGCATGCACTGTTTAATTTATGTTGTATTTGTGTCATGATAGCATGTGTGAACATAAAATTATTAAGTGTAGATGTGTATATATTCGGTTAAATATAAGGTTTAAATAATTGTGTTTAGCTACGCCAACTCAAAATAATGTAAGTAATGCAAAAATCGACAAACCAAAGATTTCTGGTAAAATGAATAAAAGTTTCATTAAAAGACGTATTCCAATAAGAAAAGAGTCATATAAAATGTAATGACAGTTACAGCAATGACATTTGTTTATTGGATTAAAGCATTAAATTTCAGGTGTGGTTCTTATATTTGCTATGCTGAAATTAAAATCATTTCATATTTATTCTGTATAGAGCTTATATTTTTGTTCGTATATTACTTATATTTTGTTACTATCAAGCAAACAAGAACTTTAGTTGACTTAACAACTTTTTTTGTAATATTTCACTATTCAAGTAATTATTGCTTATTTCATAAATGCTGGCATAAGTATTGAATAAAAATAAATAATATAAAATAATATAACAGTATGCTACCACATAGAAGGCAGCACAAAAAGTGTTAATTGTGTTGTCTCAGCTGGTTGAAACGTTAATCACCAACTAAAGACGTGTGAATTATAGCTTCTTTTTAGGAAACTTTCCGCCTTTGTTAATGCTCCTAGAATTTGCATCTCTTATCAGCTAGGCAACAGCAGTGGCAGGTGTACAATGAAGTACTAGAAGTGCCACTTACCCAAGAATATTCATGCCAAACAACATTTTATTTGCTCTGGTTACATTTTCAAAATTTATTTGCAAATATCCGTGGTACTGCGCACAATTTGACAGCTACTGAAATCGAGTGACTGGTTCCATGTAACCTTGAATACCATGCTTCATAGGTTCAGACCACTTTAGGTCAATTAATGAAAAAGAAAATAAAGCCTGGGCCTTAAAGTACTTGCTGCACAGTAAGTCGCCATTAAGGTACATAGATGTCTCATTTGCTTATCAGAACTCCTAAGAGGTTTACCGGCAAAAAGACAAGTCAGTTTTCAGTTTAGAGAATTTAATATCATGCTGGCATGTTGGCTATGCAGCTCAATGCTTAAGATCAGCCAGACAGAGACTGGAAGATCTGTGTTTCAAATTACGCTATGGATTGAATTTTTCAGTCTGACTCTTCATTTCCATACTTTGGCCTATAGATGGCTAATGTGAAAGAACAATTAATTTCCATTAATTGATGTAATGTCTGCACTATGTAGCCCGGGCCTTAAAGTACTTACAGCACAATAAGTCGCCATTAAGGTAGTTGTCTCATGTGTTTATGAGAACCCCTAGTGGTTCACCAGGATAAACACGAGTCAGTTGGAGAATTTAATGTCATGTTGACATGTTGGCCATGATAGGTAAATGGTTAAGAGCAGTTGGACGCAGACTGGAATATCTGTGGTTCAAATCCCGTCTATGGAATTGAAATCTTTAGTCTGACTCTACCTTTCCATTCAGAGTGTGGAGTTCAATGCGGAGTCTGATGTGCAGTTTTCATGATCTATGGTTTTAATTAAACTGCTTTTGACAAAGGTATTTATTTCCTTCAACCACTGAGTAAAGTAAATTCATAATTCTGTTCTAATGAAGATTAAAATAAGTTTATTTTAAAATAGAATATATTAAATAATTTAATTGAAGAACTAGGAGGATGTCCGAGAGAAAAGGAGTAAACTATGATTTTAGATTCAGGAAGAGTCTATTATGGTTCCTTTCAAATAAGGAATGAATTTTATAGGCAGCATCAATTTTTTGATAGCAGCTGCAAACAGTGTTTATAAACACTTTGCATGCTGATCCACAATCAACTCAGTATTAGAATTCTACCCAGTACACTTGTTCCTTAGATGACTATTTCAGATGTACAGTGATGTAATCAATTGAAACCATAGATGAAAGTTTTTCCTTTTGTGTCACATGGTAGTAATTTATCTTTATTTCATTGCTCTTAAATATTTTCTCATGGTTCTTATATAATAAAATATGTCACTTAAGTTAAACCCCTTAAACTGTTAGCATTTACAAATATTTAACTGAATTAACTGAAATTGACCGAAAGACTAAAAATTAACTAGTTATATTCACAGCACCATGCTGAATGTTGTGTGTTATATGTGTCTGCAGTTGCATGTCTCTGATATTTACATATTATGCTAACAAAGTTATTGATTACTCTAAATATTAACAATCTGTAGTGTGCAAAAAGGCCTTATAGTCATTAAGATTCATTATTATACAAGTATTGTTGCCTTACATGCATGTTTTTATCTTAATCCCTGTATTCTTATGCTTAATCAAGAAGTGATTGCTGTTAACAATTGCAATAATACCAAAGAAGCATATACTCCTTGTTCTGTAAAAGCTAAGCCTGATTCTTACTTGTTGTTACCATGTAATGATAATAGTAGAAGTGATTTGATTGTGCGCAAAATTTGGAATGTTGTCACATTAATTATAAATTATCTTAAGTACAAATGATTATTGTTGAAAAGCAATACATGTTAAGGGGACATGTAAATAATCCTTCCAAACACTTATTCATTTTAAAGACTTTGCTGTTAAACTAACATTAGCAGCAAATACCAATAGTAAAATGGAACTTCTGAAATTCATTAGTTTTGAATACAGCTGTAAATTTGAAAAATTGTAACAAATTTAAAACTTCTTTCAATATTTCACATTTTTTAATATACTATGGCAGCTTTGCTTACATCATAAAGATTAGTAAAATTAAAGAATCTCCTCTCAATAGTAATTGAGATTTCAATGAATGATTAGGAAAATGCACCAACATGGAAGTTAACTCTTAGTTGGTATCAGAGTTTTGTGTTTGATGCAACTGGTATTATGCTGTCTCAAATGGCTAAAATTGCTCCAAAATTATACATTATTTAAGCTTTTTATTTTAAGCAGCTTTTGCTTTCTGTCATACACATTTTATTTAAAAATGTCATAGATATTCCATACAATATTAGCTATATTATATCTTTAAACCAGTCATGCAAAAATTACTAATGAAAAATATTTATTAAATGCATCAGCAACATACTCAAATTATTTTGGCAAAAAATAATGTAATTTTCTGATGGTGTCCAAACATCAACATTGGACGATATATTTATCTTAGAAACCCTTAGTTTTATATAAAAAATGAAGCTAGTGACAGTGAAGTAACAAATACTTCACAAATACAATTAGTTGTAACAAAAACTTCATTTATCTTTAAACAAAGTGATGTAAATTTCTTATTGATTGAGATTGCAATTTCATAAAACTTCATATACTATTGAATATGTAAACGAAGGTTTAAGAAATCACATTCTCAATCAATAAGAAATTTACATCATTTTCTTTAAAGATAAGTGAAGTTTTTGTTACAAATAATTGTATTTGTTTGTTTGTTTTCTTTCTTATGCTGAATACAAAGAAACGTTTTGATAAAAATGCTGAACTATCTCTTATACATAGTGTCAAATAAACTTATTAAACTTGGAACACTACTAAATTATGTGCTTAAATTTTGCAGTCAAACACTTGGCACTCTACAAACTGAGTGGATCATCGTTTGTCCGGCAGAGGTATTTTGCTTTCATTTTCAGCTTTAGAGCACAAATAAAAAAATATGCTATGAATTTACTTTTTCGTGAATCTCTTGGTGTCAGTTTCATTGTGAATACTAACATTTCTTTGATGCAGTGAGTTAGCAACCTTGGAAGATTTTCTATTTCAATTGTGCAAACCATTTATAGAAACCTAGATTTTTCAGGGAGCAGCCTCTTTTAATATCTATGCTCTTTGAAAGCGCCTGATATAGAACAAGTGCATTCACTCAACTGGCATTAATATTGCTATAGGTCATATGCAAGTCTCAGTCAAGTGCGGTTTGCTCGATTTTGACTAAGTCCATTGAGATCTTCTTTAGTTGGGTTATAGAAAGCTGTTATTTTAGATTTCCCTGTATCAGAAACTTTTCTCTCACAATGGTGTATCAACAAAACCAATAGGTATACCCCTTTAAGCCTGTTTTGGCATACTTGACAGCACAGTTGTATCTTAAGTATTGGGTCATTTGAAAGTATATTAAAACTACTATAAAGTTTATAATGTTTGTGATCAATGGGGGAGGAACAAATCCAGTAAGCTACTTGCTTGAAATTGTAGAGGGATTTCCTCATCAATTCTCTCTCTCTTTCTCTCTCTCTCTCACACACACACACACACACACACCCACACACACACACACACACACACACACACACACACACACACACACACACACGCGCGCGCGCACATGTACACACATACACTTCCGCTTCAGACTGCTTTTGTCACAAAAATTGTTAGCACAATGCTAATTTGCAATCTCCTCTTTTATATAAATACACAACTTTAATACTTCTCTTTAATGTTTCCTTATATCTTTTCCGATTCTGAACAAAACTCTACTATTCGCTCACAAAATGCTTTGCTACCTGTTCTATAGCCCATCGATTTCTCACCACTAAGTTTGGAGTGTACCACAGTTCTATGCATCGCTTAGTTGACCTGCACAACACCACTGACCAACTGATTCTTGAACTGTCTTATGATGCTGACTCCTTACCACAAGGCCATCATGTTGAAGTTTAAAACACACAATAAAGCAGATTAAACACTACCTGTCCTCCTCCAGGCCTTGCATAGCTTTCATATAGCCGTCCGTAAATGTATATGTTACATCAAATTAAAAACAGTGTTAATGAAATGAAACAACGTTCAGGAGTTCCAAATTTTACTGCTACATGCAGTTTAACATTATAAATAAGAGTGTTATTAGGAGGTTTACTATGGTAATAATAATGATTTGATTTCTTGGAGATGAACCAGCTTCTTTTTCTTTTATACTTCATCACGTACATCATCTTTGTTTAGTTGTTCAGAATGACAACTTGCAATTTCCCATCAGAATCAGTACCACTCAGTTCTCTAATTCATCTAAAAGAAGTTTTCGTAGTATTTCTTAAAATCTGAATCCTTTGTTTGAAGAATAAGGCTTGAATTAAATTGTTTAGGTTCTTAGAAGGCGTTGACTACTTTCCACACCTATAAAAGTGTAAACATAATTAGCTGATGTACATTTATCATTTTATATGAACATAAATCCACAAATTATTTACTTCTATGGAGAGCTCCTTTTCAACAACTCTACTTGCTCAGTGAGATGTTTATGTGTAGCTGCGCTGTGGCCATAACCCCACAACAGAATAGTGGTTTAATTCTAAAGTAGTAAACATTTGTTTTTACATCTGGTTAAAGGGGCGCCGGGGTAGCGCGGTGGTTTCGTTCGTGGCTCCCGTTCTAAGGGTCCCGAGTTCGATTCCCGGCTCTGGGGTTGGCGATTTTAAGTCGGCCCTATCCGCGCCTTCACCCCTGTCTAGCACACGTGAAGTATCCCCTATGCCCAATGTGGTTCGGAGTCCACGGTAAAAACTGTAGGTCCTCTCACCTCACCGCCATCTTCACTATCACCCTATCATCGGAGGTAATGGACACCACCCTCTGGGTGCCTCCACCTGAGAAATGGGTCCGGTCATCACTTGGTGGGGTGAGGTTACCCCGAAGGCCAAGGTTGCCATGTGGGGAGTGTTAGTAACTAACTAACTAACATCTGGTTAAATTGTGTGAAGTTGCTGCATTTCACTGTTGTCAATGTGTTACAGTATGCTTGTTAGGTACCAGAACTCAGTTCATGCACAATGGAGCTGCTCCTCATTACAGGATTTCTGTCCATTGATTTCTGAATAGCAGGTTTCCTGCTAGATGGATAGGAAAATGTGGACCAATTCTGTAATCTTAATCTCACCTGACTTAAACCCACTAGATTTTTATTTGTTGGGATATTTGAAATCGCTTGCTTATGCAACTCCAGTGGTAGATGTAGAGACTCTTCGTGCTCGTATTACAGAAGGTTGCCAGACAATACAAAATTCTCCAGGTCTACTTCAGTGCATTAGGGGATCCATGCGATGGCAGGTTGATGGTGCACTGGAGCTAATGGAAGCCACTTTTAACATGTGCTGTGATTTCCTGTTTTCCAATGGTTTTTTCAATGATTGTTGTATGGGGTTCAGCTTTAGAAAAAGGCTCTAAAAGGGAAATAATTTCTGGATGTATGTTCATATATCATGTTTTACCCCCTTTCCCCAAGAACTGCTTTCTAAAATTTTTGACATACCTTTCTGTTTCACTCTATGAATGTTCATAATTACATGTTATCCAATTTATAGTAGAGAGTGTGTTATTGCTCTAAATTAATAAATTGTTTTAGTTAATTGAGGGAAATTAATAATTTCTTCACACTAACCGTATATAGGCTAAGGTTTTTGATAGATAGAGTCAACATGAAAAATTCAGTGCCACCACCGGGATTTGAACCACAGATCCCCTGGTTTCCATCCAGTCACTCTAGCCCATTGAGCTACCCTGGACAACTTGCTGTCATGACATTAAATTCTCCATTTGACTCATGTATTTTCCCGGTAGACCATTAGGGGCTCTCGCATTTGAGATACACTGTTTGTGGCAACTTACTATCATAAGTACTTGAGTTCCAGGCTACATCATTTAACTCTTATTATTTTAGTTAATTGATGGAAATTAATCATTTCTTCACACTTGCCATATATAGGCTAAGGTGTTTGATAGATAGAGACAACATGAAAATTTAATGCCATGGCTGCGATTTGAACCACGGATCTCCTGGTTTCTGTCCAGTCGCTGTAACCCATTGAGTAGTACTTACAATAGTAAGTCACCACAAACGGTGTATCTTGAATGCAAGAGCCCCTAGTGGTCTAATGGAGAATTTAATGTCATGACGGCAATTTGGCCATGGTAGCTCAATGGGTTAGAGCGGCTGGACGGAAACCAGGAGATCTGTGGTTCAAATCCTGGCCATAGCATTGAAGTTTTTATGTTGACTCTATCTATTAATAAATTTTTTGTTAAATAGGTATGCATACAACGCAAGGTGATAAATTAACCTATACAGAAAATAGAGAAACTTCAAAATATAAAAAAGAATGTAGATGAAAGAGTGCAATGGAAACATGTACATGTGTACAATAAAAAGAAGTATTTCAGAAAGTGGAGTGCCATTATTACTAAAATTAGGCAAATGAGTCAACTTTGTATACAGTGTACTACTAATATTAGGCAAATGAGTCAACCTTTTATACAATGTATACAAGGTTGACTCATTTGCCTAATTTTAGTAAAAATGCATATATGTTAATTGCTGTGGCTAATACTGTGTGACCTTGGAAGTGCAAGGCCGAAACAACAATTGAATGGTACATGGTAATGGAATTGTGCAACTTTTTCTGTTGAAAAAAGGGCAAACATAGCATAGTGATAGTCATCTGTAAGATAGCATAATACCAGTTAAGTGTTAAATACAAAGAGGTAAAAAAGCTAAGAATACACATTTATAACAAAGAATATTCTACTGATAGATATAAGAAGTTCTTGAGCAGTGAGGTTACACACTTTTATTGAACAACGCTTATGTTTACATTAACTTACTTTTGTAAAATCGGCAAATGTTCCAGAACATTTGCTCCCATTAATGCTGACAACTGACTAGTTGTATTAATGTTGGAAATCCTTGGTAGTGATGATATGAGTTGCTGAGTGGGTTCAATGTTCGCAGTTAGAAATTCATAATACAATTTCTGATTATTTAAGATGTGGATATTTCCATTACTGAAAGTTCAGTAGGTATCTTGCTGCCCTAAGGAGGTTGACTTTCAGTATAATATCATTGTGATTGTTCCAAAAGTGTTCTCATATGGCTGATTTTTCTGTGTGTTTGTACTTTATGCATCAGAGGTCAGAGGTATTCTT
The DNA here is from genome assembly GCA_030765055.1 of Mantis religiosa. NCBI lineage: Eukaryota > Metazoa > Arthropoda > Insecta > Mantodea > Mantidae > Mantis > Mantis religiosa. The sequence goes on from CM060947.1 coordinate 78,430,861, forward strand.
TTAGTCTGGTTTCCAAGTTTTTTTGGTCTTGCCTATGTATACTTGACCACACTATGCACCATTTTTCTTATAAATACTTGATCTCTCAGTGTGGGGGATTCTTTCTTTTAAGGATGTACAGAATAAGTTTTGCAAGTTGCATCTATTTTAATGATGTGTTTTCTGAACATTTTCTTAAATCTTTGGTGTGCCCAAGGATGATTGGCAAATTTCTTATATTGGAAAATTTCTTTTTGAGATTTTAATGAGAGGCGTCACTGAAGGTTTTAACTTTTCTGTTTTGTAGATCTTTTATGGAATATATAAGGTGCCTATTTCTTTGATATTCTTTTTGTGCTGAGGATAATGTTTAGTAGTATGCATATTAAACACTATGCAAATTCCACAACTACATAAAGAATAACAGCTTCTACCCAAAATCTCACCAACCTCAGCTGTGGGTTCTTAATATGAAGTTATTGTTAATTTATTAATTTTCTTGCACTAATGCTTCTTTAACTTTAATTATATCTAATACTGATTTTACTATAATGTGTTGCATCCAAATTGAATCACAGTTTTCTGCAGTTGAAATGAATGTGCAAATAAGCTTCAAGGAAACAATGCTCTGAAAATACATTTTAAATTGAGATGTCATTAATTTTAACATTTCATACAGCTCTGTCTAAGATGTGCAGCATTAAACCAGATTAATGTTATAATTAGGAGATTCTTTTTGGTCACTGCTGGTGATGAAAACAAAAGCTTTAAAATGCATGAAAAAAACTTTAAAATTGAGGCTGTAAGTCTCCTATAAATATACTTAAATAATTGTAAGTTGCCAGTTATTTTTTATTCTGATTTAGTAATAAAATACTTGTATACTTTTTTGCAGCAGTAATTCTGCATTTATAAAGTAAACCTTTGATTTATTGGATCAAAACAAGAAGGGAATCTGTTAATACTGAAATTAAGTACAGACATATTTCACTGGGCTTTAGATTCTTCATTTAAAGCATTATCTTGACCACACTTTAGGTCAGTAAAATCACAATCATTCATATTAAAGTCACATTATTTTTTTTTAAAAAAATGTAATTTTTACAATGCTTATAGAGCAATAATTGTGCTCTAAACTAAAGCATTAGTTAATTTTTCAATTGCTTTCTGTGAAATTTAAATAATTGTAATTCCACTTTTCAAAGTGGGTTTCAAGTAATGCATAACCGTATTAGTTTCCAGATGACGGTGAAGATAAACAAGGGAATGATGTTCCAGGGGAGCTTGAAGAAATAAAATCAATTCAGAATATAAGAATAATCATAATCAACAATAGATTGTCATGGTAGACCTAAAAACTAATTCCAGGGTCTTAGAGAACACATATTACCAAATGACAGGATTATGCAGTTATTTTTAATAATTGGATGTTTTTGAATTGTGAAGCTAATCACACTATTGATTGGTTATGTTTAGAGTACCACACTTAACTTTTGTAAAACCAGATCATTTTTCAACAGTATTTGCTCTCATTATCAATTGACAACTGACTGGCTGTATTCATGATGGAGATCTCTGGTGGTGATGATATAAACCTGCTGAGCTGAAAATTCAAAGCTCAATCTTTTTTTTCTTTTTTTTTTTTTTCTTTTTTTTTTAATGTGTATAGTTTTTCATTCTAAACGTTCAGTTTATACTCTGTAATACTGAATTCTCAGTATTGGCTCTCAGGTTTAAAAGATATTTAAATCTCTAAATGCACATATGAGAAATACTCAGAAACTGAGGTTACAAGGCCTGTAGTAAAACATGTACATTTTATTTCATACAACCAATACTGCCAACTAATAGTGCATACACAAGTTATTTCTTTACATAGTTTCCATATTGCTTTAGGCATTTCTTACTTTGTGAATTTGAATATTTTCTTCTCATAAAATTTCTGTCCTTGTGTACTCAGGCACATTATCGCAAAGTGTTTCCCCTCCTTATCTGAAGTGAATTATCAGCCTCCTAGGTAATTCTTCAAATGAGGAAAGAGGTGAAAATCTCTTGAATCTGAAGGAAGAATGGTTAATGATATCCCAGCAAAACCTTTACCGATCTTCGTTAGCAGTCACCGTGTACCCTCACTCCAAAAATTCCATCACCCAAATACACTGTGTTCATCACGTTCCCAGTAGATGTCATCCCTTAAACTTCTCTGCCTTTGGAGAGTAGAAGTGTTTTCACTTCAATGATGACTGCTTATTGCTGGAGGTGTGTGGGAGATTCATATTTCATGACCTATGACAATTTGATGAAGAAAACTGTTTCCATCCTAGGAGCACTATTGCAAAAGTTGTGGTGCACTACTCCTTGTGTTGGTTGACAGATTTCATGGAACTCATCATGAACAAATATGCCAATACAGCAGAATACTGTGAAAATGTGTTGAATGCTTCCACATAATATCCCCAATTTTACCATCTTATCTGCAGTATCATCCTCCTGTTGCTCTGAATCTGCTCCTTCACACAAACTACATTTACATTGCTTGATGTTGTACTGGGTCAGCCAATGTGAGTTTTCTTTACAGCCTGCAAACTTTTGACTCTATTCTTTGACATGCTGACAAAACATTACAGTCTCTCGGTGAACTTGTACCAGCTGCCAGTAAATTTCAGTCGCAGTTGCATGTTTTGCCCACAGAAAGAAATAACTAAGCAGATTTCTTCGTGAGATCAGCTTTCCAAATAAATTGCCATTTGTATTTACTTACAAATAGCACTTTAAGTGGCAGCTAGTTAAAACTCTGTATAATTGTCAACAGAATGTATTAGAATTACTGCAGATTACTAAATTCTCCAATGGATAAAACTTCACGAATATTGACTTTGAAATCTTAGTTTCTGATCATTCCTCATCATTAAAGAAGTATAGTTGCCAGGTTTGAAACTAGTTACACTTGAAGCAAGCTTTGGAGAACTCTAATCATTAGTTGAATGCACATTATCTTCAAATGAGAATACGGAAGTTGGTCGTAGTAAACATTCAGTGCTCTAGACATAATCATAAATATCTGGCATTGAATACATTATCTCTCTTAATGCTTAAGAGAGCTAATGTCACGTGTTTTTAAATCTATAAATAGATCTTATGCAACATAAAATCAAAATACCTTGGGCAAACTATAGGATAGTAAAATACATGTAAAGTATATTTTATCACTGTCATAGTAATTGTACTCATCATTCTTACAGATCTCATGCATATATTTCTACCCTTTCAATTTAAAATTCCGATGCTGATGGTCCACTAAATTAATGGTTTACACTACATTTATTTTTATGATTCAGCCTACTGTATGTTAAGCATTTATTTATTCATAATATATATAGCATGCAGACTTTATAACTTCAGTGTGAATTCCCCCCTCAAAATAATGAAGAGGTAATTACAATAACAAGAAAATGCACTATTATTTATATTAGCCTTTCATCTTACTGGAAGGAATGAAAATCTCCAAAGTTACTTGAATGAGTAGCTCATTATAATTTTGAATATATACCACTATTTAGGATCTTAACTCTATTACGCTTAATGTTTGTCTTTAACTTCTACTTCAAAGAATCCTCAGAATGAATGCATGCCAAAACAGAAGTGTTCATGTTTTCTTGCTCTTACTGTTTTATTCTTCTTTGTTTACTTAAATATATTGTATGATATAAACTTTTTAAAATAAAATAATAAAATTGTTCAATATTTTACAAATATTATTTAGGAAAAGTAAGATTTGAAGTCAAGTTACAGTTAAGATTAATATGCTACACAAAACATGAATCAATTGGCATGTAGTCTTAATCTCATTGTTGTTTTCTATTGAGCTTTCACTTTTATAAATATTTTTAAAAATCTTTATGAAAGATTATACACCCTTTATCACAAATATCTTCTCACATGTATATGAGATATTTTAGAGATTTTCAGATATATGTATATATGGTATAAGTATATATTAATATAAGTCTCTCTAAAGCAATAAAATAATCATGTAAAGACTTGTTAAATTTATTGTAAACTAAATGCTAGAAGCAATAATTTTAGTATATTTCAAAAAGACCTTTGTCTTCAGTCAGCTTTAGAATATGACATTTACACTAACAAAGGATGTATGAATATTCTGTGACAGGAATAAAACCTAGAAATACAATACTGCTGTAATGATATTCCATTTCTGGAAGCTAAATTTTTCTTTTGTTTACCTTAGACATATTTTGTAGATTCTTAGTTCCTATAGCCTGATGTGCTGTCTATTCCATACCTTTTTTTGTATTCTGTTTCTTGTTAACTAAATGGCAAATTTGAATGTGCATATATGTGATGTTAGTTGTTGCTTTTGGACTGATTATTAACAATTCCTCTTCCTCTCTGTTATTTAGTTGTTCTTTCTGTCACAAATTCATTTCCTATAGTTGCTCTAGTTACAATCTTTTAGTGTTTAGTCACTTAAATATCTCAAATTTTTGTAGGCTAATTTCCAGTAAAATTTATATCTGCATTATTTTTTTTATAATTATCTATATAGATTTTGATCATCCATATATGAACAGTTAAAATGCCATTATTAAGAGTCAGTCATTTATAACTATTTTCAATTAGGATATTATTAGAGCTATTGATAATTAAAGAGGAAAGCCTTTGTAAATATAAAACTACAGACGTGGCAAAATTATTAGATTAAGCATGGTAAATAAATACCCTTTCTTTAGTTAGGACATTATAAAATGAAACATACTCATGTTGCTGCATTTAGGTGTTGAAATATTTTAATCTTTGTCCACCGTAGATAACAATGAAACAGTTTTGTATCAAAGACCTTATTATATAGGAATGATTTTCATAATTTTTATGTGATTCTTTCATCAGGATATCAGTGGTTCAGCAACAGTTATTAAATTGATATAACCAGGCTATCATATCAACAACAATTATTAAATTAATATAACTGGGCTATCACATCAAATTTCCTAAAGTGTGACATTTTTGCGAACACAGCCATTATAGAAACTATATTAAATGCAGCTTAGTAATTTTGACAGTTGCGTCTAAAATATACCATAAAATTATAATTCTTGTCAGGCAGAAATCATTAAGTGCTAGTCATTAAGAGTTAATAATGTTGTAAGTAAATGACAACATGAACTTTTACTAAGTTCACCTTAATTATTTTGTCATAGAATCATTAGACTAATGCTAACTTACAATCATTTTGACCTTTTACATACACGGTGTAAGCCCATAAGTGTAATATTCCTTTATGTCTCTGTGGCATGCACTAACCTGTGCTGCTTGAAACTTCTCGATGTTCACTACTCACAGACCAATACTGACATATGCACTGCTTTACTTGCAGACTCTGACAACTCTCAACAAATTTTGCTATTCACTGATCTGGCTGAACAACTCATTAACAAATTCACAACAACTTCTATACTCACTGATCAGCTCACTGAACTTTAGGCTGGCTTTTGCACTCTCCTTTTACAGCCTACTTGGTCATAGAAGAAATGTTAGGGCAAACGATACCTCAAAGTCAAAGTCGAATTTTTAAATCTTCTGAAACTTCTGAAACATGTACCTACTGCTCTGAAGCATCAGTGCGGTACAGCAGTGAGGCTCGCACTTCCGAAATCGTGATGTCGGTATGTGGCTGTCCTTTAATGTTCCGATTTGTTTGTTCCTCTTGTGGCAAATAACAATGGGCTGACTCACATTCACTTCCTTTACGGTAGGTCTTTGCTGCCGCCATGACACTGCTCCATCCTCAGGGCTGGTCCCGACCTGCCTTGTACCAACCGAATTTTTGCTCGGGGCAAACTCTGGACGACGTTGATTTCATCACTGATTCTCTTCTCCATGCAGCGCTGTCCTTGCTTTGCTGGACGCAGCAGTAGACTTTACCAGGTTACCCTGCAAACTCCAGAATGTTCGTGGACGCTTTGGAGTGTTACCTCGCCTTGTCCAAATTGTAGTATCCTCCTGCCGATATCGACCATCTCGCCATGGCTTCTGAGGTTGTCCAGTTCTGTTATCACCTCTTCACCCCCCTTCGTGGTGAACAACCACAGACTCACAACACTACGCCCCATTCAACTCCTGCAAGGCTTCCTTCTCCGAAGCTGTCATTATTTGTTAGGGCAATCCGGATTCTGGTTCGCAAGCATTTTACCACATCGGATCTAATTACAATTATTACTGTATTCATGTCCACCATTATCCCATACTGTTTTCCCTGCATCCTGCCGACCCCGATGAGGGTGCTCTCCAATCCTCTGCCCAAACATACAGATTCGCTCGTGAAGACAACTCCGATGGGCCACACACCATCCCAGCCCTTCATCATTTCCTCTGACTTGTCGATTTGGCCATTAATGGTTCTTCACAACTATCTGCAATGTGCTTGATGACATCGGCTTGCTTGCGGACAGTCTCTCACCACATGTCCCGAGTGGTCGCTTTCCCCAACACACTCTACTAGAGATTCTCCACAGACACTCCTGAGTCCATTCTCCTTCTCTGTTGTGTCTACACTCCCATTCTCCAACACCGGAGTAACACCAGCAGCTCCCTCCTCAGGCTTGTGCTATCCTGTTCACCCGCTGGCACAACCAACTCTTTGGTTTGGCGTAGGCATTCTCACCAGCCTGGAAGATCATTGACATCCCTGTGCCTTTATTCCAACCTCGACATATCTAAAACTTCTGATCTTCAAAGCGGGAAGAATTGTTTCCTTGGCCGCCTCCATCCTCAAAGCGACCGTCTTGCATTCGCCGAGCATCAGAGGTTCCCGTGACTCTGCATTGCACACTCTATCAACGAAATAGTAAGCAGCTTCCTGGGACATTTACTTGGTCAGAAGTCACAAGTAGAGCTTTATTTAACAACTGTTCAGTAGAAACAGTCAACTTCAACTGCATCTTCATTCCTTGCATTACAACTTTCATTTCTGTCTTCATTACTTCCATTGCAGAGTTCACAGTGCATACTTATTTCAATATTCATTTTGTCCATTCTACAATTTACATACTTCAATTCGAATTTCATTTCTGTGTGCATCTTCTACATTCCAGCTTTCATTCCCCCATGCCAGATTACTCTTTGGTTTCATTTTATGCATGCTGGATTTCACTGTCATATAATTCTTCATTCTTGTTTTCAACTCTTTCTTCACTGTTGTTATGTTGGAGACGTTGAGTCAGACTGAAAAATTCAATGCCATAGCCGGGATTTGAACCACGGATCTTCTGGTTTCCGTCCAGCCGCACTACCATTGTGCTACTATGGCCAACGTGCCGATATGACATCCCGGCTATGGCATTGAATTTTTCAGTCTGACTCAACGTTTCCACAATTTAGCCTACACACGGCCAGTGTGAAAGAATAATTAATTTCCATGTTGTTATGTTGTTCACCAAATTGTCTATTTCAGCTAATAATTTCTGAAGTACCTATTTCCTCCATCATGACTTCTTACCTGTTGCTTTCTGACACCAATGTAACTAATGGCAACATGTAACTATACAACATGAAGTTGTATAAACTCACTCTGTCTCTAGAATCGTTAGACCAATACTAACTTACAATCACTTTCACTTTTTACAATTAAAGAGTAAGCATGTCAGTCTATTGCTCTTTTATGTCTCTGTTGCATGCACCAATTGTGGTGCTTGAAACTTCTTGCATTCACTATTTGCAAATCAACATTCATTTTTACACTGCTCTGCTTGCCGACTTAACAACTTTCAGCAAACTTTACCATTCACTGCTCTGGCTGACACTCACTCATGAACACAAACTCCATAACAACTCTGATTCTCACTGGTCAACTCATAACAAACAACTGAATGCCAGACTAGCATTTGTACTGCATTTTTATAACCTGTCGCTTACACAAGAAATGTTCAGGAAACCGAAGTCTCTCAAATTGAAGGAATAGTGGAAATCTAAATTTCTATATATATCAAACTTAATGATCTGGAACATGAGCAGTACAGCATGAAGCTCTCACTTCTGGCTCTGTGACATCTGCTGGTGGCTATTCTTGAATATTCTATTTTTTTGCTCTTCATGTGGCAAACAACAAAACGATGGAATGAGGTGACTCATATTTACTTCCTTTACGGTAGGTATTTGCTGCCACCATGACAATATTTTATTATATTTAATAATATTTTTAAATTAAATACTTATTGATCTGTTATATATGCATAGTTTCAAGTAAAAGTTCAGTAAGAATGTTTTACCTAATAATTTGATTACGTCTTCATCTATTACATATAACTATAAAAGTACATTAACCAAGCCTAAATTATTTGCATTAAATGGTACTCCAAATTCATATATAACAATCTAGAACAGTGCCATTAATAAAGTTTATACTATCAGAAAGCTCCCACAGAGTTTTCATTAAATTGGGCTTGTAAATGCAAATATTTACTCAAAACAGATATGCTAATATTTCAAAATTCCAGATACAATCATATATGCATTATGTCTATGAGTAAAAGTAAATCACATGTTGGATTGGCAGAATTGGTATCATATTCAGCTTAATCTTTTCACTGTTCTGTAATAGCTCTTGTGATAAATATGCCACCAATTTAAATTGCGAATCCCCATGATCATGAAGAAGACAACACTTTAGCCCATTAATAAAACATTTGTAGTCCACATCATTTATTTTTTGAGGGACTAGTTTCAGAAGCCCATACTCTTAACACATTTTTTATGCATTGCATGATAATTTTTATGGATCAGCTGGTACTTATGATATAGCATTTGACAGTTTTCTTTTATTTGCCTTAATACTTTGTCATGCACTAGCAACCATTGCAATTCCGTATCCAATTTTGTTAGTTCATTTAAAAGTTACATTATCTGTTCCATTTCTGGAACATATCTTCCAACATTATTGAATGATGCAATTAGCTATAACAGCTCTTTCCTATCTTCCTATCTTACTTCAGTGCCTTCAGAGCATTTAAAGTTTCGATTTTCTCTGTATGAATTCTCATACCATCAGCAGATATTATCTGACCCATGAATTTGACAGCAGTTTGTATTGCAATTTATCAGTGTTAAATTTTGCATTACTTCATTTACTTTTTTAACTCTTCATCTACTGCTTTACCGTGCACCTCTCCTATCACTCCTTCTGCAAGGAATATCATCTCTGTAGATAATCACATTTGAAATTTGACCAAACAATTCAACATCTTTTTCGTCAAATAAGCCTCCTGAGTAATTTAATCCAAATGTAAAACTTAACATCTAGAAATTCCAAAAGGATTAACAACATAACGTAACTAAGCAGTTTCATTATCAAGAGTTAAATAAGGAACACTTTTTGACTGTCCCAATCCAATCCTGGGCTGAAGATGGTGATAGTCACCAATCAGTTAAGAATGCGACTGGGACAGTCACGAAAATGTTCCTACTTTTAATAACAACGTGAGTGAAGTTTTAATAAATTATTACTAGGGATGATTTATATAAGGAGTCGAAAGAATGAAATGTTTAGGAGAATTATATTAGCAGGACTCTATTATAGTTCTACAATTTAGAGCAAGTGAAATAGTTCTTTACAACTGCATATGAAAACAATTGAATTTTTAAAATACTCCATAAATTCACTAAGCTTTATAGTATTTTTTTCTAAAATTTAGCCAACATTTTGAAGACAGCTTTTATACTGAACTAGAGCAGTTGCTCAAGATATAATGAAAGTGACATAGTGTTTCATAAATGTCTTCTTGTACCCCAGATTCTATTAGATCTAATGTATCTGGGAAATACTCCTAATTATTTTGCTATTCAGAATCTGAGAAGGTGATGCACTCAATGATATAATTTTTGTATTGCATAATCCATAAGAGCCTTAAAGTAATCTGATTTACATTCCATATGTTTTTTCATTATATTTTTAAGAATTCCAAGAGATTTCTCTGTTCTGCCATTACTTTAGTTAGTGAGGAGTGGCAGTTAAATGTCACTTGACAGCTAAAAATGCAGCTTTATTGGCCAGCTATACTTGTTCATTGTGCAATTTAAACAACATTACTAATCTGCCCAAGTACAATTTAAATTTTTTAAAGATGCTGACACTCAAACTTCTCAAATTATTTGCCTTAAAGGTTATGTGGTTGAATCTGGCTCACTATAAATAAAAAGGTGAGAATTGTTCCTCAGTAATATAACTTATGCACAGTATTCAGAGATAAGTATCAGTTACATTTTGTCTGCAAAAAACATTGTTAAGAGTCCAGAGTGCACCTTAGATGCCAACATGGAGCATATGACAGGAATATTAGCTATGAATAATTGCTTTCTGTCACTCAATGCAAGAAATGCCATCATAAATTCCAACCATGAGGTTTGGAGCATATATTCCAAATAAAGTGTTAGTAATAAAGTTGATACTTAACAGTAAACTCATTATGACAGAGTTTACAATTTAACCTGTTTTGGCATGCAAAGCAAGATATTTCGATCAGGCTTTATTCATTTCTGGGTGATGTCAGAAGGGGGAGATAATGCTATAAAGTAAAAATGCTTTGATATAATTAATATTGAGTAGCCAATAGGATCCACACAAAGTTGGCCCTACTTATTCGCACTGGTTTTGGTGTCATTTGTACTTTATGTACTGTCACCGATCCCATTGTTTTTGTGCTGCCGCGGCCGACGCTTAAGCAAGCGCTGGAAGCTTGCCGAGAGAGAGAGAGAGAGAGAGAGAGAGAGAGAGAGAGAGAGAGAGAGAGAGAGAGAGAGAGAGAGAGAGAGATAGAAGCCGTGAAAGGCCTTAAAACGCAGGCGGCTTTCTACACACAATGACTGGAGGTATAAAAGCTCGCAAGAGTTGAGTTGCCAGTCAGTTGCGAGTTGCAGTTGTTAATTGAGTGTGCATCTGTGTGAGCGTGTGACAGACGACCTTGAGGACTGCGTTTGTGTATGTTACGTCATTTCGCTGTTGTAAGGGGTGTACAAACCGTCTTTTACTGAAATAAAGAGCATTTTAAATTTCTGATAGACTTTTAATTCTACAAACCAACGAAGTCACGTTTGGTGTCAGAAGTGGGATACGACGATGGAGCTACATTGGCAAAGATTTTAGAGTAACAGCCTGGCCGAGACGATGACTGAAATGAAAGCCGAATTAACCGAAATGAAGACTGCGAACGAGGCCCTCGCAGCCAAATTTGAAGAGCAGTTGGCCGACGTGAAGGAGGACGTCACGGAGGTGGGCAAGCAGATGGGTGAAGTGGACGAACGCATCGAAGACCTGGCGAACCACGTTATCGACCTACAGGAAAATGCCGACAGTAACACCAAGTTCCTGAATGCCATGGTGGAGGACATCGTCGGCAGAAGGTTGAAAGATTTGAAGGCCAACGCGCTGGGCCGCGACAAAATATCTGCGCGCGTCGAACTACCGAAGTCAACTTTCGAAGTCTTCCGCCGCCAATTCGACACAGTGGCCAAGCACAAGTGGTCACCAGAAGAAGATGCCACACAGCTAATAGCCAGCCTAAAGGAACGGGCCGCGGAGGTTCTGAACGCGGTCCAGACCGTGGCGGCTCCCAAGGACATCTGCACAGCCTGAAAATTCACTTCGAAAATCACCGCTTGATAGCAGCCTACCGCAGCCAACTGAAGTCTAGGACGCAGCAGCCAGGGGAGACGCTGCAGGAGTTCGCCTTGCCAATCGAACAGCTGGCCACAATGCCTTGGTCGATCTTCCACCCGGATTTGTGTCCCCAGAAGCCGCCTACTCCGTCGTAACGGGGTACGAGACGTCGAGATACGTCAACGCCTAATGCTCGGCGACTACAGGACTATCCACGAGGCGCTAACGGCCGCATTAAGGATGGAGGCGGCCAAGGTGACGGCTAGCCTTACCTCGAAGACAAGGAATATTCGCTGCAATGGAGACCGAAGACCAGCCGAGGGACACGGCGAAGACCACGTGGCATGTTTTGGGGCTGTGGCCAGCAGAGACGCCTGCAGAGAGACTGCGCACACCAGGAAGAGCAGCCGGAAAATCGAGTCAGGCCTGGCGTGCTGAGAGGCACGTCGGCGCAGTCACGAACATCCCCTCGAGTGACATTGCGCGCCGCTAGCCGACCTATGGATGACGGCCTCATCGCGGACGGCTGGTTGAGGGAGAAACCGTGCCGAGGGCTTGTGGACACCCGGCTAGCCGTGACCATCATCAGACCTGACGTAGCCAGGGATTTTCCGTCGAGAATACCGAACCGACCATACCAGCTAGTGATGGCATCGGGCGACACCTTGCCCGTGGAAGGGGTGACACTGTTGCAGTTGATCTTGGGGCGGAGTGCCGTGCATCTGTAGTTGTTTGTCGTGGAGATGGCTAAGGAGGTGATACTGGAATTGGATGCCCTCAGGAGCCACGAGGCAACGATCGGCTTCGGCAGGAAGGTCCTGCGCCTCAATGGAGAAGATGTGATACTCCGGCACCCCGAAGAACACCTTGGAATCTGCAGAGTCATCCCGAGGAAAGACGGGGTTGTCCCCGCGAGAAGCCAGGTGGTGTTGACAGCGCAACTGGAAGGCCAGCGTACGAAGCACATGATGCTGGACCGGAAGAAACTTGTGCAGAGGCTTTGTGTAGCCAGGAAGTTGTTGCCGAGGCTAGAGGAGGTGCCGGTGAGCCTGCTCAACCCAACGGACACCGAAAACGACATTCAGGCCGGGACGGAGTTGGGAATGTGTGAGCCCGTTGTCAGCGTAACGCCAATAGACCAGACCCAGGAACCTGTGCCAACGCAACACCTGAGGCCCCAGCTGGAAGGCTTATTCGAGAGGGTGGCCAACCACCTGATCGCAGAACAGCTCGAAGCTTCGACAACTGCTGACACGATACCCGCGTCTTCAGCCAAGGCAACAGCGACTACGGCTGTACGGACCTAGTGCTTCATCGCATCTACACCGGAGACTCCAGGCCTATTCAGCAACCACCTAGACGCGTTCCACTGGCAAAAGAAGCGGCGGTAGGGGAAATGATGGAGGACATGAGATCCAGGGGAGTGATCGAGGAGTTTTACAGCCCTTGGTGTTCCCCTGTAGTCTTGGTGACTAAGAAGAACGGCGAGCTAAGCTTCTGCGTGGACTACAGGAAGCCGAAAGCTGTCACCAGGAGGGATTTCTTCCCTTTAACCCGGATTGACGACACCCTGGACACGCTTGCTTGTGCACTGTGGTTCTCGACCCTAGACCTGAAGTCTGGTTAACGGCAGGTGGCTCTAGACCCAAGAGACAAGAAGATCGCATTCTCGACAGCCAAGGGCTTTGGCATTCAAAGTTATGCCCTTTGGTCTCTGCAACGCACCAGCTACCTTCCTACGTCTCATGGACTCAATGAGAGGATTGACTTATGACGCCTGCCTTCTATAACTAGACATCATCGTCGTCTGTAAGACCATCGAAGACCATCTCGACAACCTTAGCAAGGAGCTACAGAGGCCGCAGGCGACCAACCTGAAGCTGAACGCGGAGAAGGGTCAGCCCTTCCGTAAGAAAGTCAACTACTTGGGCAACATAGTCTCACCAACCGGAGTGTCCACTGACCCGGGGAAGACACAGATCGTGAGAGATTGGCCTCACCCAAAGGATAAGCGAGAATTGCGCAGTTGCCTGGGGCTGTGTGGTTATTACCGCCACCTCAGAAAGGGCTTCTCCAACATCGCCAAGCCCCTCACCCCCCTTTCAGAAGAATACCGGCCTTATATGCTAACGGAGGATGTCGAAGATGCTTTCCAGCAGCTGAAGCAGTTACTTTGCATTGCTCCTATTTTGGGATTACCACAACTAGGCGGCGCCTTCATTGTGGACACCGATGCCAGCGACCATTGAATTGTAGGTGTAGTATCCCAAGTGCAGGACGGCCACGAGCGGGTGATAGCCTACTACAGCAAAAACAAAGAACAAAACAAAGAACAACTACTGCGTCATCCGGTGAAAGCTTCTGGTGGTAGTAAAGACCTTGCAGCAATTCCACAAGTACATGTACGGTCAGCCATTTCACCTGAGGACTAACCATTCCACCCTAACGTTGCTACTTAGTTTTAGGTACCTGGAGGACCAGACAGCCGTTGGATCCTGAGGCTGCAGGAGTACGATTCACTTCCGAACATCGTAGAGGGAAGAGTAACAAAAACCCTGCCCCGAAGAGTGCCGCCAATGCACAAGATAAGGAGCGTGCCGCAGTGTCAGAGTGGTCACGACAGTGCTTGCGAATGGTTAGGATAGCACCGGCCTGAAGAGGGCCTCTTGAGAGAAGTGGAGGCAGGGACAAGACCCTGGGAGGAGATTGTAATCAGAAGCGCTGCGTATAAGTCGTACTGGGCTCAATGGGACTCACTGAAGACCAAAGAGGGTGTGCTGTTCCTGGTATGGGAATCACCCGATGGGAAGACACAGAGAGAGCAGTTGGTACTTTCCTGACGTAAGGCCCCGGAAGTTATGGAGGAAGTGTACGCCGTACTTAAGGGGGACACCTGGGATTAAACCGAACGATCGACAAACTCCGATAGCGCTGCTACTGGCTGAGGCTCCAAAAAGAGGCTAAGAGATGGTGTCGTCAATTCCTCGTGTATGCGGCGAGTCGCGGCCCCCAGACTAGGAGCCGGGATCACATGGAGCAATACAACGTCAGAGCGCCTTTCGAACGCATCGGTGTCGACTTAGCTGGACCATTCCCAGTGTCCGACCGAGGCAACAAGTACCTGATGGTAGCCTTGGATTACTTAACCAAGTGGCCAGAGGTGTATGCCATCCCGAATCAGGAGGTCAAGACCATTGCAGAATGCCTCGTCAAGGAACTGTTGTGGCGTTTTAGGGTCGCGTTAGAGCTCCGTAGTGATCAGGGCACCAATTTTGAGTCTAACCTGATGAAGGAGGCACTGGAAAACTTGGGATGAAGAAGACCCGCACAACACCTCTGCAACCGCAGTCGGACGGCATGGTCGAGGGATACATAAAAAACCTAGAGGAACACCTGACAAAGATCGTGGCCAGCCATCAGCGAGACTGGGACGTAAGGTGCCACTGCTCTTGCTGGCCTACTGCTCGTCAACACACAACACCAGCAAGGATAATGTTCGGCCAAGAGCTACGCCTCCTTTGTGATCTGGCTTTTGGGGACCCCCGAAAGCGAAACAGCCACCAACCGAGTATGTGGAAAAACTCGTAGACCATCTCCACGGCATGCATGAGATGGCTTGTCAGAACATCCAGATGCTGAGCGAGCGCATGAAGACCCGGTTCGACAGGCAAGCCAAGAGACAAGGATTCCAGCAAGGTGACCTGGTCTGTTTGTACCGGATCAAGGGAGGTTGCCCTAAACTTCAAAAACCATATCAAGAACCGTACCGGGTGGCAAAGAGAATTAACCACATGGTCTACCGTATCCAGAAGGTGCCCGAGGAAAGATGTTGGTGGTACACTTGGATCGTCTGGCCCTTTACGTTAGTGCTGTTCGGGACGACCAGCCTTGAGGAGGAAGCAGTGTCACCGATCCCATTGTTCCGTTACAGCCGAAGGCCGCGGCCGACACGTAGGCGAGCGCTGGGCGCTTGCTGAGAGAGAGAGAGAAGAGGGGAGCGAAAGAGACATGGTGATGTCTGGATAGCTCTTTCCGTCTATTTCCACCGTGAAAGGCCTTGAAACGTTGGCGGCTTTCAAGAAACAATGACTGGAGATATAAAGACCCGCAAGAATTGAGTTGCCAGTGAGTTGCGCGTTGCAGTTGCTACTTGAGTGTGCAGCTGTGTGGACGTATGGCGGATGACTTAGAGGATTGCGTTTGTGTATAGATGTGCTCTGGACTTGTGACAGGGGTGTGCAGAGAGGGGAATCGTTGGCCGGTTACGCAGCGAGTGAGACATACAGTAAACATTCAGCAATCACCTGCAGAAACTCACGTAGCCTACTTACGTAGCAAGATGCAGAACTAGTTCAGCGCAGTAAAATTTACTAATCCTCTTACCATGTCTGAAGATCTTATGAAATCTAAGGTTGTGCATTCGGAAGGGCGTGATAGATAAATGTGATGAAGAAGCTTTGAAAAAACAATATTCATATCCAGTGTCTCAAGTTGCACAATGGGCTGCCGCTTGTGTAATAAGTAGGCTGCATGTTATCTTCCCAGCGTTTCTATCTGTGCGCGACTCGTATATCATTACGTCACCTTGTCTATACGTTTGTATGTCTGTAGTGCACGCATTCCTTTCAAAGTTCATAAGGCCAGAGCGTAACAATATGTTAGGTCATTTTGCTGCTGTAAGAGGTGTAAATAGCGTCCTTTTACTGAAATAAAGAGCAGTTTAAGTTTCTGTAAACTATACTTTTAATTCTACGAACCCACAAGGTCACAGTACAATTTCAATAGAGTAAATGTTGTGTCTTTTTTATCTCTCCAGTTATACTTTGTAGCCATTTTGCAGTGTGCCAACCTAATGATGTGCTAAGGTTCAGCATGTGGTATTTGAGATATGTGTTTAGTTTCTATGGATATGCTAAGCATTTTTAAATTGTAGAAATTGAGCTATTATGGTAACAAAATAGGTAAGTGCCATAATAGTGTACTGGGCTGGACTGGACTGCTCTATGTAGGAGATTCCGCACAGATACCCCATATTTGACCTGGAAACATCCCCGGAAGGAGGGTCCGCCTGTTAGCGTAGATGGTAGCGTGTCTGCCTTGTGTTCAAGAGGTCCCAAGTTGGAATTTCGGCCAGGGTTAGTTAACTGCATAAGGTTACTTCCGGGTTTTCCTTTATCCTTAAACACGAATGTTGGGTAGCTCTAAGCTCCATGAGCCCTGGACGCATTTGAGCATCATTTCACCCATTTCATTCACCGTCCGATATGACTTAACGTTGGAGGACGTAAAATTACAAAAAGGGAGGAAGGATGAGGTGAGAGGAGACAAAGGGTGGTCGTCTCAAGGTACCACAACAGTGCAGATGCAGATTTTACTAGATGGAAACTCCCCGGCACGCCAGGGCAGCCGACACCCCTTTGTGGTTCGGAAACAGTCCCACCACGAGACCAGGTTCGGAGACAAGCAAACGTCCAACCGAAAAGGGAACTCTTTACTCAGAGTATATCACGCCGAGACGCCTGCTGGCACTTCTACCTAGAAAGAGAACACCAGATGAGAGATGATATGAAATAATAATGGAAATGAAATGGAGGGACAGGAAAGTCGAGGGATGTAAGTAACCTACCCAGCATTCGCCTGACGACCCGGGTAAACCCCCGAAAAAACTCATGGGTCAGGAAGGCCGGCCACGAAAATCGAACCCGGACCTCCCGAATGTGGGGCACAAACGAAACCACCTGAGTCACCCTTCTCTGTTCATAATAGTGTAAGTACACAATGCTCGACTAGATTCTTTGTTGTCATGAGTTGATAGAAATTAGGTGATGTAATGTTTTCTTAGGCAGGAAAAGAATATATCTATACCAGGTTAGGGCACTCTCCAAAAGAGCGAGATGTCTCAAATGTTTTCGTCTGTCGCCCGCATTCGGACAACTCCGTAAGAAACTCCTGTGAATTGGAACCAGTGCAGGGATTATTCTCAGTCGTTTAATCAGAGATAAATTTACTACTAATAGCGGCTTAGCTTTTTGGAGGAAGTGTAGATATCGACAAATACATTTGGATATATAACTACATACCTGAATAGTGAGAGGTACTCATTGAAAGATTAGTACCTAGTCTTATCATTAATACTGTTACAAACTTTTGACTCAGGCTGCACAACCGGTTTTGTTAGTTGCGGCCAACCCTTATCAGGGTAAGTTAAGAGGAGGTCGTTGTGAGTGCAGCTGCAGAAGAGAAAGTGTGTTTCCGTATATTTTAGTAATGGAGTGGGGTGATTATCGTGTAGCGGTGTTCACCCTTCATAAGGTAAATGGACTTCCGAAATTGTCATTACCCTTAAGAAGCACGTGAGAAAGTGATAGAGCCAAAGAGGCCATTATCCTGCCTCAGTCATGGTTTGGTGGGAAGTGGTATATGACAGCACCACCAAACTTCAATTTTGTGAAAAAGAAGTGAAATCTTCTGCCAAAGTGTACCAAGACACCTTATGGGCGAATGTTGTGAACGACTTCGGCAACACTTTGTTCAAGCATCGACAATGGAGCTTCCAGCAGGATTCAGCATCCACTCAGGAGGCAAAGTTTATCCAGAACTGGCCGCGGAGGAATATTCCGGACTTCATTGCTCCAGATGATTGGCCTTCCAGCAACTCTTACCACAATCCATTAGACTACAAGTTGTGGTTCGTATTTCGGAACAGGGCCTGTAAGAATACCTACGCATCCAAGTGTCAACATCCTGAAGCGCCCCTTGGTGAAGGCAGTGGCAGATTTTCCTATAGAGTTTGGGCGTAATTCTATTGATTCGTGGTCACAGAGATTTAGAGCCTGTGTAAAGGTATAAGGCGACCATTTTGAAAAATATTTGGTGTTCTGTTTTGTAATACATAAGTGGCCAATATCAAAATGATTTTAAATTATTTTTAAAACTGTGAAAATATATTACGTTTATTTCTGAAACAGTATTAGGTAAGACGACACAAGCTGTTGGACTCGAATTTTGAAGGATTTACAACTAGACTGAAAAATTAGTTTAATACCGATATTAAAGAAATATACTTAAGGATTGCAAATGTAGTATTACCGTGTTCACGTGTGCCAGCAAAAAGATACATGGATTATTTTCATCTGTTTCGTATACTTTATTAGTAATAGAATTAGTAAAATATCATATTTATTAGTTATATATCATTTTTGTTTCATGGCACCACATGATATGAAAATAGTCTATGTGCGACAAAAGATCTAAACTTATATTCTCAACATAACTTTGTACGCAGTATTTCCGCCAGACCACTCAAAGCTTGGAAACAAGCGTCTATTAAACCTCAATTCTTGCTGAGTAGTGATGGAACTCACCTCTCACTTAGAAGCTTTAATTTAAACCTTTTAATTCTGTTTAAAACCTCTTTTGACATGTTAAGCTCAATATTAACTTGGCACAGACTACTATGCCTTGCTATAGAACGTTATCCTATGTCATAGTAACGCATTTAACACGTTCGCTATGGGGCAGCCTAATCACTCGTTTTTTCGTGAATCCGTCATTTCTTATAAAGTAATTTTGTTTGATGATCCTTTGATATGTTGGTGTCTCGTTAATGAAACTTTCATAGATTAGGTAAAAGTGTACTATAGAATAATATTACAGATACTGGTCCAATTCTGTGTTCTTTTCATGGATTTATACTGAAGTACCCTATCCCTTGAATCAAGTCGCCTTTTGTTTTCTGCACCAGTATATTGAACTGTGAAGATGGACTCGAGGCGCCTCTATCGCTGAGTGTGTTGCGTAAATTCATAAAAGTAGGAGTAGTATCAGATGATTAATCTCACATAATGGAATTTATTAAGTTGTTTATTATTGAAACATGTTTCTGATATCATTATTTAACTTTTCAAAGAGTTAGCCTCAATGACAAACACATAAATTTTTGAACCGATGCGTAGTTAAGGTTTCTAACGGGAACTCCAGCTAAACTCCTTCCTGACTGAAGTATTTTCCACTTTTCTTCGGTCCTCATTACTGGAAAATGCTTGGGGATATGTAGCGAACAAGGGACGCCATGGTAACGCGTGCCACTTGCATTCGCGAGGTATGTTCCGTCGATCACGCTTTCTGTCCTGAGCTTTTCGTGGTTTCTTCTTGTTAATTTATTGAATGCTGGGGTATTTACTTTCATACCTGATTTTCTTCCATCATTTCTCTTCTTTCCATTTGCTTATCATTTTTCAGGTGTGCTTTGAGGTTATATAGCGGCGCCGGACAAATGGCGCATTGTAAAGGCTGGGGGCGTTGTGTGGTCCCTGTCCTCACGTGGAGCACACTTGTCGACACCGGATTTGGAGTGTTGGTGGAGCCAGTATTAAGACTCTCAGTACTTTTTAGGGACTTCCGAGCGTCTCTATGGTCTGCCTAATGTGCTCTCCTGTGGTTCATTTATTTCATCCTTTCCTCCTCGGGTGTTAGCTGCAATACATTGTTATAGAGATCACAATGCGCGATTCCCGTTTTCTACCGTCCCTTTAGATCGCATAAACTTAGGCTAAGAGCATCCTTCCAAAATTCTTTCCCCAATTTCATTTCATTTCGTATATCAACCATAATCAGCGTTTATGGTGCTGTGTTTACCAAGAGGGGTATCAAACACTACTGAACATTTACCATCGAGTTCTAAAACCGTGAAACAATGCAAAATTCCGGCTCCTATCCATATAGAACTTACTGAACTGTATTACGATACAGGAAGACATACTTTCGTCATGAAGTCCAAAGATTGAAGTTACGATGCTTCACAACCACACGCCGAGTTGACTTTTTCAATAGTATACATGCTATATAGCTTTGAATGAAAAAAAGTCCTTAGATATTAATTAAATTAACTGAACATAATGTTCGATGATTTCTGAGAAATGAGATGGGGATACATTACAATGATTAACTCCGGTCATACCTTCTCCAACTCTGTAACAGTTGCACAGAGCTTCCAAGGAAACATTTGAATTTTACTTCTTAACAGCGTTTAGGACAGAATATTTATATAATAAATAGTTGGTTGAACAACGCCTCTCCTTTTATAGCTAGCTTTTAATGGTGCTGATGACCAGGTATTTTTATTCGAACTCAAAAATGATCTTTAAGAGATATTAGAGAGAATTATAGAATATAGAATTGCAGACAATATTTGAAAACT
This sequence comes from Mantis religiosa, assembly GCA_030765055.1. NCBI lineage: Eukaryota > Metazoa > Arthropoda > Insecta > Mantodea > Mantidae > Mantis > Mantis religiosa. The sequence goes on from CM060947.1 coordinate 78,451,707, forward strand.
GTTATGAAAATATTCATAAACAAAAGCAAATTTATGGCTATTTAGGAGAAATAAATACAGTTTTAGAGCCCTAATAGCGTAAGATCATCTGATAATTCAAGAAGTAAGCACTTTTAAAAATCGTGATGTGACCACTCAAAAACTGTAAGTTTACCCAAGTTCTGGGCAATAGAATTGCAAAATATGATGCACTAAATAGGTGTATCAACAGATTAGTTTGGAGAAATACAAATAGGAAATACATAATGCTAATAATACGCAATATTGTATCGAAACTGAGGTTACAGAATGCACCTAAACCAGAATTCTGAGAAGATTTCTTGGACCAGCTGTGAGGGATAAAGTGAGAAGTACAGAGATCAGAACAGCACTGTGCATAAAAACATGCATGGTTAAGGATAGTATTGTATAGAATCAAAATATCTGGGAAAAATTTTTAAAAGATAGCCTCTGACCATGTGCCATATCAAGTGTTCCTTTATAACTGAAATGGAAGACGAGATACAGAACGTCCAAGAAGCAGATGAAAATATCCTTTCAAGGTCAGAGTTCGGGACGGCATAACCCAAACCATTTTTATGGAAGAAGAATAACTAATAGTATATAACACATTATCTGCTAATTGATTTTCCACTACGCAATATTGGAATACAGTAGAAGCCCGAAATAACGCAGTTGTTGGGGACATCCTTTAACCCCGCGTTATAACCTTACTGTATGGATGTAATCCTAAGGGACAAAAATAAATCAATCCCACGCAGTTGGAGGACGGAAATATGCATGTAATTATAAATTACAGTGCAATATTAAACTCTCGTGCATAAGGTAAATATATTGCAGTGCTTTTAAATTTACTCAAAAGTTGTGCTGAGAGGTGTATTCCATCCCATAATCGAACTTGATTTATATTCCACTGTAGATATTTTAAAACTAAGTTTTACTTGACGCACTGATGCGCTACGGTGTTTTTTTTTTCCCTGCATAGTGTTCGATAGCAGCAAGATGAATGCTGTTTGATTAATTTTGCCTCGCCATCCGAAGAATCACATTGCCTAAATGAGTTATCATTTCATTAAAATTTAGAAATTTTTTCAATCTCCACGTTACTTTCACCATTGTCATCTTCACCGTCATCTTGTTCTTCAGTCATTCTTGTGGACAGCATTAAGCGAATTCTTGCGTCAGTTTCATATGCTACTCAGATAACGTACCTTCCTCATTAGTCCCTCTCCTCCTGCAAGGTGTGACTTCATTCAGCAGTATTATACATATCGTTACTTTCCTGAAATGCAGCGGTCAGTGTCAAGGAACACAGGTGGTGGTGAAAATTATACCTGTGCTTGCGGAACATTTTTATCGCAACTTTTCCAAATAAAGAAAGTAAAATAATTGTAATATTTTTAACGGGGACATACTGTTACCAGCGTTAAATCTGAATCCGTGGTATTTCGAACCTCGCTATTTCGGGCTTTTACTGTATGCATATCTGAAAAGTATATCAGTTACAAGTACAACTCCATAGGTTCTTATTTTAAAAATGTTATGTATTGCACTCAAATTGTTTTCTCTACCCTTGTACAATGTTCTACATCTACTTAATGTTAATATACATAAATATAAAAAATTGCTAATTTCCTTGTAGGTGCAAGGGGGATATATCCTGTGCCGTGATGTAGTGGGCTAGAGCATGTGCTTTGGTTCCCTGGCATGGAAATGCGTCCGAGGTCGTTCCCACCTCTGGGGATACGGATTTTAAGTCCTCGGTATAGGACCGATGCCCACTCAGCATCGTGAGGAAATTGAGGCACGAACCCTGGTGTAGGTAGCCAACGTTCCGGCTGGAGCGCGCCGAGATGCTGACATCTCCTCCCCGTATCGGTTGGATGATCGCCCAACCATGATCGGGTTGGCAGGCTCAGGTCCGCTTTAGGCTATTACGCCATTGGTTAAGTGCCCGCCTCGGTAGCGTGGTGGTAGCATGTCTGCCTCACGCTCAAGAGGTCCCGAGTTCGAATCTCGGTCAGGCTGAGTTACTTGGATAAGATTATTCCAGGGTTTTCCCTTATCCTGAAAGACAAATGTCGGGTAATCCTAAGCTCTATGGACCCCGGGCTCGTTTGAGCATCATTTCACCCATTCCATTCATCGTCCGATATGACTTCACGTTGGAGAACGTGAATTAAAAAAAAAACAACAACATAGGTTAAGTTACGTTTTGCAAGGGGTATATGCGAACACAGCAGGCTTTAGCGTTAATTTCAAAGCTTTGAACTTTCATTTTCTTTGCATGGCAAAGATCAAATATGCAAAAAGGCTTCTCTTTTGGGAAAAGTTAAAGTATTAAAATATCTCCGAAATAGTTCTCTCCAGACAAAAACAAAAAAGTATTTTACATAAATTGTGTGATTTAAAGAGATCTACAATTTGTGTGTAGTAAGCCTATGCCTTATGATTTACCAGCTTTTAAAAGTCATCCAGAATGAAGGGAACTTCTGGAGATATTCCAAGAAATTTCAAGGTATACCTTTCATTTGTCATGAAAAAAACGTGAAATATGTAGTATTTTAATGAAGCACATATGAGTCACTTTTGAGAAAATAAAAAGCATTGAAAAATGTTCCATATGAATGTTTGTATCAGGTGGGGTGATATTTTTATAAATCTTCATATCATCTCCGTAGATGTTGAACATAAATGCCAAGTTTGGATTTAACTGTCTTTTCGTTTGTAAGTTATGCTGTTCACTAACACTGACAATACAGATATATGGGTCTTTTTCTAAAGATGTTTATTTTTTCGGTAAAATCTCGATATCGAATTTTTGGGTCAAATACTATTCTTTCCCTACTTAACACTACCTAGTGGCGAAGATCCCATGTTAGTAGATCTCTATCGATCTTTTGGAGCACGTGAAAGTATCTGTCATGGAAGGTTATCCACTAAATGGTGAACGACATTTAAGGACAGAAAGCTGTGAACATTTCCTGTACCCTATAGGCACAGGACGGAGGAGAACACCTGCTATCGAAGCCTACATAGATTTATTATGGCCACCCCATAGGAGGAAAGGATGAAGCGAAGGAACCACAGGAAACCGTAGAATTGCAGAGAACCCTTAACAGTTCCGGACTAGAATAATCCATCCTACTAATGGAGCTACCTAGAGAATGCGATGAGGAATCCGTCGACCAAGGTACTCTTTTCTTTGAATAAGCATTCATATAATTTTTCTAGCATCGCCATACGCATGAAACCTACAAGCTCACCTGAAAGATACGAAGGAAGCGAAACGAAAGGGAACTGAAGTGAACGAAATCGTAGTAGAAAATGCCAAGGGTAATGAGCGTGGCAATGGATTATGAAACATTAAAACGGCCATACTCACGCAGTATTGTTGCTTTTAATGCATATTGTACCATTTCCGGAAAAACAAAACCTAGGTTTACATTTTAAAATTTGTTTATTATACATATACAAATTAAAGGCAAGACGCTTTGGGAATAGTTAAAAGCAAACTGAAAGAAAAAAGCGTTTCTTACCAAATAGTGTCAGCCAAATTAATAGGTCATGAATAGTACAGTAGGTTGCCAGGTACCTGAACATTTCGATCATGGAATGTTCCTGAGTTGGATTCATCCCATGGGTTTTTAAGCCTGGGTGTTCTTCTAGTGTCCTCTTCACTGGACTCCTACTCGCAGACAGGGTAGCTAGAAACATTTCAGGTCGAGGAGCGTGGAGCGTTGGGCACTCTCTACTTCACCTATACATGCATGCTTCTTCTACTGCTACTACTATTACTACTAGGTGTCTGGCAAATAGTTGGACATGCAATTATTGCCTATCTCGTGATATTTCAGTGCTGGTATGAGCTACTGTTAATTCAAAACACACGGGAAAACTTTTAGAATAAAATAATCATATCAAAATACCCGAAACATCTGTAAAATTAGAAGAAAACTATGTAGAGTAGCTGCTACGTTTAGAGTATATAGCAATTTTAACTTATGTGTTTATGAACTAGTTGCTTCTTATTAATATTTCACTCCAAAAGTAATGTGAAGGTTATTCACACAGTACCGGAGGTATAACTATTTTCTCTTATGCAAGCTTTCTCGTTTATGTTTTGCTAGCTACAATAAGAAGTATGCTTCCGAAACGTCGATTTCTAATCGTCTTTTTACCTGGCTTGTTTCCCGAGAATATCTTGAACTTGTGCTTAAGATATCTGCATGCCAAATAAAATATCTATCTTTAATTATATATAAACAGCTTGTGAAGTTCTCTGCATTCTAAATGATTATTACGACTAATAAACCGTAAGAGACAAACAAAAATGTAGTTCTAGTTAAAACCTTAATTTATGTAAAATACATTTTTTGTAGCATTAACTATTTCTGTAGTATTCATTCTTCATTGTTTCTAAATACTTCCAAAAGATGAGTTGTAATGTTTTCGCTTGTTTTTTTTTTTTTTCTCTTAGCCATACAAGAATTTTGAAATTTCAAAACAGTTACATAGCAAAGCGTTTTCTAAAATTTTTACTAGAATATATAAAAAAACTTAATATCGACTGAAAAAGCGAGAAAATTTATTTTCATACTGCTACCATGAACGCTTTTCGATTAAAAAGAAGTAGATAAGAAGAATAGTGATTGTGAAAGTGGTGAAAATACTGGATAGAGCAAGTCGTGTGAATTAACATGAATCTGGAATCTGAATTCAATGTGAATTCCCTCCGTGAGACCACAACATTCACTAGTGGATAGACAAAATTGCCTTCATCGTTCAGTTGTGAAATTTCAAACTGAATTTTTGAGCAGGCAAGTAACGTGAGCCAATTATGGACCTCTATATACAGTTATAACGTTAACTTGTCGTCACTTATGTTGTTATCCTCCTTAGTTCTCGAGCAGGTATTGGTGCTGTTCAACCTCTGAGGTTTTTTTTTTTTTTTTAATACTTTTTACACGAACTGATCGATTTCTAAAGCTACGTGAATTTGCTCATATAAACTGATGCTTGTTTGTAAAGAACCACTTCTATTTGCTTTATATCGCTTTCTTCATTATAGAATATGTGGGTCCCACTTGTGTAGATACTACTTCAGTGATGCATTCACGACTATAACTAATTTAAGGCCTACTGGAGTTCTGTTGCTGACAGACTTCATGAAGCCTTGTAATTTGGTCCATCGCTGCTTATATGAAATGAATTTGTCAGATACTTGTAATTTTATCTTCTATTCCAGCAGGTGACAGCAGAGATGTTTTAAAGTCTGTGCTTTTCCTTATCACCCACACCTATGAAGCTAGAAATTGAGGTATTTTTATTATAAGAAATGCTCTCTCTACCCTGTTCTTTACGAAAATAAACCCTCTTTTTCTAAAATTTGCTTACTTTCGAATCAGTGAACATTTTCTCGCTGAGAGAAAACGTTCGAGTTGATTGACTTTCTTCGCAAGGGAAATAAAGTCGCTGGTCCTGTATTGTAGATTTAGGATGCGCAAAAGAACATCAAGCTAACAAAGAGGCACTGAGCAAAGTTAATCAGTTTTTCCACGTCTAATGTAGAATGGAATGTTGAGAATCAAAGCAGTTACTAAACTGCAATTTCAATTTGTTGACAGTGTACCAAAAACGCATTCGAATTAACATTATAAGAGTCTATGCTTGTTTAAACGTAATTCAAATAAGTTTTTTCGAATTTCCATAACAATATATGAGACACTGACTTATCACTACACGCAACAGACAAATAATCAGTACAAACAGTGGAGAGATAGCAGGTGAAAGTGTACATATCATATAAGGGACCAATTGACGGATACTATTCAAGTTAAACATTCACACTTGGGAAAAATATAAAGTTCTCTTTCATCGCCATAATGCTCTTTGATGTCATCTGGGTGGCTCAGTTAACTGCTGGCCTATGGTCCTCGTGGTTTTAAGTGTGCTTAAAAGCAACAGCCTCATGTCAATAGAATTAGTAGCACGTTAAAGACTGAGCAATGAAATTCCGACACACCGGCGGCGTTGATGTAAACCTAGCATTTGACAGCGTTGTTAAATTTCCTATTTTCACGGCCGCCTGCTCCTTTGCTATGAAAAGACCTTTGTTTTCAAATACTTTCACATTCAATATTTGCAAAATTTGGTTCCCAGTGATTCTTATTTGCTACGAAACCTGATACATTGGCCTTAGTCAATCAAGATGCACCGTGAATGACGAGGTTAAGGTTGAGATAGACACTTATTTTGGTTTACTAAGTGTGTTACAAATTAAGAAAGTCATGGGACCTAATGGGCTAACTTATAAGTTGAGTAGTTTTAGCACTTCCCTTGTGTGTCTATTCGGGAACTGCTGAGTAGTCTGAAAATAAAGAAAAAAGAAAAATAGTATCTCTGGGGATTCATAGTTTTATTCTTGGCATTATTCTCTAACGAGAAACATGCATATGGTCCAATCCTGCTGCCTCCTTTTGATATGTTCTGGAAAGTCTTTAGCAACATATTACGTATTTTAAAGCAAATTCATTTGTTACTAAAAATTGTTAACGCGCATCGAGGGTGATTCAGTAAGTACTCATGTTTTAAAATAGTTGTTGCTAAGGCAAGTTAGTGGTACCATCGTGTCCCATCATTTGTTACACGTCATTCATAGTTTAGTTTGGATATGATAGGCATTTCACTTAGTTGTTCCATGTGCTTTCGATAAATATTGAAAAAATGCAGTAGGGTTCAGTGATTTGCTTTTTATTTTCGGGTGGGAGAATTTGCGAGGAGATAAAAATAAAAATAGATACTGTTTAATGATAACATCTCGCCATCCGTGACAACAGCTCTATATTCTTTCAATGACTTTAATGTAATCAAACATCCGTTATTGAATAAGAAGAGCCCATGACGCCCAGCAGATGTGGCTATCGAGGAAGTCAATGAAAGTCCGTGATATGATTCTCCTGATCGGAAAGTGGCAGACGTCATAGGTTTTCGACGGAAACGGCAATTAATATTTTGCAACATAATTGGGGATGTAAAGATTGTCGGCCCGATTGGTGCTGCATTTGCTTACACTGAACATAAGGTGGGTGAGCTTTTCCACTTCGAAGCTGCATTAGGAGCTATTTAACCGAAATCCAAACTATCTTTTACATCGAGTTGCCTTAATACTTTGAGACCTGCATTAATTATTACATGTAGGTACTCAAGAAACCAAGCAACAGTCAAAAAATGAGTTGCTTCCGGTGAATCTACCCCAAAGAAAGCAAAGACGGTCTCATCGGAGGAAAAGTGACGGCGACGATATTTCTTCCTAAAACGGAAGAAAACGATTACCGTACAATACTATAGGATGTTATTAGCCTTATTTGGCCAGAAATTGGAGATAAGGTTCCAATAAGAAAAACCTGCTGTTTCACACGACAATGCAGCAACACATTGTCGCCACGCGCTCATGAATTTCTTTTTTTTCGGCTGACAGTTGACTCTTTCTTTAATTTCATCCATGTGGCACTTCCAATTTGCTTTTTACTGTCATTAGGTATATAATTGTACTTTAAGATATCAAGATATGAGTAAAAGTTAATCGAATTTAGAACTCATAAAACAGTTAATCGATGTATAGATACATCATACTTCTATATTTATACCCGTGACCGAATGATTACACCACTCGCTTCACACCTAAGGGAACGAATGTGGAATTTGTAATGAGAAAAGCAGCCACTGGTCTGCTTTTCTTCGCCTTTATTCTACCAGCTGCTTCATAATGATCATTCCTATAATTCATTTCACTATCATTTCATATCATCCACTTCATACCACTATTAGGCTGATCCTCTATCCTGGATATTCTTTCTGTTCCAGAATTCCTCTGCTCCTCAACAGGCACTTGATCCTAGGCTTGTATGTCTTGTGGGTATGTCACTTCTGCATACGGGAAGGTAAAATGGAGATGGAAAAATGAGTTTGGTTTTCGTTATATCCACACACACGCACACACATACGCATATATACACATAATACAATTATACTTGCACTTATATTTCCAGACTCTATTATGGGAATAATCCTGAACAAAAGAAGTTTCCTTTTTCCAGCTCAGAACCCAAATTGGATTTGAAAGATAACAGGCTGATCACCAGACCATAGAAACAGGCAATGAAAGTGAGTCTTTACTCTAGAAAGTATGGGTGTAATCTTGAGTTAGCCAGATAATCATGCATTCTAACTTTTTTGAATAGCTGATATCCAGATAGCAAGGCTACATTGAAAATTCCAACTCCTATAGTAATAAACCTACCATTGTGAAAATTTAGCCACATAATTAGAGTATCATTTTAAACTTCAATGAAAATATCCATGTTGCTACACCAAATAGTTAATTAATTATTAATTTTTTTGTGAAAATATTCTAAAAATTAAAAATGTTCTACGCATCAAAAAATTTTAGCTTTTAAGTTGAGTTTTTGTTTTAGGCTAGTACAGAGCAGTTTTAAAAGATCCACATTCTTATTTTTTGGAATATCCTTGTACACTTGTTCTAAAATACTTTCCATGTGTTAGTTCTCAGAATGTTGAAAATATTAACTTATTTATTCCTTAACACTACATAATTGTCAAAACATAAGCATTAACAGAAAAGGGGGAATGTGAAGTTTCTTATTTACATATTATGGGCCTATCCTGTAAGTTTCACCAAGTTAAATGAAAAACAATGACGCTTGAGGCATTTTGTATACTGCAAAGTGTTAGAAAAAAAGTTTCTCAGAAAATTAATTTTAAAGTAATGATTGTTACTTTTAACGATTGTTAAAGGTCTCTTTAAATTGTCACGTGATGGCCTAAAATGTAAAATATAGTATGTCATCTATTATTACACATCCTAAGCTACCAAAATATGCCAAAAATATTTTCCATGATTTTCAACATTTTCGGCGAATTTTCAGTGTAGCCTTGCCCTAAAACATTGGGAAAAAATGGAAGCTGGATGAAATGTACGGGAAAAAGTGGTGTGCTGTCATATTGTCACATCGACCTTTGGTAGATTTTTCTCCATAAACAGAATAACAAACTTAAGTTCAAATTTAGCCAGTCATAATGCTTGACGATTTTTGTATCTGCATGGCCTAATGGTTTAATAGCCACGACACTAGCTCGGTTAACTGAACATCGTGGGTGGCATTTATATATTTCTTAGGGTCACTTGTATAAACATAGATGTGTCTAGCCTTCGCATGAGAGCCACCCATTCAGTGGTATCTTGTAGAATTTTACAACACTTATTATTTGAGTCACTTATTTGCAAAATCATCAAGTTCTCTAACACAAAAATATGCAAATAAACACACAAACAAACTTAAATTCACTTAAAAAGAATGTGATTGGAGCAATCATATATTTTGAACGTGAGGTTGGGTTGCGCAGTAGCATTTCTATGAATCGTGTGACCTGGCAATGCAGAAGATGAGAATGAACGAAAGACTCTTTCAGTATATCTCTTTCTCTCCACAGTGGCTTCATTTATGTTCCCGACTGTTGAAATCATTATCCGCTCAGAGCTTCGCTTATATCAAACTGATGAACAACTCTCGCTGATATGTCGGGAATACATACGGGTGAAGGCCCAAAATAATTCTTAATAATTTTAATATAAGGAAACTCAGAGTAATAACTGTCGTTTCATTCACAGTTTCGGTGAATTCAAAAAAACTTTTTCATTATAATTAATTATTATAATTTCATTAAGATTTAAGACTTCAGTGATGAGTGTAAATCCTGTGAAACAAATCTTTGCTGTTGTCTTTTTTTGACAAAAGTAACAACTATATCGTAAACCACTTTGTTATTCCCCGGGCGTCTCATATATTCCAAAAGAGCAGGATATGTGTGGCCTTGATGTATGGAAATGTATAATCTCTTCTCAAACTCGTAGCATAGTATCATCACACACTAACATAATGAGAGTAACTGTGATTAAGTCTTACAACGTGTAATTCTGCTTGCTCCTAAAACACAGAAAATATTTTAGTTCATTTTTAAAAGTATCTATCCCTAATTACTTCAAATTAATTTAATTACTTTGAAATGCATGCTATTTATTTTTATTAATGAACTTACTATTGGTTAACTTTGAATATCATTTCTGAGAATATACCTGAGAATTATGCACTTCGTGCCACGATCTCTTGAAATTTTGACAGAATTAAAATAATTAGATAACAGACTTAACCCGCCAAATTTAAAAATTGCACTACACAGTAACAATGCTTGCTTTAACTAGCCGGATTAGGCGACTTGTTTGCCTGTTTTGAAGCCGCACTGGAGGAACAAAGCTGCGATTGGTGCACAGTATAACATCGTCCCACTTGTCCGCCTCAGTAGTATAGATGGTCTACCTCATGTTCAAGAGGTCCCTAGTTTGAATCTCGGTCAGGATGAGTTATCTGGATAAGGTTTTCCCCTATCCTGAAAGATGAATGATAGGTAAACTCTAAAGTCTATGGGCCCTGGCCTCATTTGAGCATCATTTCACCTATGTCATTCATCGTACGATATTACTTAACGTAGGAGGACGTAAATTAAAAAAGAAATAATAGCTCCACTTAAGGGGGACCGAAGTGCTAAAAGTGATTTTCGAAACTACTAATGCTAACCCCTCAATTTTTTGTACAGATATTACTAGTAACTAAAGAAGTGTGTGTACCAGTTTTCATTCCAATGTGGATCTACATGCAAACGCTAGAACATGCAAGTACACATCAATATAAAGATCATCGTGACAAAAGAGGCATACCTGTGACATTTTGATGCTTATTGAAGTGAGAAAATGCCGTTTATATAATTTTTCCCGGGAGTTTCTAATTTATACCCCAATGTCTAACTTTCTTCTTTAAAATACTTTTCTTTCCCAATCTTAACCTTAATGCTCTTACTGATTCCTACGCACGTGAAGTCCTATCAAGCACCTTAGAGAATGGAATACTAGACTCCCTTTCAATTTCTCCTCATCGAAGTATTCTCTCGCAGAGCATATTATTTCCCGTGTATGTCCTTTAATTGGAATACTTTACCAAATACAGTTTTATTTGGTTCCCGAGCACGTTTAGGTTTTCGCTTGTCACTACATTTTGACATAATTAAACATTCATTAAACACAATTGCAAATGATCACAACACGCGCTCAGATACACGGACTCAGGCACACGTAAACCAAGGCAAATTGCCGCAAATAAAATGCAAAGTAACTTGCCAATACAGGATCTCTAACTGTCGTATACGTAAGACATTCTGTTTATGCAGCGTTATCAACAAGAGTAACAAACACCAAGGTATTGTGATTACTGCAGCGTTTGCGTAACTCGCTCGCCTGCAAGTCATGCTAAGTACGTGTTAGAATATCGGCAGCCAAGGTTTAGCGTCTAACGTTGTCATGGAAACGTCTCGACTCTAATTGGTCACTTTAATCGTGACTATGACAACCGTTATGGCGTACTCATCCCCTCCCATTTATTTAGACCGTTATTCCATGTGGTTACTGTCAATCACATTCTAGTTTGGCGACCAGTATAATATGAGGTTTTAATAAATTTTCTCGAATACAGTTTACTTTACTATGCTGTTATTGTTCAGTCTACTAAGTATAATTGTTAAATAGGGTATTGTGTTACAGTGAAATAAGTATGGTCCTTTTAGGTTTTGTTGCTGCGTTTTTTTCCACATGGGAAATAAAAAAAAACAGTATAAACATCGTATTAATAAACAAAGTATTTGGTACTTAATGATCCATTTCCCAGTCCTAAACTAATAGTATTTTGTATCTGACCATTCACCATACGCTAAGTAGACACTATTTCATTACAGGAAACAATGCAACTGCTAAGGTTAGGACAGAAATGCCGATTTTAAAAACTTTCTCAAGCTTACGATATTATCAACAAACCGAAATTGGTAAGGGTGCGAAATAAGGTTAATACGACATTAATAAGTAATACTAATAAATAACAAAAACTGTGATATTAAAATAAGCAGGAACATCGATAAAAGTTTTCATTGCAAAAAGAAAGCCACAGTACGCCCTTAAGCTATAAAAAGGCACAAAATACAATTATAAACACTCTAAGATTACAGTATTTCACTCAATGAGTAAAAAATATATTAAGATTCTAGTTAAAGAAAGGCTAATGCTGAGCTTTGTTATTTCATACATATAACTTCTTATTTTCTATAGTTACTTGCTAAAGCAGGGCATTATATCGCCTTATTCTATTTTGTATCATTTGATCTTTTTTAGTGTAAAAATAACATATTGATATCAATACAGTATTGATCACAAGACTTGTTGATGCATATGTCACAATGATAGTATAACAAGCGCGTTTCGCATTTCAAAGAAAAGTTTATTATAGGAAACTTCTAGGATCCAAAATTTGCGAAACGAACAGCTATTAATACGAGGTATGTCCAGAAAGTAAGTTCTGTTTGGTAATAAAATTGTGTACAGATACAGAAAAAGTAATTATTGCACAAAATTCTACAACTCTTAAACTACTTTTCCACATAACTGCCAAAATTTTACAGGCATTTGTCATAGTGAAGCACAAGTTTTGTATTCCTTGTTCATGGAAGTTTGCCGCCTGTGTCTTCAACCAGTTGGAAACATTTTCTTTAAGCTTTTCGTCATTGTTGAAGTGTTGACCGCCAAGGAAGATCTGAGATGCAAAAACAGATGAAAGTCCCTAGGAGCGACGTCAGGGCTGTACGGGGGTTGGTCATACAAGTCCCAGCCAAATCCCTGTAGAATGTTTTTCGTCGAATTTGCAGTGTGTGGTCGTGCGTTGTCGTGAAGAAACACAACACCTTTTGACAGCATTCCTCGGCTTTTATTCTGTATTGCACGGCGCAATCCTAGCATTCAGAAAACGAACCATAGATCTGATTTCACAAGTGGCGGGATTTTCAATCAACACCGACATTGTAAACAAGCACAAAGCCCTTCTCGGTAGCGTGGTGGTAGCATGTCTGCCTTACGCTCTCGTTCAGGGTGAGTTATCTGGATAAGGTTTTTTCCGGGGTTTGTCATTATCCTGAAAGACGAATGTCGGGTAACTCTAAGCTCTAGAGACCCCGGGCTCATTTGAGCATTATTTCACCCATTCCATTCATCGTCCGATATGACTTAACGTTGGAGGACTTAAATTAAAAAAGAAATCACAGCAAAGCGTACGTGGCTGACAGCGATCTCACAATGGCACACGTTTCTTCTCCTTGATACAGAGCGTTTATCGCGCATGTGCGGAACTGCGATCGCAGCGCTGCAGCGGAGATAAATTGAAACAGAACTTACTTTGTGAACTATACTGAAGAGTGTAAATTTAAATATATATTTTGCCTTACACCTCATTATGAGGGTAATGTAATTTAGCGAATTAAATTTTATAAGTATGGTACTGATATTCCCAAATAGGATAAATGAATACATGTTTCTGCCTACTTTAGTGCGTATTATAACCTATATAGGAACCTGTTTTGAACTTGAAATAACAATAGTCTATTTTAGTGATTTAGTGCCATCACGTCGAGCTCAATATGACACATAGATGTCTCATAGGAATGGATGTAGTAGACATTCCTGCAAATCTATTGTAGGAAAATTTAAGAAATGTAACCTTGTAAAATACCTTTGTAAAGAGGAAGACTATGACACCTATTGCATAAAAAGTGTATCTGGCATAGTAGTTTGGTACACCTGTCACAAAACTGAGGAAGTTAAAATCAACTAAGTTCATTATAAAAAAAGACGATATTGCTTATAAGGGAAGGCTTTCGGCATGAATGATAACTTCTGGTACAGGAGAATGCTTTAGCATTATGATAAAGACATCAAAACAATGGACAGATGAACAAACTGTCTTATATTCAATATATGTGCACAGGAGTAATGAGACTAATGTAACACGGAGTACTGTATGAGCGTGCGGACATAGTACAAAAGTAAGTCTGACAAAGGAACTATCACAAGACTCATATCGCTACGCACCTGAAAATGTGCGCTGTATATAGACAATGTGCACCAAAAATCTGCTCTGTAGTAGAACTGCAGTGCCCAAAACTGAAGCCTGGAAAGTGTCTCATCCTATTACTTGCAAGTAGCTACTGGGCATACAAAGCAGTGTCATTATGCCTATATTATACGTATTCTGGACTCATTTTCGGGTACTTCCAGCTATACTCCGCACCCGATTTTTGGCACACAGCTCCGCATAGAGTAGAGATGATGCCATCAAACTCTCAAGCATGTACAGGTGAGCATAGTGATAGTTCCTTTGTAAGATACTTCACTTTCATTGCCACTTTGAAAGCTGAGCGTGTTTGGGAACTAACCTCTGTGACTGTGGTCAATTTCTGTTTGCAAATATGATCAATTGCCTAATAGCTCTACAGGCTAATAAAGCATACAGAGGACTGCATCTAAGGCCAACAGGAAAGCCCTCTGGCTTCTTAACCCGGAGGTTTCATGTAAGATTCTTTCCTGAACTGGGTAATTTTTCGTTAACCAGAATTATTCCCTCTACACCACAGAGCCTGGAGTGAATGTGTTTAATTCATCTATTTTGCAAGGATTAGGTACCTTCACAGTGATATAATAATTTATTTTCAATATCTCTTCTACTTTGAGGCTGATAGCTGTTCACTTAGGGTGGGATTCCTCCACTGTTCATTCGTTTGTGAGCTCACCAGTTGTCTACATACTTCTTTACTTTCTTAATAGGTACAGAAGGTACTGCGTTCACAAATTTTTTTATATTTCACCGAAAATACACGTTTTGAGGTCCCTAAATCCAAAGAAACTCCTTTTTACGCGTTTGTGTGTGTGTGTCACCCATAAAACTCAAAAACAACTTGGTAGATACGTTCAGCCACACTAAGATTTTCCAAAAACCCTCCACTTCAGACTACACTTTTCAGGAACAGCTTTCGATAATTTTGATTTTCTCAAAATGGGTCTAACGATTCTGATTAAAATACTATAAGTATGTTCGACATATTTTCATGATAAACGAAATGTATAACTAGAAGTTTCTAAAAACGTCCACTCAAATAGTCTTCATTCTGAATGACTTAACTGGAAAACGTTAGAGTCGTAAAACGAGTCGTAAAACTTAAAAACAAATAGTCGTTATTCATTTTTATCTCTTTGTCATGCAGATAGAATGGAATTTCAAAGGCATCACATAGCTACCAGCTTTTAAAAGACTTTACTATCGCTTAAACCCAACTGCATATTACCCTACACCAATAGGGAAATTAGCAGTAAGATAATGTTTATCTTAATTAACATTAAGTAGCTAGAGAAATAAGTATTTATAAGAACACTTTGTACAAGGTTAGACACTGTCATATGAGTGCAACGCACCAAATTTTAAATTTATGTTACATATACTTAATTTGTCTAAATTAATCCAATCCATTCTTTTATGTCCTTTCACTCTGAAGAAAATTTAATTTCTGCTGATTAATTATATATTTATATCTTTCAGATGCTATTCAAATATCACTTTGGAACATTAGCGTTGCCATTACCTCATAATATTTTAATTTTTATATTATTTATATTGAAGAGGTCTATTAACTTTTTTCATAAATTGATTGACATTTATTCATTTTATTTTCAATAGTCTGTCTCTCTCATATCTTATATTTCATTCAAGATGATCAAAATGAGTCACTTGTTACAATATTTCATTTTATATAATTAATTATTTTTAGTGTATTTGATCCACTGGCCATAACTTTCGGTTTGCTTATAGGTATTTCCAACTTCTATTTTTTTATAGTTTTACTTAGTATATAAATGAACGTTATAAATGATCTTCATTTTTTCCGTATTATTGCTATACCATCTGCCAAGAACATATTTTAAGTTTAATATCTAAAATTAACAATGGTTAAGAAAACTTACATTTCAGCGAGTAGAAATGTTGGTTGTTTCTCGAGTCAAAGGTCAAGTCAGCGTAGACTGAGAAATTATCAGAAATATACCGCGATCTACAACCAACAATCCGTAGATTACCTGAACAGCGTAATAAATTTACATCCTTTGACGGGAACTAAATAATTGCTAACTTGCAGTTTACGTTGTGCTTACTTTGGTTCTGTACTTCATTGAAATAAATTTTGGCTATGGCATCATTCTATAACGAGAGGTATAGGTGTCTAATGCATATTATTTAAAAGTAATTCAAATGAATACTAGCTCTTAATGAACTAACCATTGCAAAGCATTTGTTAATATTGAAGTAAAATATTAGACAGAGGAAGGGGACACCTGGCGCATTACGACTTCCACACAGATCTATTGTGGCTACCACTAGAGGAAGGGATGACGTAAGGGATCCGAAGAAGGCCGGAGGTCGTAGGCAGATAGGTCACCGAGCCGCGCGGAAGTCCCTAACGTGTGCTAAGAGATTTTAATTCCTGCGACAGGAACTGCAGGCAGCCACCAAAACTCTGGATGCGATGTGAAAAGTGCCGTCCTTCCATGTGAGGGCAGCGATTACACAACGATGCCCGGCGCCGAGAACAGCATTTACAATGCACAAGCATTCACGCCATCTGAACGGAACCGCCATACACCTATTTATAAGCCTATATTTGAAAACGGAAGAGAAGGGTAGCAATGAAAATGAAATCGTGGTATGAAAGTAAGCACCCAATGTTCACCTAAGTGAAGGAGGAAATCATGGTGGACATCAAAGCCCAGACCTCCTGAATGCGAGTCGTACACATTATGTGGCGCCACCTCAATCAGTATTAATTACTCAGGGGTTTTGTGGAACTTACGCATCGTTTCATTATAGAGAAGAAATTAAATAATTATTCTTATAATAGACGTTGGGAGTGAAGGTGTTTGTTAAGGTGTCTGCCTATATCTATAAAGAACATTTCAATAAGTACATTTTTATTCAAAAAACTTACCAGTGCCTTGTCGTAAGTGCCTTTACTGTACGTAAGATGTTTTATTATGGTAAATACGTTTACATGCTTTTGACGGATGCTTTGTAGATATAATTTTGTTTTCAGTTGACAGTCTATTGCATTTGCAGTCGCTAAATAATGGATACAATACAATACAATGTTTATTAGCCACAGGAATTCATACAGAATTATAGCCATTGTCAATATAATTAAGAGTATTTAGCATTATTTACAATTCATCTATTAGGTATTTACAATCTTAAGTTTACAGATAATTTATACAAATTACTATACACACTTGAAAAACATCAAGTAATAGTGGGGAAAGTATGTATTAAATGTAATATACATGTCATATATGTGCATTCCTTTTCACCTATGTATTAACAAAGCTTATACTTCTGAATACATTACCTAAGACCTTGTTGTATCCTTTGGCTTATTACAATGTACCTTTATTCACAGGTAAGCGAGACGGAAAACTTGAGGAAGAATCTAGCTGTTGAACGTATGATAGTGGAAGGATGCGATATCCTTCTGGATGTTAATCAAGTATTTGTACGACAGGGTAAGTGTGGATTCTGTTTGCTTTAATATGCCTTAAACTATACGCCAAGCTAATGTTTTTATGTTACAACGCTTCTCTCAGTTCCAAATGCAGAGCATCAACAATGTCAAAGTTTTCAGTTGGTGCCCAGAGATAACTTCTTTAGCAAATTCACAACTTCCTTAACGTGTACTGAGAAATAAATACCCATGTAGTGGGGATTTTAGGTCCCGGGTATAGGACCGGTGCCCACTCAGCATCGTGAAGAAATTGAGGAGCTTACGCTAGGTAAGCGGACCTGGTCACGGAAACCAACATTCCGGCCGGGGGATGCCGAGATGCTGACCACATCTCCTCCCCGTATCGTCCACCTCTGCCGTGCGTAAGTGGGCGTGAGGCCGGCAGTCGGGTTGGTAGGCCTTGGCCCTCTTAAGAGCTGTCGCGCCATGGATTATTTATTATTTATAATCGTTTATAATCTTTTTGCCCTCACGTCGCGTCGCCAGTGCTACTATTGCAAACTTGGCATCAAGCGTGATAAAGCAACAATGATTTCCAAATTGCCGGTTACATAGTATACAATAAATGAATCAGGCCTTGAGAATTAAAGAATTATTTATTGTTATAGAAGCCATGAAGTAGTAGTGGTAGAAAGACGCATGTATCATAATGGTTAACACATTGTACCATCCATGCAATTTTTTACAATATTATTGCTTTCAATTAAGAAGAAATATTTTAACAGATACAGATATAAAATAATAGTGGAACCTCTAGTAGCATAATGTGAAATACAGATAGGTTACAAAATATTGATCTGAAGAGAGAAAACCCCATCAAAGCCTGCATCTGCAGTGTGAAGATAATGTGTCTGTCTCACATTCAAGAGGTCCCAAGTTTTAAACTCAGTCAGGAGAGTTACCTGAAATGGTGTTACCCTGGGTTTTCCCTTATCCTGAAAGATAAGTGTCAGGAGGCTCTAAGCTTTATAGACCCAGGGCACATTTGAGAGTCATTTCACTCATTTCATTCATTCATCATCCAACATCACTTACACTGGAGGACGTTAAATTAAAAAGAAGAGCTGACAAAATTCAATTTTGCATTATAAAGCTAAGTTATGTTGATGAGTCTAAACTGTCATCTGGCTGGCCTTTATGTACTCAAATTTACCACATATAGTGAGAATCAAAACAAGTGATGATCTCTAGCATCATTTTAAGAAAATTAATCTTATACTTCGGCATAGCTATATACAGCAATGAAGTACGAGAAAGGAACAGAAAGTGCATAGGGAGGCTCACATGTGCTCCAGAGAAGGGCCAAAGTACATGAAAGCACTTAAGGGTGCAACATATGTTGTCATTATTCACCATAATATATGTATTATGTGCAACTATTTTGACAGTGATTTCCTGTTTTCCTACAACCATTTAAAATTCTGTACTCTAAACTGATAAGGTAACTTAAAATATTCGAGATGAGAAGGTTATAAAACGTATAAAATATGTTTTTCTTACAGGAAGTTTAATACAGATTCCTTCAGAAAAACCTCGCAGCACCAGGAGTAGATTAACAAATTTCAAAAGTGAGAAGGAAGCCCTTAGGCAGTGTTTTCTATTTTCTAACCATCTTATCATAGCCACCAGGTTTGTACTAACATTCTTATAAATTAAGGAACAGTGAAATATACAGAAGTAGATAGATAGAGTCATACTGAAAAATTCAATTCCATGGCAGGATTAAGGAAACCAGGAGATCCGTGGTACGAATCCCGGCCATGGAATTGAATTATTCAGTTTGACTCTATTTAACCAAAATCTTAGCCTAGGGTAAGGTGGTACTATTTCGATCATTTAGGACAAATCGTATTTTTGCTGGAAATATATTGAGAAAAGAAATTATATCAACTGTGGTATTTCTTCTTTGAAGTTTAATGAATATGTAACTCAAATATTACAACATTACTAGTATTAATTCAAACTCAGGACACGTTTAAAGAAATGTCCTAACGTTGATGGAAAATGTACCACGCCAGGTACAATTCTGATCACTTGTTGGTACAATTTTGATCACAGGCATCTTCCACATAAAAACCCTCGTGCACAAATGCAAAATTCATGGTACCAAGCATTACACTCTTGGCAGCGAATCCAGTCACCTTTTTCCATTGATTTTGCACTGTAATAATTCAATAAACAAAATCCACAATTATCACCGTTTTCTGCTGGTGAAATGAAGTTTTTGATAGTTTCCCTATCATTTTTCGTAGATTTGCATTCCTGTTTATTGTTCTTGTTGCTGTTATTTATTTCTTTCTTCGTTTCATGTTGGAAAAGACAGCTCTTGCTGAGGACCTTTTTCAGGTTTTCATCCGAAGTGAGTCGAAGTGATGTCTTGGATGGAAACCAGGAGATTGGTGGTTCAAATCCCGGCCATAGCATTGAATTTCTCAGTTTGGCTTTATCTATCCAAAACTTTAGCCTATACATGGCTAGGGTAAATACATGATTAATTTCCATTGTTTAACTTACATAATAAGAGTTTAATAATGAAGCCTGGGACTCAAGTACTTACAATATGAAGTCGCCACAAACAGTGTATCTCGAATACGAGAGCCAGGAAAATATATGAGTCAACGGAGAATTTAATGTCAGGATGGCACGTTGGCCATGGTAGCTCAATGGGTTAGAGCAACTGGACAGAAGCCAGCAGATCCGTGGCTTAAATCTCAGCTATGGCATTGAATTTTTCAGTTTGACTTTATCTATCTATATTAGAGGTATTAATATAATGTATACTCTATTTAAACAATTTACAAATGGGGAAGTTTTACTATAATATTGTAAAAAGTATATTAGGTTTTCATTCCAAACTACTGCTCGGTTTTCACAAAAAGTGGAGATTGTCAGGTTTGCTAACAGACCTTGCAAGTGCAAATGTTTAACAAAGAATTTTTGAAGTAGCTAGCACAAATCATTTTACCAAAATGTTATGTTATCTTTACATAAATTATAAAGTTTCATTCTTTTACATAATATAGTTGTTTATTCAGCAGATTTACCCTGGGAACAGATATACATTCTGAAAATATTGATATTTATGTTAAAACCATTCTTTTTGTAAAAGCAGAAACTATTAGGCAAATACTTTTCCTAGATTCATTATACCTCAAAAATTACAAACTGTATTTTAAATTAAGTATTTTGATGAACATTGATCATTGCTTCATACTAGCCATGTATAGGCTAAGGTTTTGGATAGATAGAGTCAACCTAAAATAGTAAGTTGAGACAGAAGTTTGTATCTTAAATTCAAGGACCCCTAGCAGTTTACTGGGAAAACATATGAGTCAAATGGAGAATTAAATATCATGATGACACGTTGCCCATGGTAGCTCATAGGTTAAGAGCATCAAGATGTAAACCAGAAGATCCATGGTTCAAATCCTGTAATGGCATTAAATTTCTCAGATTGACTCTATGTATTTTAAATTTTCATAAACTTTAATGATCCAAGATAAGTTACTTTTAGCATCACTTTAATTGCATAGAAAGTGCTACACAAATGTGAGTACTTTCATAATGTTATCCACACAAAAATAAAGCGAAAATTTCAGCATTTATTTGTACAAACTTGATATATTGCAGAACTACTGGTGGAAAACTCCATCTTGTTCCTGACATTGGAAAGATTCCACTTGCTGATGCTATGCTTATTGAAGATCCCAGTGAGCATGTTGCAAATGATGATGATGGTAAGTGGACACTACATAATGTATTCAACTTCATTGAACAGTAAGAGTTATAGATTATAATTTTTTATACTATAAATTCTCAAAATTGCCTTGTTTAATTACAAACATACAGGATGGTTTAGATTCTTCATCTGTTTTTATTTTATACAATAATGACTTACACACAATTGTGTATTGGTGGAAAACTTCACATTTTAGCAAGGCTATTAGTTCATAGAATGATAAATTGTTTATTTGAAATTTATGTCAGCCATACCTTCATAACAAATCTATTTATTATAAAGGTTTTCTGGTGAATTGTAGTTTGTTAGCCTTGAATTGCAGGCATCATCTTGAGTTCATATTGGGTTCTGAAGTTAAATTTGAAGAACAATTTTAGATACAGTTTGTCACTAAAATGAACCCAGTCATTCCAATGGTATTGTCGTCCGTGATCTAGAACATGTTAACCTCTGGTTTGCGAGAACATGGGTTGAATCCAGCAGGTGATAATAGATTTGCTGGGGTTTAAAAATCAACAGCATGGCTTTATAAGTAGAGAAGTGAAGTTGATGATTCTGTGTCATAATTTTATGGCATGTATAAGAAAATAAAGCCTGATAAAAGGACTTCTTAGCAAAATTAAGTGGTCTTTCTTGCCCAATATGATAATGGTATGTTGAGAATCACAGCAGTTAAAGAGTGTTTATAAATAAAAACAAAATTTTAATTTAATGCAATAGTATGGCATGAATAACAACATTATTTTAACATTTGAATCTTACTATAATATTCAGTTATAATAGAAATTATGCTGTGTGGAAACAGAAAAATATATGAAGATGCATTATTTCAGACATAATGTTGAAGCTATATGAAGTGATGTCTTGCCCAAAATGAGTTATTTGTAATAATTATAAGATGAATAAAATAATACCAGCTTGTCTGTATGTAATTTGTGGTAATGTACTACAGTGTTCTGTCTGGAATTCTAAATTAACCAAATTTTTATCAATTTGTTTGACCTCCAATCTCGGACAACCCAATGAAATAAATTGTTCTAATTGTTGAATTATGTTAGTATTAAACAAACAAACAAACAAACAAAAAAAAGCAACTCATTTTTATTAACAATTTTTAAGGTCATATAAACGTATTTCACCAACTTCCACAATCTTATTTTGAACTGTTTTCTTACAGAGTCATCAGTTTGTTCAATGTCAAGCCAATCAAGTGGAATAAGTGAAACTTCTAGTGGAAGCTATCATTTTCATAATAGAGATTTCAAAATCATTCTAGATGTCAAAACAGGGGGACAGCCTCAAGTGGCTGTCCACTTAGTAGCTCCTAGTTTGCAAGAAAAAGCAGCTTGGATTAGTGATATCAGTCAGGTAAAGCAAGCAATTTATTGGGTTTTTCATATCCTTTAAATTTCATATCTTCAAATGTATAACACAACTGATTTACTTTTAATAATAGTCAATGCATTAATTAATTATGCAACAGAAATGAGGTCCTACTACAGCAAAATTTAACTCTCCAAAATACAACTAGATGACATTCTGTATCTGCAGAGGAACATATTCCACTTAGAATTTTTTTATAAATAAGAATGAAGTGATAGTTTATAATAAGTTCTGACTTGATTGATAATATACATCACCAATTTTGCAGTGTATGGACAATGTACATTTCAACGACCTCCTGCACAGCTCCATGTCTGATACATCATCAGTCACAATGCCACAGTCAATTAAAAATGATCCTAAACTCTTCAAGGATGATGTGGATATCAGATTCAGTCGGACGCTCAATTCTTGTAAGGTATGTTGTGTTATAAACTAAATAGGCTTTAGTTGATTAGCAGCATTTTATGCGATTTAGAAAATCAGCATAAATTATTATTTCAAATCAGAACTGATGCTAAAGCATCTCAAATAAGGGAGCATTCATAATCAACAAATATACTATTCAAATGTTTACCGTATTATATCTTGATAATAAAGCTTTATGTGACATTTTGTTAATTTTAAGTTCCAGTAATGAAGAGTGTCTAGCTTTGAAGCTCAATACTAACAGTGATTCTGGTTAGCTGTAGATGTATAAAAATGGATCTGGCCTGCTTAGTCAGTTTCTCCAATAGAAGAATAAAGCTTTGAATAAACAGCCACAAAAATCAAATTAATTAATATGATTTGGGAAAACTGCCATCTAATGTTTCTTACATTGTTTACTGCTTAGGGATAATTTTCCAAAAGGAAAGATATTCTTATTAGATACATTTCTATATAAAATGACTTCATGTATTTGAATGCTGTCAGTGCAGAAACAGCTCACTATGAATGAAACAACTGACTGTCAGTCAAGCAAATTTGTTTTCCAGGTGTTTTCTTTAAACTGAACTTCTTATTATTGTTCTTTTATTTCCTATAGAAATTATAAAAGTTATTGTAGCAAAATTGTCTCTTTAGAGTAACACTCATATACAAATCTCTTTATTAAACTCAGAAAGGTTTACATTTTGTGGGGTAAATTGCATGATACATATAAAGTACATGTAAATAAAGGACACAGATGAGGACATAATAATTTATCTTTTCATAATAGTATTTTTTAAGTATTTTAAGTTAAAAATTAATTAAAGTAAATTAGAGAATGTAAAAATTAGATACATGCTTTTTAACAGGACCAGAATATTCATGGAAATTCTTGAACAAAAATATTAGATATGTAAACATCTGGTAATTGGATAAAATGTACTAAATGCAAAACATATGTAAAGCAAAAATCTCTCTTGACAGGTGCCACAAATACGTTATGCAACTCCTGAACGTCTGCTGGAAAGGCTGACTGATTTAAGATTTCTTTCAATTGATTTTCTCAACACGTTCCTATTGACATACAGAGTATTTACAGATGGTGTTACAGTGTTAGAAGCTCTCAAAAAGGTGTTTTATAATTCAGATCCTCCTGAGGGTCAGACTGCTGGATCAACAATGTAAGTAAAAGTGATGCAAGATATGTATAAAATTAATAATCATAGTACAAAATTGAATCGAGAATATATTGACACATTGCTTCACTCAAACTTTTTATAAAGCTGGATCAAAAGAAAAGAAATACTTTTGCGGACATACGTTTTCTAAAAAAAATGTTTGAAATTCAATATAACACCCATTTTCGTCAGAAAAATTTATTTAAAAAAAAAAAAATTATAGTAAAAAAATTATTAAAAAAATAAGTGTGAGTGAAGCAATGTGTCAATATATTCTCGATTCAATTTTGTACTAATTTGTGCTTCACTGTGCCTACGCTTCTTTCAAGTTTATACTTTGTTTGATAATCATATTTCATCAGTAAATCAATTGAGGAATGCAGCAAGATTCTATGATATTAAAAGTACATGAAATATGTACATGTATATGGAGTGAGAAAACTTAGGGTATGTTCCTTTTAAGAATATGTAAGAATAGAAAATTTATTTTCATATTTTTCTTCAGTTTCTTATAGGTTTAAATTTATAAATTATCAGTACATCACTCTTTCTAATACTTATACTTATTCAAGTGTAAAAATATAAATTAAGGTTTAAAATGTTCTTGTATACTTATGGAGTCGGCTTTATAACACATCACTTATTCTTTAATTTATGAGGAACTAGCTACGGGAGCCCTTGCTTCCAGTTTGATCCTCAAGAATATGACTGCTGTTGCTGATTGTAGTTAAGTGCACTCTTCTCTCAAGCAGTGGAATAATGAAATTCTTCACCAAGATGTCAACTGGCAGGATTTCAAAATTTAGTGGTCTTTGTGCTCCCATATTGAATGTTTTACAATGTTGTAAGTTTGTAAGTTTATCATGCCTTTCAATTATTTCTGATTTGGATATAGGTTATGGTTTTTATTTCCAAAGTAAAATGCTTGTGCTGATTTGCCTTCTTTTGTTAACTTAACATTCTTGAAAGGAATTTAGGAATCTAGTTTTTAGATTTATTTGGTCTTTCCTATGTAGAAATCATCACAATCCGTGCAGTTGATTTGGAATATTCTGGAATTTTTGTCTGATGGGATCTTAATATTGCTTTCAACATTTTTTTGCTTATTTCAAAATATCTGTTTATTAGAATAAAGATTATATTTTGTACCCAAAGGATCTTTTGGAATTTTCTGGATGTTTTTATGTGGGTATTGTTACTATCTTATTTTCTTTATAGCTTTCTTTTGCTTTACTTTCTTTACCATTTTGTATATGAGGATCTCATTGTATCCATTTTTTCTTCTGTGGGATAGATTGCTTTAAAAGTACCCATCTTAACAAGCAAAACACAAACATCTTGGTGAAAAAACATTTATTTCTCTGTACAGTTTTTTGTCATCCCTCCATGGTCTATGGGTAACATGCTATCCTCTGATTCATGAGGCTGCAGGCTCAACATAGCAGAGGTTGATGGATATTTCCTATAAAAGTCATTAGCATACCTTCCATTGGAAGAGAAGCAAAGCCAGTGATTCCGTGTCATAGATTTATGACATATAGAAAACCTCAAGCCTGATAAAGGGGCCTCTGAGTAAAATTAAACTATCTGTTGCCCCACTACAGAATAAAATTCTGAGAACTACAGCAGTTTTAGCGTCCATAAATAAAAACTGAAACTGAACTTTCTTCTAGATAATTATCTTTCAGCTCAATAGACTTTTCTTAGTGATATTCAATAACTCCATGGTCTATGGGTAACATGCTATCCTCTGATTCATGAGGCTGCAGGCTCAACATAGCAGAGGTTGATGGATATTTCCTATAAAAGTCATTAGCATACCTTCCATTGGAAGAGAAGCAAAGCCAGTGATTCCGTGTCATAGATTTATGACATATAGAAAACCTCAAGCCTGATAAAGGGGCCTCTGAGTAAAATTAAACTATCTGTTGCCCCACTACAGAATAAAATTCTGAGAACTACAGCAGTTTTAGCGTCCATAAATAAAAACTGAAACTGAACTTTCTTCTAGATAATTATCTTTCAGCTCAATAGACTTTTCTTAGTGATATTCAATAACGTTGATACCCCGCTCATAGTGAGAAATGTTGAGCTCTGCAAAATAGTTGTCAAGTGCAGGTTCCAGCTCTTCACTGCTGACCAGACTTACCAAGCCATTTCTTCAAGTTTAGAAACAAAATATATTAAGAGGATACTAAACCTGGCAAACAAGGTGATAAGGAAGCAATTCAAACTTCAACTCATTAATTTTGATCTTGGTGCTAATAGATGTGTGAACTAGTGCATTGTCTAGATAAAACAAATTTTCTTTCGTTAAATGCAGTCATTTTTTCTATATTTCATCACTGAAATGCTGCAATAAGTTTGCAAAATACTCGCCATTGATTGCTTTTTCTTTTATCATATAATAAAGAAAGTTATTTCATGCACATTGCAAAAATCTGACATGATGAACTTGTCTGCAAATGGGATCTTTTTGCCTTCTTTGGAGCTGATTTTTCCCTTTCAATCTACTGTTTTGACTGTTCATTTGCCTAAGATGTGAAGTTGTGGATCCATGTTTCATCCATGGCTATGAATCATTGCAAAAGCTTGGCTTTACTGCAGCAAAACAGCACTAATCACTCAACTGGAATTCATCATGACAATGTATTTGCTTCATTGTGAATAATCACAGCACCAATCTTGGGCACAGCTTTTTCATGTCAAAATCTTTAGTCAGTATGCGATGTAAAACACTTTTCAAATTGCCTACAATGTCCGCTAGCTTGTACAGAGGACAGTCATTGAATACCATTTTGTGGATTTGTTTTACAATTTCTGGCATGGTTACTTCATTTGGTGGACTATTGTGATGTTCATCCATAGCATAATGGCCTCGCTTACACTCTGCTACCCAATATTTTACTGTTATAAAAGAAAGAGTAAACTCCCCCAGAATATTAAATTTAAACGGAGTTGATTAATGACACTAAACAACACTTACTTTATATCAAGCCAGCAAGAGTATCAAAATGAATACCATCAAATCTTAAAAACTGCAATTAAAAATGGATATGGAAAAAAACCTTGTAGATAAAAAACTAAAATCATTCAAACTTCAAAAGAGATTGAAACAGATCACAGCTATCACACCAAAAAACAAGAAATTAGATTTGCTAAATTTTCTTACCACCCCTGGGCCACAAAAAAGTTCCAAAAAATATTCAAGAAATACAATATAACATTGGCACCAAAAATAATTACAACATTAAAAACCTACTTCACAGTAATAATACTGATAAGGTAAAACCAGAGGAAAAGTCAGGCATTTACAAGATTAAGTGTAAAGACTGTGAAAAAATTTACATAGGGAGGACAGAAAGAAACATAGGCACTAGAAAGAAAGAACACTTCAGGCACTTAAGATACAAAAATATTGATAAATCCGCAATAGCAGCTCATTTCTGGTCTGAAAATCATGAAATTGAAGATAGCACAGAATTACTAAAATACGTACAAAAACATAGTGAACTCGTCATATGGGAGAGAATATACATAGAAAAACATAAAAACCAACTAATGAACTTATAAATCCCGCCAGAAGAGAATCCTACATTTAAGTTCATCACTAAATCAACAGATGCCAGCAGCAACTACCCACACCACCGGATCAAGCTTTAGTCGCATAAGAGCCGAAGATGCAAACGGTGATTTGCGAAACATGTCCTCAAAATAGATACGAAAGTGAAGTGTAATAAATACGACTCATCTAAAAATTAATAACACCTACTTTTTTTTTCAACAACACTGTTTTCAGCACTTCCAAGAAAGGAATTGTAATATTAGGCCAACAAGTCTTTAAGAAGTGAAAATTATACCACCTGATAACAAGTAAGTGTTGTTTAGTGTCATTAATTGACTCCCTTTAAATTTAATTTATTATAACAACACTGTTTTCAACACTTTCAAGAAAGGAATCCCCCACAATAGTTAGTTCAACTAAGATTTCAAATGTAAAACATGTATTACATAACAATAACCAGTTTTATTCATGTTTACAAATTTAGATTTAATTTCTCTTAATGGCTGCCAAACAAATACTGAATAAAGCAGCTCATCAAGCATCAAATTTAAATAGTAAAATATTTTAAGCATGAGTCATATATTAAACCTTTAGACTTCACTTATGTCAGTATTAAAAACAGTTTCTACTGGAACAACCCTCTTACACACATATTAAGAAAAATGTACTTAAATATTGATTTCATAACAAAGAACTATTGCCAAGATGTGTAACACCTGCTTCCTCTACTGCTGCTACTTCTACTATATTGAGCCCGTTGTTGAACTCGTGATGAAAATTCAGTGACCTACGTCCAATGTTTGTCCAGTTATTTTTTATACAACCTAACCTGTATGTGCAGACACTATAACATGCCTAGGGGGAATGTGACCATCTCAATATGAGAATGACATGTTTATTTCAAATTTCAGCTGTGAAATTTTTACACTTTAAACTAGAGCAAAACTTCATTAGCTGCTCTCATAGCTCAGTCAGTAGAGCACATGTCTACTGTGCTATGGGTCCCAGCTTTGATTCCCGGCTGCGAATGGGGATTTTTCTCCAACCAAGATGATTCCCCATCTTCTCCAGAGTCTGAAAGCATGAATGAGATTGCGAATGTGTGCATGATCTAATGATGCAACCCAACGTTTACGAACTAACACCATCAATATGTTTCAATATGTATTATTCTTATGGGTACAAATTTGACGAAGCCATGAATATTGTATATTCCTAAGGTGAATAAAACTATCTATCTATCAAAGGAGAATGGCCACCTATATAACCACTGGAGTTAAAGGTGGTTAACACAACAGGTGTTCCACTACAGGTGGAAAACATTTCTTTCTTTCAAACTTTTTAAGGAAATGATGTAAAATTGTGAAGGAAATGGAAAAGTGTTAAAAATGACTATAACAATTTACTTTTGCTGTTATGCTTTGAAAAATTTAATATATGCAAGAAAATACATAAGTGAATTTGTAATTAAAACATTTTTGTCTTTAATATAAAAATTATTTGTGGTTGGTTTATTGACACTCGTCACTTACTTTGTCGTACCAGTTCTATCTGTCTTTCTACTGCACAAAGACTATTATGTTTCATTCTCTCCTTATGCATTAGCAATAAAACAACTCAAAACAATGATGGATTTCATTGCATCTTTACTGGTTGGTATAGCGAGATGTTGATAAATTGAGTTCTATTTTGATAGACAATTTTCTCACATAGGTACTTCAGAAAATCAATGACTGCATGATGCTGAAATAGATACTTAGAGCATATTTGTGTCTTGCTGAATGTTTTCCTTGTGGGCATACGATTTGGGACTATGTAATTATATTACTAATGAAGGCTTGTGGGTGATCAGCTTTGTCAAGTTTATAAAGGTCGAGCTTTCGGCCAGTGCAAACTCCATGGTCTTCTTCAGGATCTGATGAAATGACTGAATTCTTCTCACTATATACGATCAAATGGTGGGTGGGGCTTGTGCTGCCTTGATTAGTAATGCTCGCCGTGAAACCTTCAAGTCTTACATATGTAATTATATTATTTTTTTAATTCATATTTCCTAAGTTATTTTCTTTTCTGAATTTTGGTACAGTCAGTATTGTACCAATCACCATCTGTGAGTGTAGGGTGCATGTCCTGTTTATCCCAAATTTACAGAAAGCCATCTATTTGGAGGTAAATTTAAAAAAAGACAGATAATTAATTGAATATGTTATGTTTACACTACCTACCTACTTTTGAAAAATTAGAACATGTTTCAGGAATGTTTGCTCCAAACCACAGCTAATGCAACTGTTAATGTGGTTGTGTCATCTCATTCTCTCTTGTTGCGAAAATCTCTGGTGGAGATGACAAACTTGATCAGCTTATCCATTGGTAGGAGATCAAAGTTCCAAATTCAATCCTTGGTTTTGGTGATGTGGTTGTTTTCCCATTCTGAGAGTTTAGTTTGGTATCTAGCTATCCTGAGAAGGTTGGTTACCAGAATATCATGGTGATTGTTCCGGAAGTATGTTAGTATAGCTGATTTCTCCATCTCTTTGTATATTATACATCTGAGGTGTTCTTTTAGTCTGGTTTTCAAATTTCTTGTCTTGCCTATGTATATTTGGTATCAATTGATCTGATAAATACCTTATTTCTCAGTGTGGAGAATTCTGCCCTTTTAGGATGTGCAAGTGAGCTTTGAACCTATGCTGTATCTGTTTTGGGATGCTAGAATGACATGTATTCTGAATATTTTCTAAAAAATCTCTGGTCTGTACAAGGATAATAGCGAATTTTAAGTATTGGAAAGTTCCTTTTTGAGGTTTTAAGGCAGATTCCCCTTGTAGTTTAAGTTTTTAGTGTTGGTGATCATTTGTTTAGTGGTGACTGAAACAGTTGATTGATGCTCCATGAAGCATATGTATGCATTTCTGGTTATATTATCCTTTGTTGAAGAAAGAATGTGTTAAGTAATCATATATTTAAGAAGACTGCAGTTAGTGTTTTGGGTTGAAGGTACTACTTTTTATGTATTTTTCTGTGTGTGAGGGTTTACTATAAATTCCAAAATTGATTACCTGGTGCTACCTGATGATTTTGAACTGCAGTATAACTGCGGATGCTGGCAAGCTTTTACCAAACCTAATATCATTTAGCAAATCTAAAGTAACTTAATGTCAATAAAATTGAAGACAGGAAGCCATCTTTCTCAATTTCCATTGTAAATGCATATATTGATCTACAATTTTGAGGAGTTGTAATGCACTGTCCAGTAATTTCCTCAGTACTACTGCAAATACATCATCTGCATACCTGTGTCAAGTTTTGAATATTAATGGGAAGGCAGTTGTGACATACCTAACTAAAATTTCATGTATAGTTCAGCTAAAAAGGTGATAGTAGGTTTCTGTAGTTGACTGTTAGCTGACTACAGGAGAGAACATTCACGAAACATGTTCAACTTTTTTAAATGTAAATGAGGTAGTGTAAACATAACCAAAGCTCAATTAATTTGATTAACCCCACTGTTCAAATCTTCCAGTTATTAGTGAAGAAAGCTATACCTGTATAAAATGATATAAATAAGAACACTTTAAAATATAATACTGAAATCCAAAAACTATAACCCAAAATAAAAACTAAAGAAGTACATATGATAAATGTAAATCATTCAGAATAAATTCAGAATAGATTCCATATGTGCAGATGTCATTAGGGAGGATATGAAACTGTAACTCAGTTGATGATGCTCCAACAGACAGTGAAAGGCTTAAAGAGAGTGGAAACAAGGTCTCCTATTGTTTAAACCATTAATATTACAAGCTTGCACAATTACTTTGTTGAAATTAAAAAGACTTATCACAGCAATGGTTTGGTATCTCTTATTATTATTTTGTTTTAATTTATGGCCTCCATCATTAGGTCATGTTAGATGATGAATGAAATGGATGAAATGATGTACAATTAGTACAAAATTGAATCGAGAATATATTGACACCTTGCTTCACTCACACTGTTTATTCACAGGACATGTTTCAAGAGCTCTTGCTCCTATCCTCAGCTGATACTCGACTAGTGCAAGTTGTAGTGGTTTCTTCTTTCTCCGTATTGTCAATAGATGGCGTGATGTACTTGTCAAAGATGTCCGGTGGTGGAGTTTCAAAATTCATGACTCTATGACGATTTTTGTTAATGAAGATTTTTTCCCATACGGAAAGGTCTATGGGGTGATTAACGTATTTTATTAGAGATGTTTCCAAATTTATGTCATGTCTAGTATTCAAAAAATGAAAAGCCACTGCTGATTTTTCTGTTTCACTATTTTTAATGTTTCTCATATGTTCTTTAGTTCTGATGTTAATATTTCTTTTTGTTTTTCCTATATAAATTTTAGGGAAAGTTTCACACTTGATCTCATAGATTCCTGGTTTTTCTTTGGTAGTGATTGAATTTTTGGGAGGGCCTTTTAACAAATTTCTGATATTAAACCTATTTTGAGGTGCAAGAGTTATGTTGTGTTTTGAGAAGATTTTTTGGAATTTGTTATAGGTTGATGGGTGGAAGGTGAATTTTTTAAAAAGTTTTTTCTCTTTTTCTCCTGTAGGTTCTAGGGTGGTGGTTTCTTTTATTTTCTTAGCTTTGTTGAGTCTGTTAACAGTTTTGTCTACTAAATTTGGGTTGAAACCGTTGGATATAGCTACTTTTTTTATGTGTAGGTATTCTTCTTGATAATCTTCTCTGTTTAGTGGAAAGTTGATCATCCGAAAGATTAAACTGTTGAAAATGGCACGTTGGTGTTGTTTTGGGTTGAAACTGTTGTTCTTAATGTAATTATCTGTGTGAGTCAAATCTTCAGATCCTTCACAAAATTTGAAAATTTAAGTATCAAAAACTCGTTTGAATTGTTAAATCTCCTGAAGGACACAAAGATCAACTCTACAGATGCTTTAGTTTCCTTTGACGTCATTTCTTTATATCCAAGTATACCGACCAATGAGCTTATTCCACTTCTCAAAAAATGGCTGGAATCAATACAAATAACACCTGAAAAAATAGAAGAACTTTCACAACTTACAGAAATTTGTATCAATCAAAATTTTTTCAGCTTTAATGGACAGATCTATAAACAAAAAACGGGCCTAGCTATGGGCAACCCATTGTCTCCCTTCTTGGCAGATTTATTCATGAGTGCTTTTGAAACACATATCACAAAAGCTTTTCCAAATTATTTCAAAGTGTGGTATCGCTATGTTGACGACATTTTTGCAATAGTACCTAAAAAACTCATACAAGATGGTCTTAAACTTTTGAATATACAAAATCCAGCTATAAAATTTACATTGGAAACAGAAGAGGATGGTGTGCTCCCCTTTTTGGACATCAAGATCAAAAAAATGAACAACAAACTCACTTTTGGTATCTACAGGAAACCGACACACACAGATAATTACATTAAGAACAACAGTTTCAACCCAAAACAACACCAACATGCCATTTTCAACAGTTTAATCTTTCGGATGATCAACTTTCCACTAAACAGAGCAGATTATCAAGAAGAATACCTACACATAAAAAAAGTAGCTATATCCAACGGCTATATACAAAAGTAGCTAAATTTAGTAGACAAAACTGTTAACAGACTCAACAAAGCTAAGAAAATAAAAGAAACCACCACCCTAGAACCTGCAGGAGAAAAAGAGAAAAAACTTTTTAAAAAATTCACCTTCCACCCATCAACCTATAACAAATTCCAAAAAATCTTCTCAAAACACAACATAACTCTTGCACCTCAAAATAGGTTTAATATCAGAAATTTGTTAAAAGGCCCTCCCAAAAATTCAATCACTACCAAAGAAAAACCAGGAATCTATGAGATCAAATGTGAAACTTTCCCTAAAATTTATATAGGAAAAACAAAAAGAAATATTAACATCAGAACTAAAGAACATATGAGAAACATTAAAAATGGTGAAACAGAAAAATCAGCAGTGGCTTTTCATTTTTTGAATACTAGACATGACATAAATTTGGAAACATCTCTAATAAAATATGTTTATCACCCCATAGAACTTTCCGTATGGGAAAAAATCTTCATTAACAAAAATCGTCATAGAGTCATGAATTTTGAAACTCCACCACCAGACATCTTTGACAAGTACATCACGCCATCTATTGACAATATGGAGAAAGAAGAAACCACTACAACTTGCACTAGTCGAGTATCAGCTGAGGATAGGAGCAAGAGCTCTTGAAACATGTCCTGTGAATAAACAGTGTGAGTGAAGCAATGTGTCAATATATTCTCGATTCAATTTTGTACTAATTTGTGCTTCACTGTCCCTACGCTTCTTTCAAGTTTATACTTTGAGTGATGTACAATTGTTTATGGGTAGAATGAGAACTGAGAAATCAATGCCATAACCAGCATCTGAATCATGGATCTTCCACTCTATGCATAGGTACTTTACCACTCAGCTACCATGACAACATGACAATGCAATATTAAATTCCCCAACTAATTTGTATTTCACCAGTGGATGATGAGGAAATTTCAAATTTGGGATCATATACCCCATATGACTTACAGTTTGTAACTACTTAAGACAGGCTTTCGTGACTTTTATTATAGTATCCATTTTATTAATGATATTTAAACCTGACTCTAGAACATCCTGAGTTTGTAAACCAGAAAACAGACTCTAGTTTGTGCTTACACTGCTCTATTGTTTCCCTGTCAGCATTTGAGGAGTATTACAGCAAAACTCACTAACTCTCTCCATGGACAAAATATTTCTGAATACAAATTCTCCCTATTTCAACTCTGTCAAATGGGCCTGTGTAACCTACTTTTTTAAACAGCATTTGGAAAATGGTTTTGAAGTACAGTGATTGGTTCAGAAGGTACTTAGCTCACCGAGATGAATAGAATAAGCCTCACTTATAGGACACTGCTTACACAACATTATGCACATATCTGCCTTTGACTTTTGTATTTATATTCTGTGGAACTATAAATGCTTGTGTTGCTGTGAAACAAAATAAGATATTGCTTCCTTGGGTTGTTTTCTTTTACTGTATATCTGCATGAATATTTTATATCTGAGCTTTCTTCATATAATTTCTGGACATAATTAAGAAAACTGCAACATTATAGATGTTACAAAATTGATCAAAGAACAAAAGAAAAAATGGAAGGAGCACATAGATAGAACGGAGAAGATTGGTTGGCAAAGAGAGCAAGCGAAGATATTCTATGGAATGGCAAAAGAGGCAAAGGAAGAGCTCCATAAATGTGGATAGAGAGTGGATATTTATCCACTGAGGAAGAAGCTTAAACTTTGGGAACAAACAGGAATTTGTTATTTGTTATTCTGGGAGGAGTTGCTTCACAGTTGCATCCTCTGATGTCTCAATAACTAAATCTTTTAAAGTGTATATGAGAGAGGAATGGAATAAATGAACAATTGATGAAAACTCAATGTTAAATCACACCAAATGGTACTTTAAAACACCTACAATCAACAAGTGTGTCAGTGAATATATAAAGGGAATGACAATTATGATCATAAAGAGGAAAAACATGAACAAAATATTATTAAATTTTCGCTTCACTGTGGTGTTCCAATACAAGCGCACAAGAGCCGTAGATGCAAACGAAGATTTGCGAAACATGTCCTCAAAATAGGTACGAAAGTGAAGCAGATGTGTAAAATATATGACTCATCTAAAATTTAATAATTTTTCGCTTCACTATGGTGTTCCAATACAGTTAAATCTCGATATATGAACAAAATAGTTCAAATTATGATTTTTTTAATTCTATAGATTAGTTTAGCTTTTTAAACTAATAAGAAATTAGTTTTTAGTCCAGCTTTGCAATGTGATGATAAATACTAGAAATATTATTTTTCAGAAAATTGCTTAAAAATTAAGATGCATTTTATAATCCATAGCATCTTGTAGTCCTTAAAATATGGTACATCATGCTAAATGAATGAAAGCAAATCTACTTATTTGAAAATCTGATATAGGAGCTCTGTCAAGGAAGCATTATTATGGTGAAGGAATAATTGTTTCCGGCAACAATAAGGGTATCAACAAAAGATTAAAATGCTGCAAATAAAGAGAAGCAAACAATTTAAAATGACGTAAATAGCTTATGCCAATTCCTTTCTTGGAAGTGTTGAAAACAGTGTTGTTATGCTAAATTAAATTTAAAGGGAGTCGATTAATGACACAAAACAAAACTTACTTTTAAATTTTTCCGGAACATGTTTCAGAGACTTTGCCTCTATCCTCAGCCTCAACGATGGCTGGCTGAGGATAGAGGCAAAGTCTCTGAAACATGTTCCGGGAAAATTTAAAAGTAAGTGTTGTTTTGTGTCATTAAACCACTCCCTTTAAATTTAATTAGCTTATGCCAGTTTATTAAAATGTGTTTATTGTATTATCATGTGTATAAATAAAATGGCATAACTATAAAGGATATTCAGAAGACTTCCTGTGTTGTTTTGTCTTATGGAGCAGTTTTTAAAAAAATAGAGAGTATAAAGTTATCTTTTTCTTCAATTACCCTTCAAATACAACAACAAAGGTAATGAGCATTTTGCCTCAATAAACCATTCATATCTCTTATCAAAATGGGAAATGCAAATGCTCTTTACTACACGTGGCACTGCAGGCAGTAACACTGATGATACGAGAAATGAAGATGGAGCACCGGTGGAATGAAATGTCAGGGAAACCAGAGATCCCGGAGAAAACCTGCCCCAGTGCTATGTTCTCCAGCACAAATCTCACTTTGCGGTCACCTAGGATCAAATCTGGGCCACCTTGGTGAGAGACAAATAGTCTAACTGCTCCACCATGGCACTGTCTATCATCAAAATGGGGAGTTACATTTGTGTATATCACAGGTTCAGAGTGTTATATTCCAAAGCAGCGTCGATGAAGTCAGGACATCCATGGAAATGAAAATGCTGATTAGTTGGGAAAAAAGGTACCAAAGGTACCAGTAGTAAAGTATGACCTGACATTTAGGGAAGCAGTTCCTGTATATCTGCAACTCGTGGACTTGGTTCAAAACTTGTTGCCTGCATACAGTTATCTCTTCCATGTCACACCATGCTTTGCCCCTCCAGGGTACCAAGATATCCTATGTTGGCCTGGAAGCCATGACTGGAATCAGTATATGTCCTGTCAAAACCTTGGTCAAGCATGGATTAGAGGAAAACCCTGACTTGGGCGCCAAAACTGATTTAGTCAAATAAGCCAGGAAACTGGTTTTAGGTCAATGCAACATTCTTTCATTATCCTTCCTGAGCTTCAATATGACAGACATAAAGAATATAGTTACATTTATTTATAGACATGGTCATTTCATGAAACATTTTCATAAAGGAATACTTTATAGAGATGAACCCTTCTGTAGTATGTACAAGAAAACAGCCACGCATATCTTCTTTGATAGTCCATTCCTGGAAGGAGACTTCTCTTTCTATAATCGATATCTACAAAAGCATATTAATATTGGATTAAAATACTTCAACTTCTTCAGGAAACATATTTTGGGAGATAATGGAAGCATCCTTTCCAACAGTCTTCACAATAATGGAAATTTTCATGAGTTGCAAAGAAGAAGAATGTTAACTCTTACCTATTATTATTGTTTAGTTATCCATCATGTTCTTGAATTTTTAGCACCTAATCAACATACAGCCCCACACACACACACACACACACACACACACACACACACACACACACACACACACACACACACACACACACACACACACACACACACACACACACACACACACACACACACACACACACACATACACATACACACACAAGACACACTCACTCACACACATGTGCATACACACATACCTGAACATCGTAATTCAATTTTCCAATTCAGCATACCCTGCTAAACATTTTCACTGCATACCTATTTGATCCAATGCAACTCTTACAGAGTGTGTAGAGTGTGTGAAACAAGACGATTAAAATTCATAAAGCAGAAATACCTATCGTAACAGAGAAACTATATTCCTATTCCTAAACACCTATATTCCTATTGGTTGACTCCTAAATTTATATTAGCAACATTGGATTCCAAGCAACAAAGAAGAATTTTTATTTTCCTAGCCATTGCTAAGTAGGTAATTAGTTTTCTCATTCCAACATCTTGTACTATACTTGTAACGAGAAATATGCTCTTAAAGTACTTCAATGAAAAATGCAGTGCGTTTGTTCTAATGCATCCATTTTAACATTTCTTTCCCTTTCAGCATGGTTTCATAAGATAGGTAGGTATTCTTAATTTGTATATTAATCCTTAATTTATATTATACCTGCATATTTTCCTCAATATGCTGTCCGTAATCTTTATGCATATATATTAATATTATGACTTTTATTTTATTTTATCTTTTTATTATTACATACTATGCAGAGCATACTGCCTAACAAGACAGCAGAAATGTAAACTAAAACAATGGAACTTCTCAACAATACCTGCAAAAGTAAACTTGAAAAAAAGAACATTTTCCCAAAAATCAATGCAGCCAATTAAGGACAAATTCAAATGAAATCAAAATGTTAGTTTGTAAATTGGTATGGAATGATAGTAAAAAAATATGTAACATAGGTGTATAATACAATTATATAAATCTTGGAAATATATTGTAGGAATATAAAAATGTGGTTTACCTTTATACATTTTTCTTTTTTCACTCACCCACAGATTGAAAAACTGACTTTCAGGTAGTAATGAATCTTACATTGCAGGTCACTTGATGTCCTGGGAAATCGAGATGAGCATGGTTCACACTTTTATGATGAACGTCGCCGCAGTAGTGTTTCCCCGAGGAGAACCAGTGGTGCCAGCTCAGTTTCAGGTAAAATGAATTTATACAAGTTAT
Organism: Mantis religiosa; assembly: GCA_030765055.1. Taxonomy (NCBI): domain Eukaryota; kingdom Metazoa; phylum Arthropoda; class Insecta; order Mantodea; family Mantidae; genus Mantis; species Mantis religiosa. Next base: position 78,490,440 of record CM060947.1, read on the forward strand.
AAATATACATATGTAACTGGTTTAACTGGGTGGCTGAGTTGATTAATTATCCCAAGGTTGTGGGTTCAACCAATGGCTTTTGAGCATGCTTAATAACCTGAACTTAGCTCAAGATTTGCATGAATCTCCTGCTTAACTATTTCATGTTTAGTTCATGCTCCCTTCTCTTATGTTTAACTGTGGAATGAGTGTTTTGTTTAATTTTTGATTTCCTATGTTGGACCCTAATACATTCACCTTCTGTAACTACAACTGAGAGTCAGAAACTGTGGAATTGAACTCCAAGAGGGAAAAAAACTCATAAAAGTAATTACCTAGGTTTGAATCTGCATGCATTCAGATAGGTGTGTTACATCATTAATGTAGACCAAGTATGAGCTCACAGGTACAGTGTGACATTTTAAGCAGCCAACAGTTGTTTAAGAATGAAGGGATTCCCATTTACTTACTAGGTCAGACCAGGAGGCTTCTCTTGTGAGAACAGAGTAACTGATCACAACACTGTAAAAAACTCTTAATTAAAGTCTTTACTTGACCTTGTATGTATTTCAAAGACGGTTTAAAGTATATATCACGATTTTCTTTAACCTTCTGTTGGTCATGCGGGGTCTGGAGGCCCCTAGCTTTATTTAATTACAAATTATAATGCACACTCTATTTGTATTTTATATTAGCTGATGTATTTAGTATAATAATACTAATAAAAGTCATGTGTAATTACCTAAATAAAGCCAATAATAGGGAAAAAATTAAAACAAAAAGAAATACAGACATATAACTACACAAATATAGTGTGGGCCTCCCAGACCCTGTGCGATCAATGGTGTTCTGGCAAGTCATGCACCTAACAGAGGGTTAACAAAGCACCTGCCTCTATCAAGTTTTGAAAAAAAACCTGCAATGTTTGACATGTCTAATTACATCATGATTCATCAATTCCAGTGGCATATGCAATCAATAGGCCTACCAAATCCAGACAATAAGAGATTGTTGTTTAAATGTTAACTTCATGAACAGCAAGTATATTTAAATAAACTTTTGTTGAAACAAGCTGTAAGACAATGTAAGTTAAACAAGAATTATAAAAGTAAAGTAACAACATTACCACACCTGTTTATATATACATGAGTTCATCTGTCTTTCTTTATGATATATTCCTCATTAGGTCTTCTCGCTGAAAAAAGTAGGTATATCTTTTTCCACCAATAGATAAATTTGAACTCATCTCAAACTCAGATGAATTTGTCCTTGTGTTGCCCGTAAATAAAATGTTATTCATTTCAAGATTGAAAATCTACTTTCTCCATTTGCAGTAGTAGAAGAAAATGCTTAAATAAGTTCACATAGTTTATAAACTTTACTGTATACAACATCAAATCTATTTGATTTCATATAATTTACAAGGGTTCAAACCAATTTGTTAGAAATTTCTTGAAGTGAATATAACACTATCAGTTCATTTTTCAAGACAGCATATCAAAATAGGAAATATACGGATCTCTCAGTTTATATATAATGTTTGCTGGAAAATTCTTATTATAACTCACAAAACGTTTTGAATCCAGTAATGCCAGAACAGCTAGTCAGTTGTCAGCTGATGATGGGAGTAAACATTCCTGAAACATGCTCTGATCTTTCAAAAGTAAGTGAGGTAGTATAAACATAACTAATGTTCAATTAATAATACTTGTGTCATCATATTCTGAGCATATTGATGCTTGCTACCCTCTAGCTGACTACAGCAATCATGCACTGCACATCATGCTTACACTGCTCCCTTCTCTTTGCATGAAGAAAACTTAAATGTCTTAAAGGTTTATAAAGTTTACCAAAGTGAAGTAACTCCCGGCATTGTCTGTTAATATATTACAAGGTAAAAATCATGTTTCATAGGTAATTCTACACTAAACTGAGTTTAAATGGAATATACTGAAATTTTCTAACTTTTTTTGTATTAAAACAGAAGTAAACAAAATAATTAATAAAAAAATAATACACATTGTTCAAAATCAAACTTAACTTTGTGAAAAATAAAATTTCTGCATTCTAAAGTTTTGATATAAATGTATAGTTATTCTAATCAATGTCTTCTCTATGAAGGATATTTCTACATTATTCACCATACTTATTTAAACTTACTTTCCTGTATGTATTCCATTATTGCATATATACAGACACAATTTATTTTACAATCACTAATTTACATTTAATTGGTCTAAAGGAAATGTGTTAATGAACATTTTCTTCAAAATACATATTCCTTTTCTTCTGATGATGTTTAATTATCTTTATCACCCCTTTTGGTGCTTTATAAGACTAAACGTGAATTGAATACAAAGGATAAAAATTTAAAGAAGCATAGAGACAGTGAAGCACAAGTTACAAGTCTCAATTTGCTTTTATTTTATGAATTGAATAAATTTCATTGCAGTTTTAACATTGTTGGTTACTGACATAGTTCCTTAAGGCCAAAGTTCTCTATGATAAAATTGCACTTTCAGTAGAACTCTAATTTCACAAATTGGACTGCTGCATATATAAAGGAATAAAAGTATTAACTTAACATGACAAACTTATTATTTGAAGCAAAAGGTTAGAATAGGTGATGTATTTAACATTTAAAAGTAATGAGTCAGTAATTCAAATACAAACATTACTTAAATTACCTTACTTGGACATGTTTCGGAGAACGGGTTGTCCCCATCGTCAGCAGCTATCCGACTGGTTGGATTCATGGTTTCCTGAAGTGAGCTGGTTGTCTGTGGTAGCATCTGTTGTCTGTGAGATGAACTTCTAAAGAGAGTTTTCAGGTGGCAATTCGAAATTTAAAGTACGCTGTTTGTTTTTTATAATTAGCAACTTTTCCCAAACATCGAGTTCGGCTGCATTACTGGCTGGCTTTAATAGTTTTATATTTGGTACAATTTCATGACTGGTAGACCAGAAATGGTGAGCTATTGCTGATTGTTCTATTTGTTTGAAAATGTTTGGGAACAGTTGCTAATTATAAAAAACAAACAGTATATTTTAAATTTTGAATTGCTGCCTGAAAACTCTCTTTGGAAGTTCATCTCACAGACAACAGATGCCACCACAGACAACCAGCTCACTTCAGGAAACCACAGATCCAACCAGTTGAATAGCTGCTGAAGATGGGGACAAACCGTTCTCCGAAACATGTCCAAGTAAGGATAATTTAAGTGATGTTTGTATTTGAATTACCGACTCACTACTTTCAACAAAAAAAAAAAACTTAACTTACAAAAATCTTGCTAACATATATTGCTACAATTGCAAATGATATTGAACAGTCCCTCCTTCCTTCTCCCTCTTGCATATAAGCTACCGAACATGCGCAGTGTATTGGTGCAACTCTAGTAACAAACACCTCTAAAACCCATGGACTGTATCAATCCCAATGTCTGATAAAACACGTATAGAAAATAAGTTACTTTGGGGCTGTTACTCTCTGGCATGCAGCCAACAGTCACAGTTATTCTTAATGAGTAACAACTATGATATGTTGAAACATAAAATTAATATGGCTGGCCCTGTAGCTCAGTCGTTAGAGTACCTGCCTGACATGCTAGGGGTCCCGGGTTTAATTTCCGGCTGGGGGTGGTGACTTTTCTCCAACCAAGATGACTCCCCATCTTCTCCAGAGTCTGGAAGTATGAATGAGAGTGTTAATGTGTGCGTAATTTAATGATACAATCCAACGATTACGAGTGACACCATCTATATGTTCCAAAGGAACCTCGCCAAGGGCGAGGTATAAATGAAACAAAAACAAAATTAATATACCTAGTTTTGAGTGAACTAGTACTCCATGCTCCATATATTGCTAGTGTTTACCTAAAACGTGTTTCATGAAGAACTTCTTAACATCCTCAGCTAATATTGACTCATGAGGAAGTTAGAAAGGTCCTAACAAAACGCATTCTAGGTGAACATAAACATCACACTCGCAGACAAAAATGACTTTTCTTCTATGTATTTATATAAAAATATTATGTATTGTGTATGCTGGATCAAAATTCTTCAACATATTACCAAAAAGACTGAAGTCATCAATAGACAGAAATACTTTTAAAAAAGAGCTCAAAATGTTTATTAATTTTTAGATGAGTCGTATTTATTACACATCTACTTCACTTTCGTACCTATTTTGAGGACATGTTTCGCAAATCATCATTTGCATCTTCGGCTCTTATGCGACTCATAAGAGCCGAAGATGCAAACGATGATTTGCGAAACATGTCCTCAAAATAGGTACGAAAATGAAGCAGATGTGTAATAAATACGACTCATATAAAAATTAATAATTATTTCGCTTCACTGTGGTGTTCCAATACAGTTAAATCTCGATATAGCTCAAAATGTATTTTTTAACCCATTGTTTTTATAATGAAGATGAGTTTCTTATACATAATGGAAATTAATCACATTTTAAGCATAGTTGAGTTTTTGACATAATAGTATGCAAAGATTTACATTAGCAATATTAGGTCAGTTCTATGAACTTGTATTCTTTATCACATGACTGATGTGGTCTTAAGAACAATTGTCTATATGTGTATAGTGTTATTTTGTATTGTAATTATTTTGTATTATGAATTGACGTGGTCTATATAACACTGTTTTTGTGTATACTATAGGACTGAAAATAAATGAATGAATGAATGAACGAACAAATGAACAAATGAACGAACAAATGAATGATCAAATGAATGAATGAACGAAGAAACGGACAAACGAATGATAACACTAGCAATATATGGAGCACGGAGTAAAGTCGCGCTGGTGGAACGGTTACCATGGATTTATCTTTGTTAATAAAAACCTCTCAGATAATGCACTGATTATTCTTGTAAGAGTGAGAGGGGTGAGAATATATTGACACATTGCTTCACTCACACTGTTTATTCACAGGACATGTTTCAAGAGCTCTTGCTCCTATCCTCAGCTGATACTCGACTAGTGCAAGTTTTAGTGGTTTCTTCTTTCTCCGTATTGTCAATAGATGGCGTGATGTACTTGTCAAAGATGTCCGGTGATGGAGTTTCAAAATTCATGACTCTATGGCAATTTTTGTTAATGAAGATTTTTTCTCATATTGTCATAGAGTCATGAATGTTGAAACTCCACCACCGGACATCTTTGACAAGTACATCACGCCATCTATTGACAATACGGAGAAAGAAGAATCCACTACAACTTGCACTAGTCGAGTGTCAGCTGAGGATAGGAGCAAGAGCTCTTGAAACATGTCCTGTGAATAAACAGTGTGAGTGAAGCAATGTGTCAATATATTCTCGATTCAATTTTGTATTAAATTTTTGTTTGTTAAATTTATCACCATTTAGATCATATTGGATGGAGGATGAATTAACATTTGAAATGAATCTGGAATTCACAGACGTTATAGCTATCAATTTTAATCTTCTTAGGTAAAGGAAAAACCCAAGAAAAAATCCTAGGCAGATAACCCACTCCAAATAATTTAAATTGTAACTTATTTCATGCAAGGCAGTCCACCCCCAACTATATCTACCACAAAAATTAACATTTCTTTCTTTTTCTTTTGTCTGTGAATAATTGACTTAAAATAAGCTGAAAAACCATTATGATAAACGGTAATTTGGAACATTTGCTTTTGATAAAATAGAGTTCTACTGTATTTTCATATTTAGTGTACAGCATTTCTTTTGCATGTCTATCTATGTAGTCTATTTTCATAAACATTCTAAATGTTGGTTTTCTTTAGTATTAAGCTCTCTCTACTAAATTTTATAAACATTTGTTTTCTCCTCTTCTTAGAGCTATTCAACGTAGGACACAACAAAGTTGAAATTAAATTCACATACCAAACCATAGCATTGCAAACATGACTGTTTATTAATAGGTAAATTACAAAGCAGTGTAATATAAGCTTTCTTCTGTAAAATTAATTCTAAATTCTTAACCTTAAATATATACCTCAAAACTAATTCAAGTGTATTCTTGAAGATCATTAAGTAGCTTCTCATTTAGTTGCATATCTTTAAATTTCAAATGGATGGAAAATAAGCAAAATTAACGCACACTTTATAATATGACTATGGCAAATATTTCAGAGTTTAATTCCTTATCACTTGATCAAAATGACCATGTTTGTTAGGAATGAAGAACATTTCTTGTAAATATATGCAAATTAATTCATAACCCATATATAATACAATGAAAAAAACATTATTTTTGTTCTTTTTAATCAGCACCTTCTAAGTGCTTTATACATAAGCCTTTTACTAAATTACCTACCATTACCTTTCTTACTCCAATGCATTATTTCAGGTTATGGCTCAGAGATGAGTGATCGAGATCGAAGCCATAGTTATGACTCACAATGTTTCTCAAAAGGGCATTGGAGATGCAGCTTTCGAAGGTGTAAGTCATTTCCTATGAATTAATTCTGCATGTGCATATTTTCATTCTTTAAGCTGCATATATTTCAGTCATGTTAACAGAATTATAAAACTAGCATTTCCAAACAGGCACTTACCAGCAACATTTCTGTGAAACTATTGTTTGTTTTTATTACTTTCAATATAATAAACTCTTTTTCAAACTGCTTGCATTCATTTATATTAACACTTATACACATCTCTTAATGTTCTATGCACTAACTCTTGAAATCTGTATTTCTGTGGTTCTGCTATATTTCACACATACATTTCTTCTCTGTTTCAATCTAAGGAGCTCATTCCTTGTGTCTTGTTGGACTTATGGGACTTAAAAGGATGTTGCGTAGTCTGTTAGTCAATATCTGTACATATTTCTGACTTGCTTCATAACAATTTATGTTTCTCTTTCTTTTCACTTATTAGTAGCACTGTTACAAATTATGTCCAAATCTAAAGATAAAAGATAAAAAGTGTTTATTCCTTATCTATTAAATCTTTTCATGAAAATAGATTGATTAAAAGGAATATTTATCTTAAATGGGGAAATGCGAAAAATGAAATAGTTTCAAATTTCCATTATAATAAATATAGGAGCATTTTTGTGAATGTAACATTACTTTGGATGATGTATTAACTTGACATAGGTTTTGCAGAAAATAATTAAAAACATAATACGACCATGTAAATTATAATAAAATTGATAATATCAGAACTGCATGTAACATCTTCATCTATCTGAAAGCATATAGTGGATTTGGCTTTAACTAGGGAACTACCTTTATGCTCACACTATTTGCTTGAGAATTTGATGGCATCATCTGTGCTTTATGTGGGGCCTGTGTGCCAAAATTGGGTGTGGAGTGCAGCTGGAAGTACCTGAAAAAGAATCCTGAGTACATAGGGATATATAGGCTTAATAAGACAGGTTTGTACGGGGGGGGAATGTTTACCCTGAATCACACATAGCATATGCAAGGAACGCTGTGTCTCACACTCGGGGCAGAGCTGACAAGGATGTCCAGCAGCTGCTTTTAATAAACAGGCAAGTAAAATATTTGCCTAATGCTTTATATTTACATTACAATTTTAAATACTAATTAAATTAAAATTTTATAAGCTCCAATTCATGTTAGTAAGATTACAATTAGAGCTATTGATCAAAATATAAATGAATTAATTGGATTTATGAGTCTTTTCATCAAAGTGGAAGCATTTATTAATAACATATTAATAACATATATTAATAAACATTTATTAATAACATATTAATAACATTAATAGGTACAGTGATAGTTCCCTTGTAAGTAGTCATAGATTTGAACTGCTGTTACTCATATGATCATCAGCACAGTAATTGCAGCTATCCGCCATCTTTCCATTTGACAGAAAATATTTAAAATTGTATATTATGCAGCATGAATATCATTGCAAACAAAGAACACAAATGCTCGTATAATACGATATGAAATGTTGGCCAAATTTTAAGCTTCACTCAATCCATGAAGATGAAACATGAGTTTATGGCAGTGCATCTTTAAAAATCTAAGAAATTACAGTCTCTCCTGTTGATTACTTTAACTCTTTCAGCACAGGTATGCTCAGAAGCTAAAACATACAGTACATTTTAACAAGATATGTCAAATTTTTATTAGGATACTAAATTTTTTATTTATAATTAATTAATTGTTCATATGTGACTTGGTATGCATTGTTGGGAGAGTACATGCATTGTACTAACCACAAGGAATTTCTTAGGAAGGATTCTGGATTTGCTTCTAGCTCAGGGTTGCACAGATTTTTGCTCTCAGGAGTGGTACATAACACAACTGGTTCATTTTTCTCTTGTTTTATTTCTTTTCAGCTTCCCTCACATACACATATTGCATGATTTAACATTACATGCACCTCACCATCTACATACACATCATCTTTCTAACCACCTATGTTTCCATTGGTTTCCTCACAAAGAATATCTAATAGAACACCATTGAAATGTCTGAAGTTTTCTGAGTCAGCTATAAATTACTTCCCTTTTTGAGGTTATTGACCAACACCTTCTAACTGCCTTTAGTTCGTTGTTTGGTAAGTTGCAACAGAAATAACCCTTACCACATCCTTCCTTTCGTTGCTTCCAACATTAGAAAGTGCTGCTTCATATAGTAATAAGAGATCTCCTTGGACAACTTAGTTCACAGTATTGCTCCCAGATGTTTAACTTGAACTTAGTATATTAGTTTAAAGAAGCTCTTGTGCAGGCATTCTTAATTGTAATTAGTTTAATAGAAAAAAAAAAATTGCTTAAATGTTATTAAATTTTTCAAGTTTTTGATTAAGATTTATGAAAAATAGTAGATTTTAACTGAATTATTTAATAGGTATAATTCCTGATGCTTTCCTGTAAGTTTCAGCTCAAGCTTATAAATTGTGGTCAAGGTGCATTTTGAATAGTTAAAAGTACTGAAAAATGAAATTGAGAAAAACAGAGTTTAAATTTCAATGCAGTGCTTTACCTGGATAATTAACTTAATCATAAGAGTTTTTTAATTCATAATTATTGATGCTCTCTTCTAAAAGTCAAACTCATAACTTATAAACTATGGTTCAACCAGCATTTTGAATATTGATTTAAATGGTAAAAATCGAATTATATAAATAGAGTCGAACTGAAAGAATCAATGCCATGGCAGGATTTGAACCACAGATCTCCCGGCTTCCATCCAGTTGTTCTTACCCATTAAGCTACCATGGCCAACGTGCCATCATGACTTTAAATTCTCCAGTTGACTCTTATATTTTCCCAGGCAAATGTCCATGAAATTAATTTCACAAAAACATAATAGAAGTATTGTCATCAGCTTCTTAAGTTAAGTGGAGAATATTTACTAAATAGTTTTATTTGTGTAATGATGCAATATGTTGTTACCAATACATCACAGATGATCTGGAATGCAATAGAGTGAGAAATAGATAATTTTGACCTTTGGACATCTGTTTACACAAGCAAAAAAATCTGATAATCACATCCACAAAGGCAATGACGGTGTTGAGCTGTTACTATGGGGCACGCTGACCCACCATAGCTAAATAGGCCTTGCAGTACCGTGGCATGCTCTCTATAAGGTGGTTCAAGAGTGCCCAGAAGTTTCCATTCCTCAGGGAGAGCACATCGGAGTTCTGAAGTGTCCTCAGTGGGGAGAAAGCTGCAACTCACCTTCGTTATGCATGCCAGGCATGCTCTTCAGATTTCACATCAGGAAACATAGCTGGCAAGTCAATGCGATAGATGTCTTCCCTCTCAAGATAGTCATCCACCAGGAGGGCTCCCTTCGGACATACATTATCCTCCATTAAGATGAAGAAGTATGGACTAACTGCACCTCTGAAAATTCACACAGGTGGTTCTATTACCTCGTCTCTGTACCTCTGGGCATTCACAGTACCAGTGTCAAAGATGTGCAGATCCATATGTCCATTGAACATTATGCCTGCTCACATGAGTATGCCACCACCATCAAATGGGCATGTTTTCATGATGTTGGTGGAATGAAACCAGGTTCCATATTCTCTCCAGATTATAATGCAATGAGAATTATTGTTCAAACTGAATCTGTACTCATATGTACGCAGCACAATCCTATGTGCATTCAAGGTTCCAATATTGACGTTGCTGACTATATTGTAAACAGGACAGTATGTGTATTCAAGAGAGTGGGGAACACACAGCGGGACATTTGCCATAGACGCTGATTGCCCTGAAACTCCTGTATACAGTTTGACTTGAAACTTGAACGCCTGAGACGGCTGCAATCTTGGAGGACAGTTGTCTTGTGGGGATCCTCTGATTTTGTGGAGCTATAATGGTCAAATATAGGTATGGTGACATGTGGGTGACCACATATAGGGATCCGAAAAACACTTCCTATTTCTTAGAACTGTCACAAAAGCCTGGAAATGACACTTTGAGGTACATTCAGGGACCGAAAGACTGTGATACATGTATGACCTGCCTCTAGACGTCCAATGTTTCCACACTTCAAAATAGGGTCCAGTTGACATCTTTGTTACATGTTAGTGCTGTTTTATAAACTCTTCATAAAGCAACTACTCTCTAAAACCTTTTTAAACCACTTCTTGAACTGTAAAAACACTTAAGCTCCACTTGCATTCAAAAATTAGGACATGTTTCAAGGATCCCGCATCCTCATTATCAGCTGATGCTCAACTAGGATGATGAGGACACGGGGTCCTTGAAACATGTCCTAATTTTTAAATGTAAGTGGAGGTTAAGGGTTTTTACAGTTCGAGAAGTGGTTTAAAAAGGTTTTATTGATGAAGCTCCACTGTTTATAAACACTTCTATTTATAGTTTTATCAACTACTCTCTGTTCACAATGGGAGAATAATAATGAATGAGCCACGTGCTGTGTCTTGATACTGCGGTATTGCTGTGCTGCTTGATTTTGTTGACCTATGAAGCGTGAACTCGCTTACCTATCAGAGACCACCAATAAGGGGAGGTACACTGTGTGATAATGTTTAGTGGCTCTCACTCACCGTTTTCCATTTCAGTTCTTTTTTTCCTGAATTATGCTTAACTGTTGGACACTAGTGTATAAGTATTTGCAGCTTGATTTACTACATAACAGTGGTGAAAAATTGCATAAAAAGTTGTATTAAAATTACAGTATGTAAAATTTAATTTATAAAGCATAGTCATATGCAAAGATTATACATTAATGATAGTTTCTTGGGAAGACAGCCAATTCAAATCTAAATTAGAGTCCCAGCTTTTGATGTACCTACATAAATTCTATTTACACCAATTGGAAAGTAAGCATCTGCTATCATTTTATTGATATAGCACCAAAACCAGTGGGATGTGGTGACAATCTAGGTCCAGAAGCAATAATGTTGAATAGAATAGACATGGCCAACAAAATAACTTAGCTCCACTTTTGCAACCTGTAATCCAGTACACACCATACTGTAACGCGAGCGCTGGAACACCCTGTGAAGCAGCTGGGAGCGGGAGACAGGGAAGGTTCGGTTAGCCACGCCCTCGCCTCGTTTGTCCTATAGTGGGGACAGGCTGTGGTCAGGGGAAAAACATGACTGTGTCGTCTGTTTCTCTACACCTGTTTCTCGAAATTACAGAATCTGGAACATTCCCCTGGTCACTAGAAACCGGCGATATTCCTATATAAAGAGGGTTACAGACGGACAGAGTTGAGTTGGTCAGTTAGTGAGTGAGGAGACAGTCGCAGTTCTTGGTGTAAGAGTTAGTCAGTGACGTGTTAATGTACGAGAAGATTGTGCAACGGAAGACTGTACGTAACTGTGAATGTGTACCGGAGCTTACGTAATTACTAGTGCAGTGAAATTGTAACGGACGAACTGGTGAATTGTAATTGTGTGCAGCAAGTAATTCTGTGTAATTGGCAAGAGTTTAACTGTAAGTCGGTGGAAATAAAGAACCTTGTTGAGTGGTGTAATTGGACTTTTCATTTCACGAACCCACAAAGTCACAATACATATCTTTACTAAAATGTTGCAAACAAGTATTGATTTTTAGTTTCATATTCTGTAATGATGGAGTTTTTCTACTCTTTTTATTACCCTTTCTTCTGTTTAGAGGTAAAATCAAAATAAACTCCAATTCGGAATTTTGCACACAACACAGCACTGCTCCTTCACATATGTTTCACTACTCCTCTTCATTTATGTTCATAAACAGTTTGCTTCCAATAAGTTCTCTTCCTAATTACTAAAGGTTGGAGGGATGTGCAATCACATGCGATTCAAGTTAGCTGGACACAGAGTATGAATAATGTCAAATGTACAGCACGACCATCAAATGTGCATACATCGAAAAAAACATAACTTAGCACTCTGCAAACTAGTGAAGCATTGCCTTTCAAGTGTACGCAGATGCATGGTCAAGGTATAGTATAATGTGACTGTTTTGTTTCCTCTCACTGTGAGGTGGTTGTCATGCTCAGGGTGTACCAACCTGCAGTTGTTTACATGTGCAAGCAATAACAGTACAGTCTATGCGCAGTACACCTATGGAAAAAGGCACATTTCTCTTCTTTTACTAATTACTAAAACTTGTGCAATACTGTCTTTAGAAATAAAATTTGTTAAGCAAATATTCCATAAGTACATCTGCCACATTGCACGATATTAAACTGTTATTATCATTTAAAGCAGACCTAAATTGACTTGAATTAGCCACAGTGAAGTAATAAGCAAGAAGTGACTTGCTGCCTCAGAATGTGTGTGTCTTTAACGTCACTCAACTAGTGCTGCTTCTATGGAACAAGATTATATCAATATTGTTGCTAAGTATCAACCATCAGCAAACATTGTATGCCATCTGTAGAACCCCCAGAAAACTATTACAAAAGTACCTTCTATGTATAAATTCCTGCACGCTGTTTGAATTTGTATTTCTGAATTTTAATGAAAATATAGAAATTCATATATTACTAACAATTAATTTGGAGCAATGTTTCTCTTGCATCCATGGAATACATGCATGTGTTTGAAATACCCTTCTATCTTTCTGAGAAACTTGGTAATAATGATCAATGGGAAGACTTTTAACCTTTGAAGATTATATAGCTATAGAACATCTTAAATGTCTATACATAAAGACTGATCCATTACCAATCCTGAATAAATAACCTTCATACAATATAGAAGATTAATCAAATTTGATAATACTTCTTTTTGTAGAGGGCAGAGGTCAGAAACTGATATAATGCACCATGGATAATTTCAGCAGATAGTGGCACACTTTGAGACAGAACAACCAAATGTGCAGGCTGAGGTGAAAAAGAAAACATTTGAAACAAGATGACTAAATAAAAAATTATTAGAAGTAATGGATAAAATTAATCATTTTCTATATTTTAGGAGACTATTACTTGCATTTCAGACATCTGATGATTCACAAATATTTGAAATTCAATTTAACCCTTTAATGGGTAGTGTTGCCCTAGGGAAACATTACGCTGTATTCAACTTAAAATATTTTAGTGCATATTTGTTGTTGTTATATTGTACTGGCCCTTGTCAATTATACTGGCAAAATTTGGAGTCTTTACAATTGTAAATTATTTTTAAAATTACACTGTAGTTTTTTTTTCTTTTACTATAAGAAGGCAAAATCCAAGCAACTGCAGTCAAATTATACCCCATCAATATCCAAGCAGGCCATCACACTGATTATTTTACTTGGGCCCTCCCTGTCCTTTACCACAAGCACATTTGACTGCAGTTGCTGAGATTCGAATCCACGATGTTTAGCTTTCATTGGGTGACCAACCCATTTTATATTGCTTTAATGACCATGGCTATTCAAATTGAATGCGTTGAGGCACCACAGAAAGTGATATGAGAACCGGTTTAGCAAGTACAGCAAGAGTGGCATAAGTAGCAAAATAACTTGCCAATTAAAGGGTTCAGAAATCATAAGTACAAGTTCTTTCAATTAATGAATAAAATGAGGTCGCTCAGATATAATTTTGTAATATTCCTGCATTTTGCAGGCGTTTTGATGTCAAAACATAAGCAGATAGTTGCCTATTCCTAGGTTAGAGCATTCAGTGCCACATGTATAAATATTAGTTTTATATTTATTGAAGGATTTTATCAATATGTCAAAAAAAAAAAAAAAAAAATGCTGTTGGATAATCTATATCATTAAATTAAGCTTACTGAACAATTTTGTAGTATTATATTTATATTTTTATAATTACAATTAACTTTTAAACAAATGCAAATGTGTCTTTTAATAGTTGAAGAAGAGCAACGTGAGTTAAGCCTTATAAAGGAAGGTCCTCCAATAATTAGGCAAAGTCCAACAGGTCAGCAGTCACCTTCCAACACACCACGCAAAAGTGTGAGCATTCATGTGGAACCAGAGGATGATGGTCGTCACCTTACCATTCCAAAAACAATAGCTGTATCCTCAAGTTCAGAAACACTTACTGGTAAGTTCATTTTATATAGAATGTGAAAATGACTGGAATTTTGTTTTACACTCTTTTAGTAACACTAAGCAGTGCTTCAAAACAAACTAAAATATATTTTAAATTATATTCACATGGCAAGGTACAAGCATTCATAATACAATTTTATTTTTATCCCAGCTTCAATGTCACCATTCAGGTAAAACCAAAAGTAAGTTTGTATATATGCTGATAAGTTAAAAATGCAATCATGTCAAGTATTTAATGTTACTTTTGTGTTTATCTGGATGAAAATAATTATACAAAGTGAGACACTTACATCAGCGTTGCCTTTCATTGGACATAATGTTAGAGAATAAAATATAATGTATGTTTCTAAGAAGTAACATAAGTTGTAAAATAATAATATTAATTAATCAATTTATCCAGTGCATAAAATTTAAATTAATAATTATTCTTTACAGAGTATTATTTTATTTTATTACTTAATTTATTATTTAATTTAGAATAATTATTATTAACTATTCTTCAATTAACAAACATTTTGTAGTAAGTTGTTTTCACACTATATTATTTGTTTTTTAGTTTTTGAGGGAATAATTTTGGCAGCCATTGCTCCCATTTTCAACCTTGAAGGTCTAACTTTCATTGTAGTTGCCTACAATGTTCTCTCTGGTGGTGGAACATTGACAGTGAACTTCTTTACTAAATTGTGCACTGTGTAAGTTAAAAGTACGTTAATCATTCTTTGTATTTTTATATTAAGATGTTCTGCCATGTTGTTAGACTGTCCCACCTTTTAATAATTTCAGATATGGGTCAAGGATTGGTTTTCAAATGACCCAAATGAGCCATATCTAAAATTCTTAAAAGATACAATAAACCATAGCAAACTCACAATGTTTAAGAACATCTTCATATGGAAATACAAAAACAGATTAATAAATTCCAAAAACCGAAATAAAAATGTTTATTGATTAGTTTAAAGGTCACTGTTAGTAAATTGTAAACATAAAATTATTCTGATTTTCTTTCACATTCATTAACACCTCCATTCACTTTCTCACACTTCTAAACAATTTCTTTCAAGTATTTTATTTTTACCAAAATTCTTTTGTCAACAGCTCACTCTCTGATTTTTAAGTTGTGCCTCTTTGTTGTTAATGTTATTGTTGTTGATGACGATGATGATGATGATGATGATGATGATAATAACAATGATGATGATGCCGATTTAACAGCAACAATACTTAATCTGCAAGTTTGGGCCAAGAGTGTAATGTAGTATCACTTATACTGGCATTATAGCTATGATTTCTACAGCAATAGACCGAATTACAGCAATGTCAAACTCCTGCACTTGAAATCAGCAAGAAATGTTTACATGAATTTCATTGAAAGCAATCATCAATCATGATTCTCATTTCAGTTACGTATTTTAACACATTGCATGTATGCACATACATATGCTCACCACACAACACACACGCACAGACACACACACACACACACACACACACACACACACACACACACACACACACACACACACACGCACACACACACACACACACACAAACACACACACACAAACACACACACACAAACACACACACACACACACACACGCACACACACACACACACACAAACACACACACACACAAACACAAACACACACACACACACACACACACACACATAAAGTCTAGAAATTGGATTCCACTTCTTCCTCCTTTCTCTTTTTACCCATCCTTGCTTTTATTTCTTCCTCTTTAATTTATTTGCCTCTTATGTAAATAACTGAAACAAATAATAATTACTTTCAGATGCAACCGTGATCAGTGCACCTTCTTCTCCTAGCAATCTAAGTACTGTTACACTTGTTGGATCAAATAATTCTGATCCAAGTCCTCAGGAGATAGAGACTGAATCAAAAATGGACGATATTACTCCCACTGAACAGAGACCTCCAGATAGCATGCTTTCAGATTCATCTGAACAAAGTATTAAGACACCAACTTCCACAGAGGAACCTCAGTCCATTACAGATGATAGGCAGGAAAATCTGTCTGCTGAAAAAGACAGATCTCAGATGCAACAGCCAACTTCTGAAGAACTAAAACTAGAACAAACAGAGGATGAACAGAAAGTAGAAGTTTTAGAGGACAATGAGACACAGCAGCAACATCAACAGCAACACCAACTACAATGCGAACAGAAGCCAGCCCCAAGTTCTCGTTCAGCTTCTATCACAACTACAGTTCTTCAGGTAAGATGATAATTATCAGTGCCCTCTGTAATACTATTAGATATTCCTTTGTGTAGAAGATTTTCATAATTTTTAATTTTGTAGATAGCCTGGATCATATTTGAGAAAATTGATTTCAAAAAATTGTCTGTGTAATTAGTTTATAGCCACATTTATACACAAGATTTGCATATGACAAAGGAAATTATTGTAAATATCTCAGTTCTGATAGGAAGATATGAATCAGTTGGAGTACTTAATGTCATATCAGCATACTGTCATAGTAGTTCAGTGGAAGAGCAGCAGTACATAGAATTGAAGATCCGTGGTTCAAATCTGACTTTGGCATTGAAATTTTCAGTACTGATTCTAATTTTCAAAGTTTACCTACACATGGTTTGTGTATGTTAGAACTATCACCTATTATTAATTGCCCTTATAAATGGAAAACTATAATAAAACTATCATAAAAAGGGCATGTACTTATGTATTGTGAATCACCATTAGGGCAAATAATCACAAACTAAGATTTCGTCATTGGTCTGCTGTTGATATGTGAATTAGCAGGAGAATTTAATGTCATATCGGTATTACCATGGCAGTTAATTCAATGGTAGAGCAGAACAGAATATTCATGATAGACATTCCTATTGAAGTTTTCAGCTCCGATTATAGCTTTCAAGGTTTACCTACACCCGATTTGTGTCTTACAAACAGAAAACTGTAATAAAAATACCTTGAAGAGCCCAGACTTACTTACGTTTTAAGTCACTATTATGGTAAATGATTTTGATTTGAAATTTCCTCGTTGGTCTACCGGGAAGATATGAATCAGCTCGAGAGTTTGAAGTTCTATTGGAATGGTAGCTCAATGGTAGAGCAGCCACATTTAGAGCAAAAAGTCTGTGGCATTGAATTTTTCAGTTCTAATTCTAACCTTCAAAGTTTACCTACATACAATCTGTGTATATTAGAACAATCACCTATCACTGATTGCCCTTATAAGTTTAAAACAGAGTTACTTGCTTTGAGATTGAAAGGATGGCACCAAAGTAAGCTCTTTCTATCAATGCCAAAAAGAATTTGAGCATTTATTTTCTAAAAATGAGGACCTAGTTCTTGCTGGAAATACTGTTACTGAACATAAATCTGAAGTCTGGTGCTTCTTCATTCACTCTTCAAAAACAAGCTTTAAAACAGTCTTGCTTCATAATGGAAGTAAGTTTCCATATATTTCTACCACACAGTTAGTGTGAAGAAACATATATCTTCAGCAGACCCATTCAGCAGTAGATAGGATCATAACAGTTACAAGTAGCAAATGGAGCTAGATAATAAGAGTGATTAACTCTCTCGTAATTTCTTAAAATAAATCTACACTGGGAAGTGCTTTACAATTATTAATCATCAAGCATCTTCTGCTTGTAATGCAGTTACATTGTTGTAAAATGTGGCTTGTATATGAATTTATTTAAAAACATAGTCAAAGGATTACTAATTAATGCACATCTTATATATTAAGTTTGTGTAGCAATAATAAACTTTCACAAGTGATTTACAAGCGTTATTTATTGATTGCTGCACAAATAAGGAATGGAAATATGATAAGATAAAATTAACTGGTCCAGTCAGCATCATTGTTAAACATCTAATATTT
The DNA here is from genome assembly GCA_030765055.1 of Mantis religiosa. Lineage (NCBI taxonomy): Eukaryota > Metazoa > Arthropoda > Insecta > Mantodea > Mantidae > Mantis > Mantis religiosa. Next base: position 78,508,766 of record CM060947.1, read on the forward strand.
GGGTGTGTTTACCATCCATTTTCAGCACACAATTGAATGTGACGCCATTTCCATCTGCTTGCCCGCCTGACTGAAGATGCGGATGATCTTTCTCTTCAGTTGTTCAATTTAAAACATCTGAATCTTAACAAGATTTTCTTTTAAGATGGCTGTGGGACCACAGCCAGTTGTTGCATGTTATCAGGTCAGGGCCAATCCATATAGGAAAGCTGGTACCTAACCATTCTCTAACTGGAGCTCAGAAATACCCTGGGGTATAGTTCAGACAGAAGACTACTAACCTCATCACCGTAATATTTTTAGATCTTCCGCTGTGTTTTGCATCCATACAGACCCTGTTGAGGAGGTCTTCACTGGAACTGCTTTATTGAAATGAAGAAAGAAGTTTTCTCTGACTTCTTTGTATGTTTTGCCAGTTTCTTCTGTTTCAGGAACCCACACACTAACGATGAGATGTTCATCAATCATATATACGTTTGTATCAGCCATTGCTTGCAACACAAACAGCATTCACATTGATAACATCAACTAACAGCCCTCCTCGGTAGCATACATGGCAGTGTGTCTGCCTCTCGTTCAAGAGGTCCTGAGTTTGAATCTTTGTTAGGGTAGGTTACCTGGATAAGGTTTTTTCCAGGGTTTTCCCTTATTCTGATAGACAAATGTCAGGTAACTCTAGGCTCCATGGACCCCTAACCCATTGGAGCATCATTTCACACATTACATTCACTGCCCAATATGACTTAGCTTTGGAGGAGGTAAATTAAAAAAAAAATCAACTAATAACCAGAAAAATCTGGCTTGACACTATAACATAACAATGTTCTTGCTCTGTCGGAGAATTGACAAACTAATGCAACAAAACACATAGGAAGGGGAAAGATAACCCTCTCATTATATGGATAGTTTTTAATTAGTTTTCAGCTTCAAAAACTGAGTTATTTCAATATAAACATTACCCAATCGCAACTTTAGACCTACTCTGTATATTTAAAAGGCTATATATACAAAGTATAGCATTTTTCAGTCGAAATTTTATTTCAATGAAGTGTAGCAATTAAACATCTCAAATGTACAAATTATAAATATATAATATATGACTCAAGAACCTGGAATATTTTCAGAGCTATTATGCAAGCCGAAGATCAATCCAGGAAACAGATTATGGTGGAGGTAGCATATCACAACGAGCAAGTTTTCAGCATGACTCGCCACAGAACTCAAGCAAAGCTGGGGTAGTCATCACTTCATTTCGTCAGTCACAGAGAAGGTAAATTGAAAACTAAAGTCACATAAAAGAATAGTTTATGAAATGCCAAATTTTTACTTGAGTATTTTGAATGGTGTTTATAATACCCTTTTATCTTGATAAATTAAATTAAAAGGGAACTAGTAGCCAATTAATAATTTCATGGAGAAAATAGCATTTACATTTATTTCTTAAATACATGTGAAGAAATTAATTCATGCACTTTTAGATATATTAGCAACTTATTTATATGCATGTTTTAATCCTTATCCTGTAGCAGACATTATATTATAGAAAAAAAAAATATAGCAGATATGGTGAGGCAAGGACAAAAATAAGCAGTGGTTTACTACTGATTGAGGAAGAACAAAATGGAAGTCTCTGCTGAGATTAAATTGCATGTTGCTACTTGTTAAAATGTTCGTAAGTTAATGTGCTGTGACCCTATGTTTCATCACTTCTTATTATAATTTTACTTCAATCTGTTCAATAAGTTTTGAAGTCTAGTAACAACATGAGGATAACTTGATTCCTGAATATTGAATTAAAGTTCTCATGATTTTAATATAAGACAGTTTATATTATAATACGAGGTACGTCCAGAAAGTAAGTATTAAAATTAAATTGTGTACAGATACAGAAAAATTATTTATTGAAAAAGTTCTACAACTCTTAAACTACTTTTCCTCATAACTGCCGAAATTATGCAGGCATTTGTCATAACGAGGCACAAGTTTTTGTATACCTTCTTCATAGAAGTTTGCCGCCTGTGTCTTCAACCAGTTGGAAACATTTTCTTTCAGCTCTTCGTCATTGTTGAATTGTTGACTGCCAAGGAAAGATTTGAGATGCAAAAACAGATGATAGTCGCTAGGCGCGAGGTCAGTGCTGTATAGAGGGTGGTCAAACACGTCCCAGCCAAATCCCTGTAGGATATTTTCCATTGCATTTGCAGTGTGTGGTCGTGCATTGTCGTGAAAAAGCACAATGCCCTTTGACAGCCGTTAAATTTCAATTGGTTTCACTTTTCTAGCATTCAGAAAATGAATCACAGATCTGATTTCACAAGCGGCGGAATTTTCAATCAACACCGACATTGTAAACAAGCACAACAAAGTGTACGTGGCTGACAGTGATCTCACAATGGCTCATGTTTCTTCTCCTTGATACAGAGCATCTGCCGCGCATGTGCGGAACTGTGATAGCAGCGCTGCAGCGGAGATAAATTGAAACAGAACTTACTTTCTGGACATTCCTTGTATAATAATTCTTACAATGGTTTCTTGGGAATGCAGCCAAGTAATGTTTTCCTCCTCCAAGCTTTCAGGGTTATAACCCTGAAGAAGGCCACAAAGTTAAGAATACTGAAAGCTTGGCTGCAATCCTGAGAAACCATCGTAATAAATTAGTGCCGAGAAAGCTTCAAATCTCTCATAATAATACCTACTAGATATATGAAAAAAATTTAAAAGAAGTAGGTACAGCTAGTTATTACCATACCACTTCTTTAAACTGTTATTCAATTTATTCAATTTTCTCTCTCAGTATCAACAGAACAATGAATGTCAGTTTTTGCAATGGCTTATAGACCTTGTGCAAATAGCAAGTGCTGCATTTTAATGAAAAAATAGAGTAAGTTTCATAGGAAGAAAAAGCTCTTCTATTAAAAGAATGAAACACATGTTTTAAAATTTGTTACACAATCTGTATCTGATACAAATGGTAAGTGCAGCAAATCTTATATGAACTGATAAACTACGATTGCAGCTTTAGAAGCAGCTCAATGAACTGTTGTAACTTACAGGTTCAGAAGAGAGGAATGGATAACAATATTTCATAAAACTTTTTGCAGTCAGTTTTTCATGATATATCACTTACCTTTTAATTTTTTGAGAATAGTTTCTAAAAATGTTTAGTACAGTATATCTGGGCATGTGAAAATCTTAATGGTAGCTCAGAATTTATTTCTTACCACCTCTGGCTGCAGTTGAATGCTGGAGTAGTGTCTGGGACAGTCAAGATAAATGTCTGAACACTTTATCATGCACGCATCACACTACACTGCATTATTAAACTTATATTTATTATTAAAAATATAGAGTGTAAAATGTGTTTAAATATATCACTGTTTTGTTTTATGAAATTTGCTTAACTTAAGCACAATGTCAGTCAACTGCCTCCAAATTTTTCACACATGAAATCCTCTTCCATTGTTTTGCACACATCATGGGCATCTTGCTCCTGTCGCTACTTTCTACACCATTATTCTGAATAAGAAATCCTATGTGCTTTTCTACTATTCCGTCTTTTTCGAAATAGTGATTTTAAATTTCTTTGACATGTCAATATATACATTTTCTCATTTAGGCTTTATATTTTCTGCAAATTGCTGGTGATACAATGCTTTGCATATTTTGGCTTAAAAGTAACATTTCTGCTAGCCACCCATTTTTTGACATGAGCCCAGATTAATGCAATTGTATTTAGATCTGCGTGATATGGTAGAAACCTAAGTTTTCTATAATTAGGTTATGTTAATAGCTGGTCAAGTATCCATGATTTCTGAAGTGGTTTATTTATTTTAATTAAGTCATTTGTTTTACTGATTGTTTAATCAAAAGCTCTTATCTCTCTTTCAAAGAACTTGAAGTAGGCAGTTTATCCACATGGATGTTAGTATAAGAAACACTGTCAAAAACCAGAATAGAATTAGCAGGCATTTTAGGTATCAACTTTGTTTATTCTACTTTATGCAATTTTCTGAATTTATTTCCTGATGTAAAGCTCCTGTTCTTTGTTGCCACTTGTGAATGATAAGCCATTTGAAACAAAGGCAATTTGTACACCAGCATGAACAATGATAAGTTTTTGCCCTTCAATAACAGGTGTTTGTAATCCTAATCCTTAAAATCACTCCACATTTTAGTATTGTATAATTTCTGTGCATATAAGACTCATATTTAAGATATGTTTTCCACTTAGATCATAGATCATGTTTTCCAGTTGGAATTGACCCATTTGATGTTGTTTCTTGTTTTGTCTTGAGCCCTAAATCTCAAACCTGTGAAAGTTTATGGTATTATTCATTTATCAGTAATATGTTTATTGTTGGAATATGTTTTTCTTCCATATAGAAACTTGGCATTATTGTGTTGAAAAACCTATTTATTGAAATCTTTTGTTTTTTTATCCATTTAGAAACTTCATGTTTCTTTCCAGAGGTGTCAAATGGCACTCCTTCTTCCATGTATGTTTGCTTATCTCTGAGAACTCTGGAAATGGAAAGCAGAGAAACATCAGTTACTATGGCTACTCTTTCATTTACTCTCTTTAGTCTTTTAAGTAACTCGAATGTGAGTCTGTCTGCCTGTAACATCATGAAATAGTGGATAGTTGCAATAATTTCCCTACTCTTTCTATGCAATATTCTGCTACTCAACTTTGAACATGTAGGAGCATTAATATAGTCACAAATACAATATAAGCTCTAATACTTTTCTCTTTAAAACACAACTCATGGAAACGTTTCAATGTAGACTGTATATGGTACAAATTGTGAGTAAGCACAAATATCATGCCAATAATACTGAGTAAGATAAGCAATAAGCTGTTCCCAGGCTCTTCAAATGGATTGACAGTCCAAGCCATAAGCTGCAGAAGTTTTACATCAGCCATACATTTATGTAAAATACATTAGTTATATCACTCTTGTTGTTTTCCGGTTTATTCCACTTTTAAAAAACAGACATTTGAGATTTCTGCCTGTCGTTATTTGCATAAATATACCTATACCATAACAACATACTTCAATTATCCAAATAGAGTTGTTCTGCAATTAACACACAGCTTTGGCTAATTTCTAAAAGGCTACCTGACTGATCAGGTACCTACATAATGCTACGCACTGTCGTGACAAGTATACATCTGCTACTATCTGCTGGAAAATATGCACACAGATAAAGAAACTTGAATATCTAGGATGTAGCATTACATAGGAAGTCCTACTTGAGGAATATCTAATTGGAAGTATTGAATTTTAAACATTCTTTTGTTAACAGAAAAAGCTATTTGTAGTCGGTTTGGATGTCACTGTTACTAAAGTCCTTCAAACATACATAATTATTTTCTTCATTCCTTGTTTATGATTTTTTCTTCTTTTGTTTGTTCCCCTTATGTTTGTTCTCTACTTTTTCTCTTACTCTTTCATTCATTCTCCATAATTTTGCACTTTCTCTGTTCCTCTTTTTTGTCTTATTTGCCTCCCACCTACTGATAATTAAATGGATTTATGTTTTATTTCATACTGGATAAAGTATATATAAAGCAAAAATAAGAAAATAAGCATAACAAGAACTGTATAAAAGTGTGTGGTAGTAAAGGAATTTGCAGAAGTGTATGTTAATTACCTTCACCTTTACATCAGACTCAACTTCATGCATTTTGCTGGTAACCTGAAGTAGACTAATTTACGATTGTCTCTAACAAGCATGAAAGTCATAAAACACCTAAATGTGTAAAATATTATATAGGCAGCTTCCATTAAGCAGGAATTGATTCTGGGCATTTAATATGATTGTAAGAGTGTTACTTCTAAACCACCATAATTGCTAACCTTTCTTCTTGCACTGTAAAGTAATAAGGAAGAGCTGCTGAAAGGAATAGGCTGAATCATGTTTAATAAGATTGTATTACTTTTAGTCCCACTAAGCAAAACATATACTGAAATTATCTAATTTGTTCTTGTTGATCTTCAAAACAAACTTAGTTTCATTTTCTATGAGCCGCAAACTGAAATTCTAATTTCAGAGCCTCAATTGCTAATATGCATAGTATCTTATGATTCATAATCTCTATTATTTCTTTATTCTTAAGGAAATGTTAATCAAATTAAAGGCAGCTGTAATACTTATAGCTAGGCCAATCTATTTTAGATTAAAAAACTGAAGAGTTATTTAGAACATTGGTTTACCATATTAAAATATTCAGGAACTAAATCTTTTATGTTAAAAGACTTGTTGAGTCATATTAAATCTTTCTTTCCTTTAATATCATACTACAGAGATTTTTATGGGCATCCAGTCCTATAGAAAACTATTGCAACTGCACATTATTTTCTCAAACAGAAATTAGTTATTATCCTTATGTAAGGGTTTGCTTACTTAAAACTAGCTATAAGGAAATTTTATTAATTGTAGTACAATAACTAGAAAAATACAGGATCAACACCCTTTTAAGCATGGAATGTCCTATACAGAAAAATAAAGTAGGCTCTAGCTGTGGTACAACAGATTTCCAATTGTACTCATTAGTAAAAGCACTGGCATCGAAACTCATAGGTTCTAGGTTCCACTTTCAGAGCTTCAAGGTGAGAATCTCTGTTAATTAATGTTCTATCCTCCATAAAATTTGGAATGTAAAAAAGAATAAACTAAGTGTTTCAATAAAGAAAACTTATAGGTAAAACTAAAATTCATTAACTTTAAAAAGCAGTTAAGTTTGTTCAAAGCCACTATTATGATAGTAGTGGTAAAATGGGACTACTGAAAGTAAAGGAGGGATGAGAAAGAAAGAACAGACTCTCACTTGTGCTTGACTGAAATTTGTGTCCCACTAAACAGAAACCTATTGCATAAGAGATTTTTCATAATTTTCCCTGTGGGGGAAAGAATTTTGCCTAGTTGTATCTTTTGGATTTTGCATCAGTATTCATCAAAGCTTCTGAAGAACAAAAGTTCCTGAAATGTTTTGAAATTTTAAAGTCACTAATACTTATGTAAGTCTTGTTAAGTTACACTAAGTACCATTGAATAATAATCATATAATTGTTTCTCACAAGAGACTTTAATGTCAACATTTAAATACATGGGTCATTCAAAAATTAGTGGCAACACCGCCTTCATTTGGCGCTATCAGTGGTAAATCATTTAAGCTGATAATAATGAAAAATAAGTGTATCTAATATTCGTTAGCTCTGAGTTTTAAGATAATAATTTTATTTAATAAGACAGTTTTAGTAAGTTTAATTGTAGGCTGTTATCTTCAGTATTCTAAACATGTTTAGTAAATACGAACAAAGATGCTTCATTAAAATTCAAGTTGCAAGAGATATCAATGCTGGACAGTGCCATATAGAATTATTGAAGCTTGAGCTAGACAGACTATACCATATCGTACCTTGGCTAGGTGAGTGTATGCATTTTGTAAAGGAAGAGAAGACGTTCCTAAAAAATGTGGAGCTGGCAAGGAGCAATCACCAAATGATGATATGCATGTGGATGCTGCTAGAGCACTGCTGAAAGAACATCATTGTTGAACTTGTATTAAACCAGCAAGGGAGGTTGGAATTGCTCCTGGTACCATTTTCTACATATTTAAGAAGTTAAAGATGAGAAAAATCTGCACTTGATGGCTTCAACACAATCTTACAGAGGGAACAATGTGGCAGAGGATGGAAACAATGAGATCACACTTAGAACACTATGAATGTGAAAGCAAGGATTTTCTTTGATGTATCATAACATTAGATGAAATTTAAATATTAGGACAACAAGATGCTGTGGAATGCATCCATCGGCTTCCGGATGTGTTGAGGTGCATTCTTCATGTTGGAGGAGACTACTTCTAAGCACTGCAAAAATGTGACTGCTCCAAAAATGTTTTATTTATTGTTGATTCAAATTTTGCCACTAATTATTGAATGACCTAAGTATAACTGCGGTATTGAATTTCTGAGAACATAGTTTTGAGTTGAAAGTAAATATCTGGTTGATTATTGAGGAAATTATCCTCCAAAACATATTCCAAGAAATTTAAAATACTGAGTGTTGTTTTGTGTTAGTAATTTATTCATTTTATACTTTTAATTTGATTTCACAACACTGTAATCAACTTCTATATTTAAAGAGGGTTTTGAATTCTTAAATTTAATATAAATTATTTGTAATAATTCTACAGAACCAAAAGTGTAAGAAGTGAGATGGGAAGCCTTGACAAACATGTTTCATATAAATGTGATAGATGACTTATTTTTATGTGTTTAAAGTTAATCTCCAGGAAGAAAAAGAATTCATTTCAACAGTGACAGATCCATATTTTTTTGTAGATGTTTCTTATAATAAGTATTGGGAAAATTTATAAGGATTGCAACCTTTGGTTGCGACAGTACTTCAAGGAAGTGATGTAGAAATGTTATAAGTGTAGTTCTAGGTAAGCAATATCAATAGATATGCAGTGAATGATTTTTTTTAAATTTACGTCCTTCAACATTAATAATATCAGACAGTGAATGACTTGGGTGAAATGATGCTCAAATGTACCCAGGGTCCATAGAGCTTAGAATTACCTGACATTTGTCCTTCAGGATAAGGGAAAATCCCACAAAAACCTTATCCTGACCGAGATACAAACTCAGGACCTCTTGAACATGAGGTAGACATGCTACTATCAACGCTACCAAGTGAATATCACCCAGACTTGGTAACCATTAATGGGATTATTAGTTAGTTGGTACGTCTTACATTGGAAACAATTGGGTAACTAGTTAGTTTGTGTTCATTACTTTCGTAACGATTAATGGATGAGTAACTAGTTACTGTCTTCAATACTTATGTAAATGTTATACTAAGATGACCATTACAATACAATTTTTCTGCCCATCCCTATATGGAATGTACCTATATATTAAAACAACACATTTTGATATGCTAAAGAATTTGAATCCTTTTGTAGTTTACACTTTAGATGTTTGAAGGAACTTCAGTACTGAATATGGAATAAAAGATTGCTAGCCATGTATAAATTGCCAAGCTCACCTTAAAATCAGTTTGTTTTTACAACAAATAAAACTCTCAGTTCTAGAAAAGCCATACCAGATCTAGGTGGAAGAAATTTCTGGAGGGTTACATCAATGAATATCAAAGCATTTCAGGCTTCTCCAGTTTCTTAAAAAAGACATTCATGATATTTACTTTTATTTGCTTGCATTACATTTTTGTTATTTAAACTAATGTCCTCCAAGGTAAGTAGATGACGAAATGGGTGAAATGATGCTCAGATGAGCCCAGAGTCCATTGAGCTTAGACATACCTGACATTCATTCCAGAAAACTCACACTAAGATTTGTGCTTGGGACCACTTGAATGACAGGATTACTTTTCTGTATAAAAAGTCTAATCTTATAGTTACAGGTTTCTTTATCCACATTATATATTTTTATACAGCTTCTACAAAGTATTCTTATGAAAACTTATTATTCTCTCTACTACATGTTAAATTAGCTAAACCATTAAAAGTAGTTCATTAAATATTGTCTTATAATAATAAATAGAATATAAGAAACTAAATATATATCAGATATATGCTGGACTTAAAATTCCATAGCTTTTCTCATACAGAGAGAAAAAACTGAAAAGCAACAGCTCTTTTGAAAATTGACAAAATTTAAACCAAACATATGCCACATGGAAATGTTATTTGATATAAATTATATATTTCAATGGTTCTACATTTTTATGGAGTATGTTTCTGTCCTTCTCTTGTGGTTTAACCGTTGTACAAAATCATAAATGAAGAGGACTTCACAGGCTATTCCCCAAAATATTCATGATACACACTTTATTTGAAAATATAAATATCTTAAATACATGGCATTGTTATATATTTTTAGAAAACAAAAACTGCCCAACATTTGTCCATGAAAATGTTAATTTGTTGTTAGGAATTTTTCTTGAAAATCTTCATAATGAGTATTTAGTATTAAAAATGAATATTGTTTAATTAATTTTAAAATATTTTCTGAAACTGGCACTTCAAGCACAAGTAGTTAACTAATATACATTTCATTTATTATGGAATATAACACATATAACAGAATACAGAAACTTCATTCTAAATATTCAACGTTTTCTCTTTTTCTTTAAGCCTCAAATAAAAATATCCTAATAAATATCTAATATGCCTGTCACTAAAAATGATAATAAATTGGTAAGGCAATTGTAAATTATAACAGTGGATTGATTTGTAGTGCACATAGTTTTTTCGACTCATTCAGAATATGTCTGAGAAGCACTTCACAAATCTAAAACTACCTGTCAAAAGCAAAGCTAATTTTATAAAACCAATATATATATTCTTCATCTGCATCACTATCATCAAACAACAGACATCATTTGTTCTAACTTCATTTCATAGTCCAAATCAGTTGCATTCAAATTCCATTCAGAATACTGTCATTATTTAGATGGACCAGGTTGTGGATCCACTGTTTAACTAATATTTTGTATCTAAGAATTTTACAAACACAACTGACTAAATATATTATTCAATTATCACACTATCATGTACATAAATGCTAACAGAAGATCAAAATGTATGAAAATAGATATCTTCACTCCCCCAAGGTAACCCTCCAACTAAAAGGTATATGAAGTTTGAATGAATGATAATGCCAGTTGAGGGAGAGAAGGAAGTGAAGTACCTTTGCCATCAGACAGATGTTATGATACCAGTTAAGGGTTAATGTAGGCAGTTATCTCTTCTTCTTTCACTTTCCCTGCTGCCATTAAACGTCAGGTTCTTTCAGCCACTTTCTGTATTCGATCCTATCCTGCGCCAACCTGTATATTCCTCTCAATGTTGTCCCATGTCTGACTGCCACTCTTTCCATATATTGTCTCCATTCCTTCCTAGGTCTTCCTATTCTTCTTTTCCCCTCCGCTCTTGCTTCAAATATTGGTAGTTATCTCTTATTACCATAATTTAGTTTTTCACCATAGTTAAAATAAATTTGAGCTTCCCTTAATTTATAAGCAGAACATTTAATACTTTAGATTCCAAGGACAAGAGGTTACCTACATTTTATTCTAAAGATAAACTTATTTTCTTCTTACATAGTTCTTATATAGGCTGTGAAATAGTTAACATCTCAGTGCTAATTTGACAATTGAATTGTTTCCTTTACTGTATATACAGCTTTGTCAACTACTTAGCTTTAAGATCTCTATTTCTCTACAAATATAAAGTAAGGGAAGGGGAACAAAGGCCCTTGTACAACACTTTCTCATGTTTTGTTTTAATCACTGAAGAATTTGTATTTAACAAAGGGTTATATTTAAACTACAAAATATTCATAAGCTGTGCACAAAAATATAAAATAAATAAATGAATAAATAAAATAAAGCTGAATAAGCACAATGTTAATATAAAAATTATTTGTGGTTGGTTTATTGACACTCGTCACTTACTTTTTCATATATTTATGAGAGACTAGTTTCAAAGGCCCTGGCCTCCATTTTCAATCTCTTCCCAACTCAGTGACGAGTGGCAATAAACCAACCACAAATAATTTTTATATTAATTTTGACGTCACTGTTACTAAATTCCTCCAAACACACATCAAGCACAATGTTATTTTAGTTAAATTTTCTTCATTATAACTCCCTGAAAAACTGGTATACAAACAAATAGAATAAAATATTACAGCTAAAATATGATAACTACAACAGCTAAATGCCCTGGGACACTAAACAAATAAACAAATGAAGAAAATGGAAAAGAAGAAAAGAATTCTGTGGTAAAAGTGAAGAAGTAGCACCTCTATAAATATGTAAATTGTTATATAGAATAAAAAGAATAAAAGATTGTTTTAGTCTTTTTCACTTGTGATTGCTATAGTATAATTTATTTTTCTCCTTACTTCAGCATTGGACATGAACCTCTTTGGTGAGTAAAAACAAAAAAGTAGAAAGGGAATGCAACTCTCTGCTTATTTTGTTCCTTCACCAAATTAGACACTTTCTATGTACTGAGCACTGAACGCCTTTATGCATTTGATCCTAGAGCAAAGTTTCCCCTCAGTAGGCTGTAGTATCCCTTAATACACCCTATGTGAAAAGTAATGGAGAGTGAATTTGTACCTTTATCTACCGTAGTATTATCTGTAAGATAAATATGAATATTTTGTATTTTTAATTCATATTAAGGATTGCAGCACAGAACTTCACTTCAGTTTCCTGAAGTAACTAATTCATGTGAAGAAAGTTAAGGATATTTCACTTTTTGTACACTTTGCTCTCATAGAAAATAAAACCTATTTGACTAAGTTATGAACCTAGGAATATGTCTCAAACTTCCATTTAATTTATTTTTCAAAGGCATTGTTAGGGATTGCTGTGTAATGTACAACCAAACTTCTGAAGTTGTTAATACACTTGAGTATAAAAGGATTATTGCTATTAAAATATGTAGGAAATTCTCAGACATTGCAACAGTGTGGTAGTATTATTGAAGTTCTTGCTGTTAGGGGTTAGGAGTGGAAGAGAATGGAATGTTTCATAAATAAAAGAACCTCATAAAAAGTAGCTTCATAGAGCTTTGATTGATTTTGTTCATTTATAATATGCCATCATTGCATTTTTTCTGCTTTTATAATGCTATTACATTGCATTTTTTGTTTTAATTATCATCATAGTTATTTTCTTCTTCAGTAAGGCAGTGCATGATTTCCTTGCCATTCTCTTTAAGTTTTATTTAGCTTTCTATGCAACATTAGTTTAATGACACTGCAGTATCTACCCTATTCTTTGCTTGGAAGTGATTCTGCTCACATTATTAAATCAGTAATAGCAAGATAGTCATAAGGCTATTAATGCAAATATCCTACCTACCAAAACATAAATTTACCTTACTTAAATTCTTAAGAAAATATACTATCCATAAAGGAGTGGGAGCTTTAATTAGAATATGTGTTTACATTTGTACTTTCAGTTATTTTATCAAATAGAGTCATTCTTGTTTTAAGAATGAACTCATATCTACATATCAGAAAAAGTAATTGGAAAGATACACATTTGAAATAAATGCAAACATCATTTGAATTAGGGACTCATACTACAAATATATTGAGGACATGTTATGTATTGAAATCTTATAGATGCTCAATTTTATGATTAAGTACTTTTGTATATTGTGAGCTCAGTAACATATACTTTTAAACTCTCTTACATTTTTATGACCTAAAATTTTTAAAGCATGCTTACCAAAGCTTCTAGATATGTTCGGAAGTTTGGTATCTTTGTAATTGTTCTGCTTTATATGGTGATCCTAACCAACATTTGCAACTATATCTATTCCTGTACTGTCTTCTGAAAAGCATATATGACAACCTTTAAGAGGGTATTTGCATGTTTTTACATATCACTTGAGAGAGGAATCTACATTATATATATTTAGGTATTGCTTAATAGTATTCCAGAGTGCAATGAATTCATATCTAAAACTTTTTCTTCAAAGCACTTTAAACAACCTATTTCTCAAAAACACTTGCAAGACTTTCAATACTTTAGCTTTGTTTTACTTTTATTGACTGACACTTGTAAAGTCCTCATCATTATTTCTGTATGAACGTATTGAATATATATAACATTGTGAAAATCATCAAAACTTCTGATAAACAAAAATCTACCACAATTTTTCTTCAGTAATGCTGATAATTGCCATATTACTGTTCTATTCTAAAGGAATTAAATATTACTAAGTAGTAGTAAATAAGAAGAAATATTTTATAGTTTGAATTATTCTGCAGAAATGACTGAAATTATGTTCCTTCACACACACTCTGCCATAAAGTTGGAAGCTTCAATTCATCAAGAATTAATCATGCCGCTGTGGACAAAATCTACAGTAGAAGATCATTGGCGTTGAAATTTTAAATCTGTGTTTTGACTTTGATCATAGTGTTGAATTTTTCAAGTTTAGTCCACCCTTCATCCTAAAATCTTTACTGTTTATTTTCAAGATATGAATGAGAGTCACGTTCTTCTAGAGCATACAAAGTGACTCATAAAACTCACAGATATTCTGTACATTTAGGATGCAATAATATATAACTGACATACTTATCGATTAAAGTTTTATATGAATTATTCTTTGTAAGTAAATCTAAATTGGTCTTTCACATTTAAATCTTTTCATTTGCACATCAAAAGATCCTAAGTATCTGGAAGTAAAACAAGTTCCAAAATCTAATTTAGATTATCCTTTTTCTACATTTGAAGCAGCATATTTGCAAGATCCAACCTCAATGCACTCATAATATATACAAAATATGCTGCAACAGTAATATTTCAGCTTCATAAGCATAATTTACACACAAATAATAGGTTACTTTGATGAGTATAAAGTCAATTACAGACTTCTGGAATCCTTTCCTTCTACTTCTTTACAATGTCATTTGAAATTGCTTGGCATAATTTCTGATTACCTTATGACAAATTTTGTAGGGTACATTTATGTAGCATTAGATTCTTTTATTTGAAAACTCAAACTAGTAAGCAATTCCAGTAATATGCTTGTCTATCTCCTTTTTGCTATGTTGTGTGGTTTGTTAAGTGAAAACTTAATCTGTCATGCCTCAAAGGGTTTCAACCTTCAATCAACCTGTTACCCTGTTACCCATTCACATTTTCAGCAGCTTAAAATGTTTACAATTTTTATTTGTTTCTAGTCCCCTTTGAACTGTTGTACTCTAATTTTTACTGTTTACTTGCAATTAGAACTGAAGTAAGTTGATTTTGCTGCTCCTTATAGACACCCAAATAGTATCTTCATGATTCAGCTTAAATAACTTATTAAAGCATTAGTTGTTCCAATTGAGTTCTGATTTCTTAGCAATGCAGCAAGAAAGCTATTTATGCAAGCACAGAAATGTTTACAGTACGTGAATACTCTGTAAGTACTACTTTTAAAACTTGATATTCTGCAGCTACCTCTCTGTTTAATCGCCTTTAAGGATTCAAACCCTTTGATTCTATGAAGTTATAATTGAGATAATCATAGTCACATGTGAGAACATATGCGGTAGTTATAGTTGTAAAACAACTGTTCAAGAAACATACATGTGAGTATAATATGCTTATTTTTACTTACAATGAAAACATTGTAAACTATAACATATCTGTAATATATTTTCATTTTTATAATCAAGCATCATCAACATATTATTATCGATCATGATCATAATTACCAAGCATTCATTTTCCTCCTCCTCTTGTCCACCATCATCATAACTGGTGATTATAATAACTAGCCATCCACTGACATTATTCATAAAGAACTCTAATTGAAAATTATTTTCATGCTGCTAAAACGAGTTAAAACTATGAGAATTTGGAAGACTTTGAGTACATGTACAGTTTTTTTAATGTTTTAAAATAATATTCCTCTAGTACCAGAATACTAAATATTAAAAGAAAACTTCTTTTTAAATGTTTATTTATGGATATACAACATTAGAGTGCTTTACAGAAGTCTGTTTATTAAGAATTGGTAAGTAATTTGCTGAGGTCAAATATAAGGGTTCCTTGAATTAAACTTATGGGATTTAATATTCTGAGGTATGAAAGTAGGCATTTGTAAATAAAAAGCTAGTCAGTATTACTAGCAGAAATCATATTTTGTATTTTTTGAACCAGTGTCACTGGGTAGCATCAGTGTTAAATGGGAAATAAGATGCGGAAAGGTAAGCAGTGTAGCATTTGCAATATCCTGTTTGTGTTTTTTGAACATATCTTCTGGGGCTATCTGTGTATTTTTTCCTTTAAGTTTCTCTTAGCTTCTTTTAAATATTTATAACAAGCAATCTGAGAATAGACCTGAGCTGTAGCATAGTGGGTTGGAGCTCTTTCTTTGATTCCCTACCATGGAAGGAGCCAGGAATCAATCCCAACCCTAGAGGATGTGGATCTTAAGTCCCAGGATTAAGACCTGTGCCCACTCAGCATCGTGAGATAGCGAACCCTGGTCTAGAAAGTCAACTTTCTGGTTGGGTTGTTGTGATGCTGGACACATCTCCTTCCCATATCGGTTGGATGATCCTCCACCTCTGCCTTGTGGTGTGTGGGCATAATGCTGGCAGTTGGGTTGGCAGGCTCTGGCTCAGTTACTGGCTGTTACACCATCAGATAACA
This sequence comes from Mantis religiosa, assembly GCA_030765055.1. Lineage (NCBI taxonomy): Eukaryota > Metazoa > Arthropoda > Insecta > Mantodea > Mantidae > Mantis > Mantis religiosa. Next base: position 78,524,978 of record CM060947.1, read on the forward strand.
GCAATATAAAGGGTACACAGATCATGTAGATATTAAGCAACTTGCAATCCAAGATTTCTTGAACTATTTCAGGTAATGGTTGGATACTTTTTATGAAATGTCCTCTGTGTTCTAACCGTTCCAAAGATAGACTTTGAAATATTAATATAGAAGCTGTATCTCAAAACTCTTTCAAACATCAGTTTCAAGTGCTATCTGTATTCTTCTAAGTTTGATGAAGTCATTGGCATGTCGTCTAAGAGAAAAAAAAGGTTAAATCCATAGAGTACTTCGTTAATAAGCATTGAGATGCTATGGCCATATTTCTGAGTCTAAAATTCATTGCATTAAACTGAAATAGACCAATAGCTATGCTGATAGAAATTTTTTGTTTATTTTCTTCTGCAATAAGTATTTTAGTAACCTCTGAAGAGATAAAGTTTTGAAAATATATTTTTGTCTTTCAAGATGTATTGAAAATCTATCCATAACAGTCAAGGATTATCTAGCCATTTAATCTTCTATAATTGTCACAACCATTCTTTATGTTTACAAGATGAAGAGGGCTGGCCTAGGGGGATTTGGACAGCTTAATAACATCATTATTCAGTATGAGCTGGAATTGTTGTGCTTTGAGTCTAGAACTTTGCTCTACCATTAATAGGTGGTCCTTCTGTGTGAACATGGTGTCTAATATCATGTTTAGTTCCACTAGATATATCGAGCAGGATGGCTTAGGCAGTTTTGTCTGTTACATTCAGGAGGCCTGGGTTGGATTTCCATGGCCAACCCTCCTGACCCATGGGAATGTTTGGAGACTTTCCTGGGTCTCCAGGCAAATGACGGGTTTATTACATTCCCCAAATTTCTTGTCCCTGTATTTCCTCTCCATTATAATTTCACATTACCTCTCATCTGGAGGTCTCTTTTAGGGTAGAACTGTAAGTGGGTGTCTTGATGCTTTTGTGACTCCTTGGGTCAGCCACCCTTTGTCTCCACTCGCCTCATCGTTCCTCCCGGGGATGATCCACTTGGAGCTTAATATTAGGTACAATAAACCACAGGTTTCGGTGCCGAACCATAGTGATCCAAATCCACTAGGTATAGTGGGTGCTGATGACCACGCAGTTGAGTGCCCTTAAACATAAATCACATCACATCACTAATCCACTAGGCATCAAATTAGGTTTATTTACAGCTGGATATTGAAATAACAGATGCATCAATTTAAAACCCAGATGCATAAGGATGACTACATTATTCTGTGAAATTAGCATAGTTTTAACTGCAGAGCTAAGCTTGGTACTTGGTACCTGGTACCAGGTACTTGGTACTTTAACTCTGTTAAAGTTTTGTTTAAGCATACAAACTAATAGCTGGAATTTACTGAAAAGCATCAGCAACTACTACTACTTTGTAGATGTTTGCTATAATAAATGGCAGCTAAAAATTGTTGCAATCTCAAATTAATAGTTTCCACTTTAACACCATAAGTTCAAATTTCAATCATTTGCTGTACATAACTTACAGCAATTATCAACATTATCACCGAACTTTGCTGGAATTACAGATACATAGTACCATTATCTAACACAGGTTACAAGCCCAATTTTTCTTTCTGTTATTTTGCAATTCTCTGTTCTGATCAACTGCATAGAGATTTTTCCAGTTTGCAGAATTTTCTAAACCTAAAATCATAGTAGTAGTGTTTTTTTTAGGGTTTTACCAGTTTTAGATGGAATATATATGACCTGGTGAAAGACCTTCTATTGAAAGATCTATTTTCATGATAAAATAACAGGTCTACAATGTATTGCTCCAATTCTGCTATTTTAGTCATAAGCTTGACTACAGTTTTTGTAATTTGCAGAAAATAATTCAGAATGGAAATTCATTTCTGGCATTTATCTGCCATTATAAATACCTTATTTATTATTATATTATTATAAATACCTTTTATTGGTGACTAACAGGAAGCTTTTATTGTATTAGGTAGTTTTTTCAACCTTAAGACTTAAAGGGATAGTTACAGCAGTTAAAGCAACTGACTTGATCATCTGTGTATCTGCCAATAAATAACCTTTTAATTTTTTATCATTATTTTGTTTCAAGTCATTCAAAATAGTAGCAAAGCATGCAATCAATCACTGGAAGCACTACTTCTCCAAGAATTTCAGAAGGAAAAGAAGAAATACAAACATTCATGCCAAACAATATTTTATTTCCTCTGATACATTTTCAAAATTTATTCACAAACATTCACGGTGCTGCAGATAATTTGACAGCAACTTAAATTCAAGTGACTGGTTCCATGATCTCATTCAATAATGAATATTTCAGTATTCACACATTCATAACCTGCTTCATAGATTTCCAGAAGCAATTACAATTCTTAAGTAGTTGGAAGTGCTTGACAAATTTTGTCACATGAAACCTCTATAGTGTGTGAACAAAAGCTTATTTTTTTGTTTGTTTTATGCGGCATGTTTAAATACAACTGTAAGTATATTTCAGTAGCATTACCAATAGTAATTTACATAAATTGGTATATAGTGCTGACAAACAAGAAATTCTTGCGATGTTTTAAGTTATTAGTGGAAGTGTGTGAATTGGAGTGAGTGAGTGAGTGTGTGGTGTTTTAGGGCCCTTCGACAACAAGGTCATTTGGGCCCGTGTGAATTGGATACTTTCTCCATGCTAGATTAACAATTCACATGGTGTAGGCCAGCTCTAGGAGAAATTGGGATGTCTGAGTTGAGAGGGGAAGCAGAAATATCTGCTTATAGTATGACCAGTCTTGCAATGCAAGAAGGGCCTATGTGTGACTGTGCAATAGTAAGAGTACTAAGGAGTGGCTTTAGTTATTTGAGTGATTATTCTCTTTTATTGTAATGAAAATTATTACTTTGAGCTTCCCTTGCTTTGAAAGTCACGCTTGCCACTGTTCAATATTCATGCTTTAGCTAAAGCGTATTTTATTCATTGCTCTTAATAATATCCCAGGTATTTTGATCATTCAGTTCAGGTCATAACAGAGAAATTAAGTGATCAATTTTGTGTCTTTATTTTGCATAATATGAAATTGTGCCATCTGCTTTCAAAACAAATTGGCGCAATTTATACTTGACTTTGTTTCCTGTCAACGTTGTGAACGTTATTGTCTGACATGCATTGCATTTCATGTTAATTATCACATCATATGAAACACCAGCCTTTGAGAGTTCTATTATGTAGCATATGTGTGTTTTCCGTGACTAGAATAATAATAGTCCTTATAAAATTTCTGATGTCCATTTATTTATTTTAAATATAACAAAATGTCATATCTAATTGTGATTTTTTTATATGTTATTAATATCAACTCTGTTAACATTCCATAACAAATGGAAGACGTAACTTCTTAACCTCTATTCTCCATTGCCTACTCTAGTACATCCTTACAATGTTATTAATATTTTATTTGTATTTATAATATTACATGTATAAAACTGCATGTATTTAGATTGGTTAGAAAGGTTGTGTAAGTGTTTCTACAGTAAACAAATTGCATTTGAATCACTTACATTTGACTAAACATGGCCATGTGCTAAACATTTTAAAATGTCAAAAAGATGTTTTCTTTATGCCTCTTACAAAAAGGAAGCACTTTAGCATTATTTATTTATTTATTGTTATCTGAAGTTAGAATTGTCTTCTCTCATTAAAGAAAAGGACAAACCTCATTCTTGTTAAACGTATTTTGACTGTACATTGACAGCAGTATTAAATTTCTGAAGAAGGCTTTTGAAGAGTCTAAAAGATGTTTTTCATTTCATTACTATGTTCTTCAAACAATAGTCATTTGGCTACCATCGAATGCATAGCATTAGAGATAAATTCTTTCCTTAAGAATAATAGCATTAATGTTGAGATTAGCTCTTAGCATTTCATATTTCTGTGCTTGCTGCACACTCATTTAATAATATTCACACACCTGTCACCAATGTAGGAGAAAAAATTTGCGGATAATTTATTTATGCTGATTGTATGAGTGCTATAACAGTTGAACCACCAGTGAAGAAATTCTCTCACGATAAATATTGGAGTCTATTACAACTGTAGCAGAGTATGCAAAGGTAGGTAATGGTGTAGAACTAATGTACAGAGTTATCAACAATACAGTTAAAGCTGCAATAATTTTAGAATTCAAAATGCATCTGTTAAACTTAGCTTACTTACTATTTATGGATATATGAATCCAAACATAATTGTTTACACATAAACGTTTTTATTTCATTAGTTCTATCAGTTTTATAACTATACAGAGAAAGTAACTTTAAACCTTTTTCCATTTCAAGGAAACAAAGAGAATAGTTCTTTGATACCTAGACAGAAGGATTTAAATAGAAAATAACCAGCATTTAGCTATATCCTATTTCTTTGAATTACTGCTGATAATTTTTTTGACATTTATTGTTCATGTTTTTTGGTAACTGCAGAGTCTATATGTCTTTACTCTTTTGATGTTTCTTTATATGCACCTGGAGTTCATCCTAGATTGTCTCTACAGGATTTAGTTGGTGTCTAAAATGTGTGAAGTGTGTTGTACTTGATCTAAAGCTGTAGGATTTCAGCATTATGTTTTGGATCAGTGTTCTCCTGAAAGTAATAATTATTATCTGTTTCTGTGCTCTATGCTCCCTTCTTAAAATAGCCTTAAAGAATTCTCTTGTATTCATTCCTGTCCATGATACTATCTATGTGCATCAGTTTCCCAAAGCAAGATGAAGCCATGCACCCCATATTATCACATAGATGCTCCATGTTTCACTGTAGCTACCATATTCTTAGGTTCCCATACTTTGATAGCTTCCATATTGTAAAACGTCCATCTCTCTTGCAAAAGCATAATTTGTCCTCATCTAATTACTGTATCTGGTACCAAACATCTGTCAGTTTCCCAATACTCTTTCGCAAACTCTAGGTGCATTTTGTAATTCACACAGTTGACATATGGTTTCCTTTTAGAAACATGGACATTATATCTGGCACTATTGAAAAACTGTTCAAATATTTTTGTGTGAACTGCAGTGCCAAAATATTGTTCAAGTCATTCTCTAATCTCAAATGCACTCACTTTTGGATTATGCTTCACCATTTTTATTATTTGCCTCTTTTCTCCAGTGCTGAGCCTAGAAAGAGCTTTATTTCTAGTTTCATTGATGATACTGTTCATGTGTTTGAAGCACGCAATGATACAGAACACTACAGCTTTGCTGTTGTTGACTGCAATGACAATTTCATAGAGGAATTCAACTCTCTCCTTAACTTTATATGCCATTTTTCTTGTGAATGCTTACCAGAATACAACTTCAAGCATCTGTTTTGAGGCACAATATAAATATAATGGCTATATAGTAGGGGCATAAAAACTGTGTCCCACCATGTTTCTCTATTTGTTAGGGTACTTCTGAAATTTTTATCATTCGATAAGATAAAGAGCAGAATAAATACAGCACAGATTGCATGATAAAGATATGCAATATGGTATTTTAAATATAGTTGATTAAATATAGAATGTTAATATTTATATGTTTAAAAATTCAATAATGATAAACAAATATTACTTTAAATTTAAAGAGAGCCGATTAATGACACTAAACAACACATACTTTTAAATTTTCCCGGAACTAGTTTCAGAGGCCTTCCCTCTATCATCAGCCGGACATCGACTGGTTCTCCTTGGTGTAGCTGGCAATATTTTGTCATCAGTCTCCTCTGGTGGCAGTTCGAGGAACCTGCTGAACAAATCTTTCTGGTGGATGTCGAAATTGAATACTTTGTTCCTATTTTTTGAAATAAAGATTTGTTCCCATGTGGACAGTTCTTGTTTTCCTGTTGTATGTTTTAGTAATTTTGGTTCTGGATTTATGTTGTGGTTTTTTTTTCCCAAAAATGCGTGGCAACTGCTGATATTTCTAATTGTTTGTATTTTATGTTCCTAAAGTGTTCCTGCTCTTGTTTCTAAACTACTTTTGGTTTTCCAATATAAATTTGACTACAGTCACTGCATTCAATTTGATACAAATATATATCAAATTGAATGCTGTGACTGTAGTCAAATTTTATTGGAAAAACCAAAAGAAATTTAGAAACAAGCGCAAGGAACACTTTGGAAACATAAAATATAAACACTTAGAAAAATCAGCAGTTGCCACACATTTTTGGGGAAAAAAAAAACCACAACATAAATCCAGAACTAAAACTACTGAATCATACATCAGGAAAACAAGAACTATTCACATGGGAACAAATCTTCATTTCAAAAAATAGGAACAAAGTATTCAATTTCGACATACCCCAAAAAGATTGTTCAGCAAGTTCCTTGAACCGCCACCAGAGGAGACCTATGACAAAATATCGTCAACTACACCAATGAGAACTAGTCGATGGCCGGCTGAGGATAGAGGCAAAGTCTCTGAAACATGTTCCCGAAAAATGTAAAGGTAAGTGTTGTTTAGTGTCATTAATTGACTCCCTTTAAATTTAATTTATCATAACAACACTGTTTTCAACACTTACAAGAAAGGAATTGAAATATTACATTGTTTATAATGCATGTAAAATAAATAACTATATTATAATACTTCATTCAGTCTTTGTACAAATAAAGTTATTTCTAATCTATTTTATGCATAATATTCATTTTTTATATTCCGGTTGTGTTGTGTCATATCATGCTATGTTATTTATTTTGCTGTATTAAGTGAAGTACTACAGTGTCATGCTGTAGTTGTGACATCATTATCATGTTCATACTTTTATACCAAATAAAATAGCTTAATGGCTTATTAACACAATATTATGGAAATTCATTAAATGAAAAAAGCAAGCCAACCTTTTTAAGTTAGAGGAATTAAATTTACTTAATAAAAAAGCTGATAAATTCTCATTGCTGGTATTATAAGCTAATAACTCTAGATTATTCTGTATTTATATAATATAGGTACAGTACATAGCTTTTAATATAGAGAATACAGCATAGTTTTCTTTCTGGGCTAATGTACAATGATAATGGCATCACAAGACTGAGTATTTAATAACCAGTTTCATCAAATTTTACATAGTTAGTTAGTTAGTTACTAACGCTCCCCACATGGCAACCTTGGCCTTCGGGGTAACCTCACCCCACCAAGCGATGACCGGACCCATTTCTCAGGTGGAGGCACCCAGAGGGCGGTGTCCATTACCTCCGATGATAGGGTGATAGTGAAGATGGCGGTGAGGTGAGAGGACCTACAGTTTTTACCGTGGACTCCGAACCACGTTGCGCATAGGGGATCCTTCACGTGTGCTAGACAGAGGTGAAGGCGTGGATAGGGCCGACTTAAAATCGCCAACCCCAGAGCCGGGAATCGAACTCGGGACCCTTAGAACGGGAGCCGCGAACGAAACCACCGCGCTACCCCGGCGCCCATTCAAATTTTACATTATTAATCATATTATATGCTTAGAGTTCCACAATTAGCATTAATGTAAAAATATGACTTGTGATTTACAAGTTGATACAACAAGTTTCTGATATATTCCCATTACTCTGCCAGGCATCTTCAGAACTAATGACTCTGTGATGCTTGCACGCTTCAGGCAATTTCAGATTAACCACCAGATAAGTTCAGAAGTCACATTGGTTTGGATTAAATATACTCAAAATCAGTTTCAGTGAAGTGAAAAAGAAATGAATAGAAATGAAAATAAAAGTATAGTTAATTCAACAATTTACTAGAGTAGCGTTGTTTTGGACATTTCTCATTTCATATACATTTAAAAAGAGAAATAAATACCTATTGGTTTCCCATAAATATGAGAATTCAGTGCAACATAAAATATAATCACTTTACCATCCTATAGGAGTTCACCATTTGAACATGATTTGCAGCATAGAATGAAGGAAGATGTTAAGGAATGACATTTAGTGTTTTAACTACATATAAAGGAAGTATAGATAAATAATTTGAGATTCAAGATCTAGAATGTCAAAGTTATGGATATTTGAGTGATGATGACTTGGTAAGTATTCAGAAACTCATTCTAACATTAGTTTGAAAATTTGTACATGTTTTCATATACAACGCTACCACCACCAGCTTCACCCCCACCACCACTACATTAATAACAAATTTTTTTTCCCCTCCCATCACCTCACCAAGCATGGTATTATGGAACTTGGATTCCGCTTAGTCCAGAAAGGCATGCTAAGAAATTCTGAAGCAGTGAATCTGATAGAAGAACCAGGGTTCAGGGACCAGCCTAAAGCCCGGAATGAGAGCGAGAGCAGTGGATGACTGTATGAGGGTAACATGAACGATAGGTTAGAGGATGATGCTGGAGCAGTTAGGGAATGATGGTGAGGCTAACCGGAGAACCTGGAGAAAATTCACCCTAGTGCTATGTTGTCCATCACAAATCTCACTTTGTGGGCACCTGAGATCGAACCACACTGCTGCGGTGAGAGTAAAGCAGTCTAACCACCTGACCACTGCACAGCCAATAATAAGTCCACCTTGTTGAGAGTCGAGTGGTCGAACCACCCAACCACAGCACGGCCAATAATAATAATAATAATAATAATAATAATAATAATAATAATAATAATAATAATAATAATAATAATAATAATAATAATAATAATAATAATAATAATAATAATAATAATAATAATAATAATAATAATAATAATAATAATAATAATAATAATAATAATAATAATAATAATAATAATAATAATAATAATAATAATAATAATAATAATAATAATAATAATAATAATAATAATAATAATAATAATAATAATAATAATAATAATAATAATAATAATAATAATAATAATAATAATAATAGTAATAATAATAATAGTAATAATAGTAATAATAGTAATAATAGTAATAATAGTAATAATAGTAATAATAATAATAATAGTAATAATAGTAATAATAGTAATAATAGTAATAATAATAGTAATAATAATAATAATAGTAATAATAATAATAATAGTAATAATAATAATAGTAGTAATAATAATAATAATAATAATAATAATAATAATAATAATAATAATAATAATAATAATAATAATAATAATAATAATAATAATAATAATAATAATAATAATAATAATAATAATAATAATAATAATAATAATAATAATAATAATAATAATAATAATAATAATAATAATAATAATAATAATAATAATAATAATAATAATAATAATAATAATAATAATAATAATAATAATAATAATAATAATAATAATAATAATAATAATAATAATAATAATAATAATAATAATAATAATAATAATAATAATAATAATAATAGTAATAGTAATAGTAATAGTAATAGTAATAGTAATAGTAATAATAATAATAGTAATAATAATAATAATAATAGTAATAATAATAATAACAATAATAATAATAATAATAACAATAATAATAATAATAATAACAATAATAATAACAATAATAACAATAATAATAACAATAATAACAATAATAATAATAATAATAACAATAATAATAACAATAATAACAATAATAATAACAATAATAACAATAATAATAACAATAATAACAATAATAATAACAATAATAACAATAATAATAACAATAATAATAATAATAATAACAATAATAATAATAATAATAATAATAATAATAATAATAATAATAATAATAATAATAATAATAATAATAATAATAATAATAATAATAATAATAATAATAATAATAATAATAATAATAATAATAATAATAATAATAATAATAATAATAATAATAATAATAATAATAATAATAATAATAATAATAATAATAATAATAATAATAATAATAATAATAATAATAATAATAATAATAATAATAATAATAATAATAATAATAATAATAATAATAATAATAATAATAATAATAATAATAATAATAATAATAATAATAATAATAATAATAATAATAATAATAATAATAATAATAATAATAATAATAATAATAATAATAATAATAATAATAATAATAATAATAATAATAATAATAATAATAATAATAATAATAATAATAATAATAATAATAATAATAATAATAATAACAATAATAATAATGACAATAATGACAATAATGACAATAATGACAATAATGACAATAATGACAATAATTACAATGGCAGTGGCAGTGGCAGTGGCAGTGGCGGTGGCGGTGGCAGTGGCAGTGGCAGTGGCGGTGGCGGTGGCAGTGGCAGTGGCAGGGACAGGGACAGTGGACAGGGACAGGGACAGGGACAGGGACAGGGACAGTGACAGTGACAGTGAAAGTGACAGTGACAGTGACAGTGAAACTTATCTGTTTAGAAGGACCTCTTTAGAGTCTACAAATATATTAAGTCAGATGAATAGCTTAAATTATTTTAATTTTTGCATTGATTGAGTAAAAGTGTAATACAAATGTAATATTTTCAACATAGTCTCCCTGTCATTCAACATACTTCCTCCAGCATATAGGAAGCGCATGGATTCCTTTGGGGGGAAAAAAAAAAGCAATTCTTTTGGTCTTGTGCAGTCACTCATGCATTACCTGTTGCATCTCTTCATCAGAACAAAATTAGTTTCCTCTTATGGTCTCTTTGAGTGATCCAAACATGTGATAATCACATGGAGCAAGGTCTGGCAAATAAGATGTACGTTCTGGAGCCTATTTTTTTTATTTAATGTCCTCCGATGTTAAGTTATAGTAGACGATTCTACAACTTACACTTACACTACAGATGCAGACATGTTCTGGAGTAAGCTACTGTGCCACCTGTCTTGCAGATACTTTGCAAAACTTAAGCTGGTCATGCATAACGTGATGTGTCGAACCATGACTAATGTTCAGATCTACAGCCATTGCATCCACCATCATACGGCTATTTTCCATCACATGATATTGTGATAGCATTCCCTCGTCTGCAGTATTCTGCTACCTACTAAGCATACCTTACATCACTGGTAGCAGTATTTTCAAATTACGGAACAATGAAACAAACTATCAACTTATAAATTACATAGATAGATAGAGTCAACATGAAAATTTAATTCCATTAATTAACTAAACTAATAAGAGTTAAATGATGAAGCCTGGGACTCAAGTACTTACAACAGTAAGTCGCCACAAATGGTGTATCTCGAATGCGAGAGCCCCTAGTGGTCTACCAGAGTAATATAGAGTCAAATGGAGAATTTAATGTCATGACAGCAAGTTGGTCATGGTAGCTCAATGGGTTAGAGCAACTGGACGGAGATCAGTAGTTCAAATCCCGGCCACAGCATTGAATTTTTCATGTTGACTCTAGCTATCAAAGACGTCAGCTTATACACGGCTAGTGTGAAAAAGTGATTAATTTTCATCAATTAACTAAAATTATATATTACATGTTTAAGGTTTTCATTTGACTGTCCCTCTTATGTTGTTCATTAACGTGATGTACAAAGAAATATCACATCATATTTTTGAAAACCTGTTGTTTATCCTCCTTTCATGAGCAATATGAGAAAGCAAATTAATTTAATTACTGTAACATAACCTTTGAATGCCATATTTATGTTAAGCAGATGACCAAAGATTGATTATGACACTGGTTTCCTATAGTTTTTAAAATTGATAACTTTCAAAAACAATTCATTGGTCTAAATGAGAAAATCAGAAAGAGAGCAACTATTTCTATAAATGCATAAGTTATCACTCAAAAACAATGTATAGCATCAATATATTCAGATTATATTTTCCTTCATATAAGAGGGAACTAGAGCAACTGACATAACAGAAAATATCTTACATAGTTAAGCGCTTGGCTCAAATTTATATTTTCAGGAGTAGCACTTCTACAGCTGCTGCAGCATTTGCAATTGCAACTTCAGCTTCCAGTAATCCAAGGGATCATACTCCTCCAGTTAAACCACAGCCTCCTTCAGGAAGATGCAGCATAGGAGATGCCAGTAGAATGGGCAGCTGTCGAGATAGAAATCGGAGAAAAGAATCTGTTATGTCAACTGCAGCTACAATGAGAGTACTTAGTGTGTTGAGACATTGGATTTCCAAACATGCACAGGTTTGTGAAATAAATACAAGAGGAAGTCATATAACATACTTGTCATAAATATGATGCTGTTTATTGTAAACTCTGTAGATGTAATGTATCAGGGATCTCGCCCTCTTTCAGTAGGAGCCAAGTTGTATAGCACTGTCCTTGTTAGTTGCTTTCAATGTTGTCTGCTCTTACACTGACAGTGTTTTTGAGTTTGATTTATGAGTCACTATGTTTACACTCAACTTCACTTACTATGTTGTTGTATAATTAAAACGTTTTCAAGACCATTTGATCTCATCCTCAGCTGTTTGGTGACTAAAGGAACATTCTTCTTCCGCCACTCCTTTAGTCACAAAACAGCTGAGGATGAGATCGTATGATCTTGAAAACATTTCAATTATACAACAACGTAGTAAGTGAAGTTGAGTGTAAACATAGTAACTCATAAATCAAACCCAAAAATGAAGAATATTTCATTGTTAATAATGCTTCTGCTTATAATATTTTTACTGACAGTGTTGTTATGATCTGGGCTCTAATGTGTACATCTGTTGTCCCCTTTGCACTGCCATCACAATTGAACAATAAACCATATCTGGCTAAAAAACAATAAAGCATAAAGAAATTTAGTACGACCCTCGTATATAATAAAGTTATTCCTACAAATGCTTATTGAGTAACATGTAGTTAAATACAAGGCTCTGAAATGAACTGAGGAATACTTAGACATTGTAAAGCAAATCAATCAAGAGGTAATGTTAAATACTATAAAATGAAGAACTCTTGTATACTTGTATTATATTGTATCATTGATACATTATAACATAATTAATTATATTATTTGTGTTATGGTGAATAATGTTGACAAAATCAACTGCCTTTAAATGACCTGAAGGTGAATAAAGGTCTTTCTTATTTTATAAATATTGTAAATGGAGGCAGGTCAATATTGTACAAGGTATCACTTTGGTTTACTTTTAAGGCTGGATTCCTGATATGCCTAACTTATGCATTTCTTCAAATTTCAGGATTTTGAAAAGGACCAGAGATTAAAAAATCTAACCATAGAGTTTCTGGATGACATAATCTACAGCCCAAATTTATTACCAGCAGAGCATAAGGCAGCTTCCCAGCTACTTCGTATGCTTACCAAAGAAGAGCCAGAGAGTAATAAGGTTGATCTTGATTGCCTACTGGCTCCACCAATGGTATATAAACATTTATTAAACATATGCATAAAAGTACTACATATGGTTTTCTTTTATTTCTGGATTTCCTGTTCATATTGTCATGGTTAGTTCCAAACGTTGCCACATAAGATCTTGGTACCTCATAGTTTTAAAGAGACTTTCAGCAGCACTCAACTTTGCTGAGGGATATATCTTTCACAAACTGTCTTGTTTATGTGACTTGGCAGTATATTCAATAAGAGAAGACTGCTTTCACTTTATTGAAGGTTAAATGAATAATGAAGATAGTAAACAACAGGTAAATAGAATAGGTGGAACGTGAATTAGATTTAAAGTTTCAAGGACATAGTCGATTATAATCATGGATGTTTTATGTTCCATACAAGTGAATTATGAGTATAGATGAAATAGGTACTGAATTTACAATAAAATAAGCTTTTTCATCTGGTGCCTTCATAATCTTCCAAGGCAACCACATTTATTTTGATATCATATATAATTTTTGAGAGATTAGCTATGGGAGCGGTTGCTTCCACTTTCATATTTGGCTGAATCTCGAGATATATGTGTGTATACGATAATTCAAGAATGAAAAATTGGTAAAATAATAAAGTTCTACTATTTTTATGGAAATACCAAACTCAGCATTTAAGTTCAGCATCTTCTGAGCAAAATCTTCCCCCCACCCAGGCTACCCTTTGCACTGAAAACAGCTCAAAAATTTAGATTTTCAAAAAGTGTCTCAAAGAGTTTTTATTAAAATACCGTATGTTAAGACGTATTCATGTCAAGTGAAATATATGCCTTGAATTTTCTGGAAGTGACTTCAGAAGTCCTCTTCACTCTGGGTGACTATTGCATTATGGAATACTGTAAGAGATAGACAAAGTCCTACAGCACAAAAGTTATTGATCTCATTAAAACCCATAATTTATGACAAACGTAATTTAGTTTTCCTGAATTTCAATTTCAATTTCAATCTATCAATGTATTCCTTGTGATTAGAATTTTTCTTGATTAGATATACATTATTCATTATTTTTATTTCTTGCCCATGCAAAGAAAACAGAATTTCAAGGACACTGCATAGTTACCAGCTGTTAAAAGATGTGTTCGTTCCCTAAAGCCTATTGTGTTTCTGAATTTCCCTTACAGCTTTCAGGAAATAAGTAATAAGAACATTACTATAAGTGTCTAACCTTATTAACTTGTAGTAGATAGAAGAATAATGGTTTATAAAATAGTTTCTACAAGAATAGTGAAAATCATGCAAGGCAATACATGAGTTTTTTTTTTTTTTTTTTTTTTTTTTGTACAAGATGCAACTGTCAAATATTCACATGCTTTTTGAAATTGCTTTCTAATTACTCAGCTGTTACATAAAGTCCTTATATTCGAAAAGCACTGTATAAATTTGGAGAATATGTTCTTTCCAGAAGAAAATACATACTTTCATATGTCAATCAAAATGTTTTATATCATTATACAGGAAGGTATCTAAAAAATTTGAGAAAAAAGTTCTTGCGGATAGAGTATTAAAAAATGTTAAATGAACATTGGTCCAGAAATGGTTTATTTCATTTTTAGAGAACTTTTTCTACAGCTGAACCCCATACAAACATACTCAATGTCAGAATGGTGGGAAAACAAGAAATAACAGCACATATTCAAAATGGCCTCCATTACAACAATGACCTGCTGTTACATGGACTCTCTAATGCACTTAGTTAGGCCTGGAGAATGTCATATTGTCTCACAGCATTCCACAATAAGAGCTTAAAGAGCATCTTTATCTAGAACTGAAGTTGCATACATAGAATATTTCAAATGTCCTCACAAATAAATATGTAGTGGGTTTAAGTAAGATGAGTGTAGTGGCCTTGGAATTGGTCCATCTCTTTGTGTCCATTTACCAGAAAACCCACTATTCAGATATCAATGGACAAAAAGCCTGAAATGAGGAAGGACTCCATTGTACACAAACTGAGTACCAGTGCCTAACAAGTGGACTATGTACTGTAATGTAAAACAATGAAAACAGTGAAATGCATCAACTGACCAGGTAAAAGTGAATGTTTACTACTGTACAGTTAAAGCATTGTTCTGTTGTGGGGTTATGGCCACAGGTCAGCTACATATTACACATCTCACCATGTAAGCAGTGTTGCAGAAAAGTAGCTTTCCATAGAAATAATTTACTACCTATGCTCATATAACATTTTTGTTTATCCTCTATATGTGAGAAATATTTTCCCAAAGTTTTGACACCTTTTTGTTACATCCTGTGTATCAAAAATGAAGTCAGTATATTTGGTATTTTGTGAGTGTTAGGGAATTCATATATCAATCCTACTTGTACATCTATTTCAGTTAAACTTAGTTTAATTTTATTTATAATTATTACATCTCATTTCCTTGCATAAAGGACATAATTGGACAAAGTGAAGTTCACATTCAAAATATAAATATTTTATTTAGGAGTTAAGTACATTCTCAGTTCTAGCAATTTGTAGTCAAGTTTGCAATGTTTGACATGCCGGCAAAACTGTCTGCTATGGTGTGGGTGACAGGAAGTCTGCAGTAAATCTAGTACAGTTTGTTGCGTAAGTTACTTCTAACATACAAAACACAAACACTTAAAAAGAAGAGTAAATTACTTATGTATATTAAACAAGGAGATGGAACTATCTTCATAACATTCAGAAAATTAAAAATTAACCATTATTGGAGTTCTGAAAAGCCGAATGTAATACACGGTGAACCCTTCATGATCAAAAATAGAAGTGTGGTGCACTGTTTGTGATTGAGGGAATCATGGACAAAATATATATTTCCATGAAAAAACACTGAGAGGTGTGTGCCAAATATTTTGCAGTATTTTAACTGTCAGTTAACTGAGAGAGAGCATTCTGTTGTAACCTTTTGATAGGACTCGCGATGTCACATACAGCCAATTTCTCATTACAAGAAATTGATGATGTGTTTCAGGATAGAGTTATCACAAACATAGATGCTCCCCTCATTCTCCCAATTTAGGTCCCTACATTTTTTTCTGGAGGCAATTAAAAGAGTGTACAAACTAATCTACACACCGTAAACAAAGTTAAAAATAACATACAGGAAATTTATGCCATTTCTCAAAGGGAACTGTAGAGTATAATGAGCATGCATCTTAGAAATAACTTACAGGACAAACAATACTACAGATGTATTATTTTATCTTGACAGGAATCCTGCGCGGTAGGGATGAGTAGCAACTGTGGTGGGGATAGTGCATCTATCGCCACAATGCGTCACACGCTTAAGATTATGAGAGGGGAGGGCGGTGCATAAGGGGTCTAAAAACAAATTTCTTTCTCGAAGCCAGTTTTGCAGCTCTTATAAACTAAGTTATAATTCTTACTATGGTATTAATCTGCATGCCTTTGTTGTATCTTAAATAGTACATAGGCGTTTGGAACAAAACCCTGTTCTCCTCCAGCAGGCATGATAAACAACTGTCGGCCTTTCAATATCGCTGCAGAGTCCCTGTAACGTATTTCACTCCAGGCATATGGTCCAGTATGTGCTGTATTTATATAAGTTTCATCCATATAAACTATATAAACTTCACTTTGATATCTCCGAATATTTTGTAAATACTTAAGCCTTTTTGCACATATGGTGCGATGTTCGATTAAAATTTGTCTGTCACGCTTAGTTTTGTCTTCTATTTCAAATAATCCTAGCTTCAAAAGAACTCTTCTTAATTTTCAGACACTGCCTTGGAAGTCAGTAGAATTTTTAGCTTCATAAGCACTTTCTTCAAAGTTGGTCTTTGTTTTTCTGTGCTTCAAAAATTATTCATAGTTTGCCTAACTACTTCTGAATTAAAACATCCAAATTAGATTTTGTGCATGTTCTTAATCTTTGTTTACTGGGCTTAGAGAAGGACGTTGTTGTACTAGCACCAATGGCTTTTCTTTCCTTAATAACTCTCCTAAACTGCTTTCAGACACAACTGTTGCCTCAGATACCCTTCCCCAGATTTTTATAGCTGACCCAGACTATTGTTCTTTTTTTATAAATCTATGGATATTGGTTACCACTTCTTGTGTTTTTAAATGTAGCACTTTATTTCCTAATGTGCTGCTAGGAGGCATCATTTATAAATGCCCTCTTGGAACCAGGAGATAAGCACATTTTGAAACAAGCTGTAGTGTTACCGAGTAGCTCTGCATGTGTTTAGTTGCTCACAGCTGGTACGCAACCGACCTGCCCTCCCCTCCAGTTGCAACCGTTCTGAGGTGGACTCGTCCAGATACCACTGCGCATCGCTCTGCACTTTTCTAGATAAAAAAGTACATCTGTACATTAGTGCAAACTTCCTACACCTGCACCAATGTCACACTATCAGCCAGCAGGCCAAATGCCATAAAACTTTTCACTCACATGTATATGAGAATTTAATGCAACAGCTGCCTTTTTAACCTGAGGTTATTCTACTTTCAGCTGACATTAACAAACACCACTTGGTATTTATTCCGATCTTTAACAATAAATATTTTTATTTTGAAGTATAATTCTAACAGTGTTCCACTTTTCCACAGGGAACACAGTGCTTTTCATTATTTGGTGTAAATCATTATTAAAGGAGCAGCTTAAGGCTTCTGCTATGTTTGGTTATTTGCTATATACCTTGTTTACATTTGCTGCCATTTAGCAACAGTGTTTTCAGACCTGTTGATGATCCAGTGAAGGTAAATGCACCCCAACAGCCACATTCAGACAAAGTAAATAATTGATGCCACAAATGCTGAAGGATAATATAAATTGATAGTATAGGTCTAGAAAATACATGAGAATATTAACACTGGCAGCCAATCTCCTAAATGAAAAATATGAAGCATATGAATAGCCCTTTAGACACGCAATATATGAGGGATGTTCTGAAAAAAAGTTTCATCATTTTTTGTCACACAGAAACCTTGTTGCCAAACTAAATACACAATGGCATCTTGAACTATACATATTGCATTATTTTTTTACTTAGTCACGACCAACATTGAGATCTTTATCATAGTATTCAATCAGCTTGAAGAAACCGCTCTGGTGAAATTCACTGCTGTGTCATGTAAGGAATTGCTGCACAGCCTGTTCCACCTCATATTGTTTTACAAGCAATGTCTCAAAATGCGACTTTCAATGCACATAATAGATGAAAGTCCATAAGTGTGTAAGAATGGGAATCAGCCTTGATCACTTGATGCAGGTTGCTTGAGTTCGAAATGGGTTTCTTTTTCAGAATCATTACAGGATGAGACATAGGTGCACCTCTTTACACCAGAAACCAAGGCCATCTCAATGATGTTGAAGAGTCTCAGTTAACCAGTGAGGAAATAATTCAAAGTATCATGGGAAATGTTATGAACCCAGTATTCTGGGATGAAAAATGTGTCGTTCTCCTTGATTTCCTCTTTCAAGGGACCATCAAGAGAGCACCATTCAATAAAAGAGACCAGGGCTCTAGAGTGAAATTATTGTCATCTGAGAATTACAACACAGTAAGGCTCACACCAGGTCAAATTTATTGCTTCAGATGGGAGAGATTGGATTACCTGGCCTACAGTCCTTATCTTGCCCCATCAGACTTCCACCTGCTCCATGCAGTGAAAGCTGCACTCTTGGGAGGATGCTTCCAAAGTAATGCTGAGATGGAGCAGGTTGTGAGGTAATTCCTTGCCTCAAAGGTACTGAGTTTTACCAAAGCAGTACTTTAACTGATTGAATGCTATGACAAATATCTCAATGTTGGTGCTATGTCAAAAAATAGATCAAGATATATAGTTTATTATGGAATGGTGTATTTTGTACGGCAATAAATTTTCTGTGTGACAAAAAATGATGAAACTTACTTGTAGTTAGTGATGTACTTTTAAGGGTGTTCAACTCTAGTACAATATCATTTTATGAATGAGTGAGTGATTGAATGAATTAATGAATTAATTCATTACTTCATTAATTAATTATTGAGCTAAGGAAATGCAACGTGCAATGTCCAGTTTGAATCATCTTGAATAAAAGCTGTAGGTGGATATTGTTTGATCATGTGTTTAGGGATTTTTGCAAAATATATATTGCTAACTAATTTCATTTAAAAAATAACTTTAAGCTCTTTAATAGTGACTTAGTGCTAAATTTATTTAGTAAACTACTATTAAATTAAATGCTAAGAAAATATGTAGATTTGTTATTTTCTTTGTGTACTATTTATTGGAATAGTTTGTAAAATATTTAAAATATTTGTTTATTTTTTAGACTCCAAGTAAGGAAAACATTGAGACACTATCTGCCTTGGAAATTGCAGAGCAAATGACATATGTTGATCATCAGATATTTGTTGCTATTTCAAGCGAGTAAGTAATCAAATTAGAGTAAACTTCAATGATTTACATTTATTGCTCTTTGGATTTTGTTTTATTTATTATTTATATATCTTCCAGGGAATTTCTTGGCCAGGCATGGATGAAAACTGATAAAGCTACTAAAGCTCCAAATATAATTCTTATGACCAAAAGATTTAATGAGGTATGTATATATTGTTTTGAGTTGGTACCTAAAGATGTTTCAATTTACTATTACATATTTAGAAACTTTCTTTCAGAGTGGATGAATTTATTAATATGCTTCATACTCTATATAGATCAATATAACCTATTTTGCAATTTACTTTAAGAAATAAAAAAATATTGAAAATGAAAAATTCAATGCCATGGCAACTATTTCAATGCCATGGTAATGATTTAAAAATTCATTGAATTTTTCATGTTGACTCTATCTACAAAAAAACCTTAGTCTATATACGGCTAGTGTGGAGAAATTACCAATTTCCATCAATTAACTAAAATACTAAGAGTTAAATGATGAAGCCTGGGACTTAAGTGCTTACGATAGTAAGTTGCCACAAATGGTGTATCTCGGATGCGAGAGCCCTTAGTGGTCTAACCTTAGCCTATATACGGCTAGTGTGGAGAAATTATCAATTTCCATCAATTAACTAAAATAATAGAGTTAAATGATGAGGCCTGGGACTTAAGTGCTTACGATAATAAGTTGCCACAAATGGTGTATCTCGGATGCGAGAGCCGTTAGTGGTCTAACCTTAGCCTATATACGGCTAGTGTGGAGAAATTATCAATTTCCATCAATTAACTAAAATAATAAGAGTTAAATGATGAAGCCTGGGATTTAAGTACTTACGATAGTAAGTTGCCACAAATGGTGTATCTCGGATGCGAGAGCCCTTAGTGGTCTACCGGGGAATTATATGAGTCAACTGGAGAATTTAATGTCAGGATAGCACGTTGGCCATGGTAGCTTAAAGGTTAAGAGTGAATGGACGGAAACCAGGAGATCCGTGGTTCAAATCCCGACCATGGGATTGAATTTTTCATGTTGACTCTATCTACAAAAAACCTTAGCCTATATACGGCTAGTGTGGAGAAATGATTAATTTCCATCAATTAACTAAAATTACTTTAAGAAAGTTTTTCTTATTATTTACACCAAAAATGAAATTAATGTTTAAGCCTAGATCTCAATTCTTTCAACAGACAAATATGATTTTTATTCATAAAGTCAATCAGTGAGAATTTACGCAATCAATTTCTCTTTTAAGCTCAATAGGCTAATTGAATTTAATCCCAGTGTACTCTGAATCCTTGTTTTTCATACATTGTTCAACTATTTATTAACTATAAAATAAAAAATAAACTAACTATAAACTAAATATTTAAATCATTAAGACTAGTTCTGGTTTGCACACGTTGAATTCATATTTTGAAGCTATATGATATTTGCATAAGGTAGGTTATTACATGTACATATTTTTAAAAAAAATAATATGATATTATTTCTTAGATAATGACAAAGCTAGTTACAATACTGGGTACAGCTAAAGCCAATTCTTTAGTAGTGTACTTAATTCTCTTAACCACCAAGCATATCGTTCTCTTAAACATTTCAGTGAGATATTAAAAATATCTGACATATCTACCTTTATACACCTATTAAAGAATTATTATCCATGATGTTTGTAAACCTTAGGCATGCATCATTGTGGATATACAGAAAATTTTGGAAAATATTATGTTGAGGTACCTACATTATGCAGTATTATGAATTATATTCACATTTGTTTGTACTAAAATACTTCACTGAAGAACATTATCTTCTCTTAATGACAGTTATAGATATATGCTTAATTCTCACCGTAATTAAAAACATGGTTAATTGTCTTCTCAGGTTTCCCAGTTGGTTGTATCTGAAATTATACGTCGAAACAACATGACTTCTCGCGTTGCTGCTATTGAAAAATGGGCTGCAGTAGCAGATATATCACGGTGCTTGCATAACTTCAATGGTGTTTTGCAAGTCTGTGCAGCTTTTACCAATAGTTCTGTGTTTCGACTTAAAAAAACATGGGAAAAAGTTTCAAAAACAGTGAGTTAATAGTTAATAGTTTCATATTTCATTATTATTTCTTTATTGTATTACATATGTAACATAGCCACATATAAAATGTTATGTGTCAACATGTTCCTAACACATTAATAAAGTTAGGTTTCTGCAAACTTCATAGTAGTCCATGGGCAAAACTGAAGTAAGTCCATTTTTAATGAATCTCTGGGGAGAAGAGTTCTAAAATCAGAATTATAAATAAAATTAACTTATAATTTTGAATAGGTATATAGTTAGTTCTTAAAAGGTCAAGTAAAGCTTCATAGATAACAAAATATTAAACCAAGATATTCACATCACTTTTTTAGATGTTCAGAATAAGCTTCAACAATCAAACAACAGTTCTTTTACAAGATCTTCCGTATTTGCTATTTATTTATGTGTCATAAGATTCCTATATTGGATACTTCAATAATAGTATTTTATTGAAGGTATTATAGACTTTAATTCAGTTTCATAATGGTAATCTAATGGTATAAGGTCAAGTGAGCAGGTGACCATACAATAGCTCTAGTATGTATCTAGTTATCATGGAATTTATTGTAAATAATTCACTATACTTCTTGCAAAGTTTGCTGATGCATTTTACTGGTACATGTTTTGTTCTTGTTATCAAGAATGAAGACAATTTATTACTATGTGACAGAGCTTTGAGGTGTACCGACCTTCAGTAGCACAAGGCTGCATTCATTTGTTATCTTGTTTATAGAAAAACAAAATATTAGTAATCTGGCATTCACAAAGTGATGAAACACAAACAAAGCACTTTGGAACTGTGCATCTGATGTGAAAGATTAGCCAATTATTTATTATATAAGCAAAAGTAAATTAGCACTGTAACTGCCCATTTGTCAATTGACACAAAGGAATTTTGATTCCATCTTTTTTCTTCTTGTCACAATATTCAGTCATGTTATGTACAACTTTTCGAGCTTGCTAAAGTATAACATATTGATGTCCAGAAGACATGATTACATCTGATCAGAATGTATATGCACTGTCTCGCTGTATATATGAGATAAGCTTACATAAAGATCTCTGTTGTTATCATATTTTCCAGTATGCTTCCATGCTTTGCCAAGTAGTAACTGTAAAATAAGAGGGGGATTCATTTTTGTTTCTTAAAAAAAGAAAGGTCAAGTAATTAATTTATCATATTAAATACCTAAAGGCACACTTTTCATTCAACAGGATTTCTACATATCCAATTACAGATAATCAGTGGTAATATATTCAATACATAATGAAATAATACATTCCATGTCAAATAGCATGACTCAGGTAGTAGTGTCTGAGACTGGCATTCTGAAGGTTGTGGGTTTGATTTCTGTGCTTGATCTTGCTGAACCATGGTTTTTTTTTTTTTTTTTTCAGTTTCCCCAGGTCACAAAGCAAATGCTGGGAAGGTAAATTACATCTTCCAAATTTCCTGTCCCTTATTTTACTTTGCCTTTCATTTTGGTTGGCTATTTCAAGATTCTAAGAGTCAGGAGAAAGTTTTAACATTTATGGTACGGAATTTGCTCACCTTAAATCCTCTTTCTCATTTTGGTGAGGTGTCTGGTCCCCTGGCACAGAGTGGGGTGTGCTGTTTTCATGATTCAAGCTGTAGCTGTTAGTGACCTTGCCCTTTGCTGTCTTCTGTGCTCAACTCTAGCTACCCTTTGTATCCTCTTACTATCTGATACCTCCCTCCAGGGGGCATCACATCTGGGGCATAGGCACAAAAGATTTCATTGGTCAAGGTGCTAATTTGAACCTCTGAACCTAGTCATAAAGATAATAAATTGCTCAATAATGAAACCAAGCTGATCAAATTGTCTTATGAGCTCACATGACTTACCTGTAAATTTTTTTTGCTGCACTGGCAAGAGTATTAACAATATTATGACAAAATTGCAACACCAGATTGTGCTAAACTCACTTAAACTGTCACCAAAATTTTAACACATTTCTAACTTATATTGTTTTGACACTTTACGATATTCACAGAGACTGACTCGACTGATTACTCACTAACTTTTTGTGCTGGCCAACTGACCCTACTACTGACTTTCACTTCTGGAAGCCCTCTTTTCACACAAAGATTCCCTTTGTAACTATGTTGTCCATTGTGAATATTAGTCTCGGTCATGCCATTATTAAGGGTCCAAAGAATATCTTTTCAAACAGAGTGCTTACCCTTTAGAACCCTGCTAAGAAGGTTGTTTCTTATGGTTCTTTTGTTGAAACAACTATTCAATATGATTGCTATTCGACTCAACTGCACTTGCACGCATTCCACACAAATATACATTCATTTGAAATCCACTACGATTCTTTCTTTATACATTGCATCAAAATGGACTGGTAAAATGCAACATTGATGGTTTTACTTTCAGGAATCAATTCCTTGTTGTCAAAGAAGGTGATCAACAGTGTTTTAACCTTGGATTTTTGCAGAGAGCTTTGGTTTAGCTTTGATAGCTGGGTCAAAGTAATTAAATTTGAGCTTTCAGCCATTCTAAGCTCCATGATGTCACAAACATGGTATATCTTTAGATTACAGAATATAGAAAATTTTCTTAATTTGGTATCATCTTTAGGAATATCTAATTATACATGGTAGGATTTAGCCTCATTTTCAGATCGTCAAAGGGTGCCCACTCAGAGTTATCCATGGAACAATCATGTAGACCTCTTCCAGAATAAGTTTCAGAAAATACAAATATTTAGTTTTATTGCCCCAAAAATAGAAACTTTTATTGGACAATTTGGTTCCTTTAAATTAGCTACTTAAATACATCAGCACATAATGCTGTCCATTGTATTTTCTATTTCTTCTCAATTTTTTAACTTAATTTCTTTATACTTCAGGTGCATTTTTCTCAAAGCTAGATGTTAAAGATATGTACATCAAATTTTACTGCATACGTTCCACTAAGGTACTTTTGTAGCTTATCTTGGAATTGGTTGACATTTCCAAATGATGGCCTTCTTATATAATTGTATTTATAAAACCATCTCTTAAAGAGAATAAAAGTTTTGGAGGTAGTGACCTCAGGGTTCATCAACTTTTTATACATTTTTCTAAATATTTTTAGTAAAAAGACACTTTGAAGGAAACTTTAAAAGTGGAAATCAACCTCTAGGCTTAGAATAAATTACTCTTATAAAAACTACTTAGTTTGCAGTATTTTAAATTAATGGTTAATGTATAAGCAGGAGAAATGACTAACAGTAAGTGGCTGAAAAAGGAATTTTGTAAATTATATACCACATATAGCTATCAAAAGATTTAATTTATCTTTTACAGACCAAGCAAACAATTGAGAAACTGCAAAAAATAGTCTCCTCTGATGGACGTTTTAGAAATTTACGTGATGCTTTGCACCGTTGTGATCCACCATGCATTCCATATCTGGGCATGTATCTTTCTGACCTTTCATTTATTGAGGAAGGAACTCCTAATTTCACAGAAGATGGGCTGCTGAATTTCTCTAAAATGAGAATGGTAAGTCTGAAAACAGTATCAATTTGTGCAGAATTACTCTGTATGCTTAGTATCCTATCTGCACTTCTTTATACTTATGTTTTTACTTTTATTTTCGTTTACTTCCTCTGCTGCAAATATGTCTGTTTATGTGATAACTTTGAGAAGTTATTTCTGCATATGGAAAAGATCTGTGATCCAGCTATATGCTAAGCTATGAATTTGTTAGTGCTGAGGGGCCAGCCAGAAACAGATAACTTGATCTTATCCAGTGCGAGCTCCAGAAATGCTATTGAGAAATAACCAGAATTTTGTGAAAGTATCCCTTCTTTCCGTTCCTAGTTGTTTTGTAACTCACTATACTCATACTGCTACACACCTGAAAATTTGATGATATAATGCCTGTGTATATAAAACATATGCACCAAAACTCGACTGCGGAACAGAACTGCAATTCCCAAAACTGAAGCTTGAAAAGTGCCAAGTTACTTGCAAGTAACTGTTGGACATCCCTCGTTAGCTCTGTGAGGGGATTGGTGGTCCTTATGTATGCCATATGTAGACCATTACCCATCAGGGGTTAACAATTTCTCCTGTAAAATACTGTGTTAATAATATGTTGCTATGTGTTCTGGATTAATTTACAGATACTTCCAGCTATACTTTGCACCCAATTTTTGGCACACAGGCCCCAAATAGAGTAGAGATGTGCCACCAAATTCTCGAGTGAATATAGGTATGAGCATAGTGATAGCTCACTTGTCAGGGGAAAAGTTTGTTAGTTATTGTCTATGGTATTATTAAACAATGAAAAGTGCAGAAAATGTATGTACTTTCAACTGTAAGTACGGATTATAATGGTATAAACATTCTTGTTTGATCTTTATAGCAGGAAGGTGATGACATCTATACTCCTTGCACTTGACATAGATTTTACTTTCATAGAAATCTTCATGCTATTAAAAATCAGAGCTTACTGTAAATCCAACTTTAAGTTAGTGCTATTTTGATTTGAAGCTTTGAGGGGTTCACATAAAGGGCATGCATTACTTTTTGGGATAGGCAAAATTATATTTTAAATAAGTTTGAATCATTCAATTATATGTTTTACTCATGCATGAGAGGTAGAATAAGCTTGATTCATTAAATTATATTTTTTACTCATTTATGAGAGGTAGAATTGCCCAGATACAAATTTGAGTTCCTCTGAACTAAACTTTATTATGCATAGCAAACCAATAATCGTATGGCAAATTGACTGGGCCATTACTTTGGTAGTACAAGTGTTTGAAGCATAACTGAACGTTTCTGTGCACCAAGATGGGATATGGTGAGAAACCAAATGAGTGTCTCCAGAACATTATATATATTTGTGCAGAATTACTCTGTATGCTTAGTATCCTATCTGCACTTCTTTATACTTATGTTTTTATTTTAATTTTTGTTTACTTCCTCTGCTGTATATATGTCTGTTTATGTGATGCCTTTGAGAAGTTATTTCTACATATGTTGTAAAAGCTAGAAAACAATGTTAAGAAGTCTAACAATATCTGTAGCTGAAATAAACATATGTGATTAGAGTATTATAATAAGCTAATAGATATAAAACTTTCTTTTACATTAATTATACTCAAAAGGGTCACCTGTGAACTTGAATGCTCTGAACTGCACGAAAACATGCTTAGAATAACCAGTGATTATAAACAAAGCAGTGATCAATGTCATTCCCATGTAAAAAAATTTCATTCTACCTTAAATGATGTTTTATTAGAGAGAAACAAAAGTAACAATATATAAAGAAAATAGGAAAGAAATTATATGTAATTCAGTGTGTCATTAAATACTAATCAATACTGCCAAAAATGCTCTGCTTAAAGTACTTATAACAGTGCAAAACACATGTATACTACACACCTGCTGATAATGCTTATATTAGTGTACTCAAAGAGCAATGCGGTATTTCATGAAGTGGTTAAAATAAAGTGAAAAGGAACAATGTGTACATTTCAATAAAGTCACTTTATCACATTCCTAATTACTTTCTCATTCACAGAGACCAATATAAAAAACCACACTAATTACATTTGCATAAGATGATATTGTAACGCGACCGTTGGAACACCCTATGAAAGCAGCTGAGAGCGGGAGACGAGGGAGGTCAATGTTAGCTACGCCCTCCCCTCGTTTGTCTTATAGTGGTGACAGGGACGACTGGGGAAAGAAACATAAATGTGCGGTCTGTTTCACTTCCACCTGGTTCCAGAAATTACGGGATCTTTCATCATCTGGAAACGTCTAGAAGACGGCGAGATGCCTATAAAGAGGGCTACAGACGGACAGAGGGTTGGTCAATTAGTTAGTTAGTGAGTTGAGTCAGTTGTTGGTTTAGTCAGTTGGTTAGTGTGTGAATGAGGACAGTTCTTGGTGTAAGAAGGCAGTGTTAGTCAGTGACGTGTTAATGTACGAAAGGGTTGTGCAACGGAAGACTGTACGTAACTGGTATGTGCAACGGAGTTTATGTAATCGCGAGTACAAGGAAATTGTAACGGACGAACTGGTGAATTGTAATTGTGTGCATTACGAGTAATTCTGTGTAATTGGCAAGTGTTAAACTGTAAGTCGGTGGAAATAAAGAACATTTTTGGAGTGGTGTAATTGGACTTTTCATTCCACGAACCCACAAAGTCACAATATCGTATGTTTATATCATAGCCTGTCTTTCGTCAAGGATAAACTTGTACTTTACAGCAATAAATTGATTGTAAATTATAGAGTGCCCACCTTGATAGCGTAGATGGTAGCGTGTCTGCCTCACGTTCAAGAGGTCCCGAGTTCGAATCTCGATTAGGGTGAGTTACCTGGATAAGGTTCTTCCAGGGTTTTCCCTTATCCTGATAGATGAATGTCGAGTAACTCTAAGCTCCATGGACCCCCGGACTCATTTGAGCATCACTTCACCCATTTCATTCATCATCCAATATGACTTAATGTTGGAGGACGTAAATTAAAAAAGGTAATTACAGGGTGAAGTTTGATGAAACAGGGATCATATATATTCGCTTGTGGTTCAACACGTTGTAGCCTTACAAAATCAGAAATTCTTCTGATGTAGCTTATATCACTTAAAAAACTTATGATAGTGCTAGCAGACAAGCGCAAAGTTTTTGCATGGAAATGACCCAGACCACTGTTGTTTTAATGATTGTTATTTTAAACATGTTTTAATGCAATTTTGAGTGTTTGAGGTCAAAGGTGTCTCTTGTGAGTTAAATTTATGTAAAAAAATGTTTATAAAATTAAAATACATCAATGTAGCAGAATGAAAGTATGAAGAATGCCTGTGTCTGCTCCGCTTAGAGGCTTTACAAAGTAAAACTAATAACTAGTTATACTTTTTTAAAACCATTACTGAAGCAGCAGGTTAGTTTTCAAAAAAGCTATAGAACTTAAAATAACACCCTTTCCTTTGTTAGAGGTTGCATTAATTTTCATGCAATGCAAATTTTCTGCTACCAATAAGAATATCTACGAGGGCCATTCAGAAAGTAACCTCCGGTTGATTGCAAAAAGTTCACCAAGTTAAATAAAAATATTTTAATATATACATCTTACAACTACATCTTTGCACTATTTTTCTACATAGTCTCCATAACGATTGAGGCACTTATCGTATCTGTTCACAAGCTTTGAAATTCCTTCTGCATAAAAATCACCCGCTTGTGCCTGGAGCCAGCCTGTGACCGCATCTTTGAGCTCTTCGTCGTCATCAAACCGCTGGGACCCGAGCCATGTCTTCATATGCATGAAGAGGTGATAATCGCTTGGCGCCAGATCTGGGCTGAAAGGTGGATGGTTGACAACGTCCCTTGAAGGACTCAAGAAGGGCTGTTGTTCTGCGAGCAGAGTGAGGACGGGCGTTATCGTACAAAAAAACAATACCGGAAGCTCACGATGAATAGCTGCTGCAGAATATCCTTTGGCTGTATAAAACCTTATAACAGCACGCACTTCATATTTGGCGGGGTTTTCTATTGCAGCACACATTTCAAACGGCCACAAACACTAAACTAGCGCAGATACGACGTTCACTTGACCACGGCTTGATGCCGACTGACCTGTTGAGTGCGTGAATGCACAGATGGCGTCGCTACTCTCCCCACTACCCGCACTGTGACCGATCGGAGGTTACTTTCTGAACAGCCCTCGTAAAAATAATAAATTAAGTGCCTTTCATTCATCTCAGACTAAGAAATCATTTTATTTTTCAGATTGCACATGTCATCCGTGAGATTCATCTCTATCAGCAAACTCCATATAAAATAGATCTCATTACAAAAGTAACAAACTATTTATTGGATCCTTCATTGCTTCTAGATGATGATGAACTATACAGAATGTCTTTGGAAATTGAGCCCAGGACTTCACGCCTTAGTTCTTCAGCAATTCCGCAGTTGCCACTGTCTCAGACACCTCCAAGGTCATAATAAGTATATGTGTCAGTATTATAAGAGCTTTAAATTTTCTCACTTATGGTTGCTCATGAGCTATACTCTAAATGTATTTATTATAGACTATAATTTTATAAAGATAAATTATAAGGTAAGACTTTGTTATGAAATAAAACACTTTGTACACCAAATTTGCTATGTGATGCTGTGTAAATTTGGTAAATTTGTGGTTTCAGTCAAAGCCAGGAAAGTATTAATTCAGATTACTCTCTGCCTTCAGTGACCTAGGTAGAAGTTAGTAGGTTTCTGATAAAATAATAATAATAGTTATTTTATTAATAAAAAGAAAATGATATGCAATGGGATTGTCATAAATTAAAATGTTTTAGCTAGTTTTAAAGGCCTCATTTTATTTTTAACACATGAAAACCCCTTAGAAAGCTCTCTCTTCCAGTTATTAATGTTTGGCAAGCTGAGTAACAAAGAATCCTTGTCAATATAATGTAATTAGTAACTGCACATCTCTGGTGGCACAGTTTTCAAGTGTTTTGCTGGAGAGGTAAAGTACTAATGTTTTGGCAAAAGGTAATCAGTTTGCCTAGAGACTTTAGAAATAGCACGTGACACCTGCCCATATATTAAAATATAAAACTAAAGTAATTAGTTTTTTAATAGAATTTTAAAAAGTTAGGAAATTTTGTTTGCATTTAAATAATTTCTGTAATGTATTCTAGAACAATTGAGTAGATTAGAAAAACATTACTTTATTGGTAACTGAGCTATATGTGTGCAAAATGGTGAATAAAATAATAATTTTATAATTTTTTCTTCAAATAACAAGTAATTTTAAAAATATTACATTTAATATTAGGAATATGTTGCTTTATACCCGCAGCTTTTTGAAGGATAATGTGAAAAAGAGTATGAATGTGTACACATATACACAGAATCTTTCTAACAAAATCTTAAAAGTCAGAACAATGCGCTGACATACTTCAGGAATTACCTCCATGATACAATATTTATAGACTATATAATGCAATGTTTTAGTATATACTCTTACAATTTATTGCTTATTTCTTTAATTACCAGAGCATGTTATTATTTAAAGTTTGATTTACTTCAATTGCTTCATCTTATAGTGAGATGAGCTTGGATTTGTAAACGTAATCAAAGATACAAATATGCACAAGACTGTAAAAAATAAGACCATAAAAAGGAAAAACAAGCAAATAAAAACAAGTGCTGGTTATAAGACAATCCATTCCATTACAAAAGCTCGTTTCTGAAAAATATTGAAACAGAAGAGAGGTTACCAAAAAACAGCTGTAATGTTTTTCACATGCACCTATGACACCATACAATGTCCAAAGGAAAAGTCATTATGTAAATTATTCTAAATGATATAGGTAGTAGCTTTATACAGAAATGTCTCAGGACAATTTTCATGTATACTATAGCAATCATGATTAAGGTATGATTTCTAACAAAAGAATGATTTAAACTTATTACTTTGCCCTTTGTTATGTATTTCATTGCACCATAAAATGCCACTCAAACTGTTTGCAAAGTGCATCATGCTTTTAAACTTGGAATACTTAACCCAAAGTTTTTGAAAAGATATTGACAGATGTCAATGCATTCTAATTATATAATGTTCTATGCTTCCATGCAAATTGTTTACAAAGATATTATTTACACAATGTATAGTGCTTTTCAACCTATGATACTTGCCCCAGTATTTTAAATATATATTAATGGAACATAATGCATTCTAATTTAAACACACTGAGCTTTTTGGAACTTTAAGCCAAGAGCAGGTGAAATAATTTTCTTAACAGGAACAGTTGCGTGTGGTACTCCTATACCCCACATTCATTTCTCAACATTTTAATCATATTAATACACTTTAAAATGTAAGGATACTTATATTTTAGGCCTATTTTCTTTATTAACATGTAGTTAAATTTTTCAATGTTCCGAACCATTTCCACGTACACTGCATTTAAATACAATCTAAAAAAATTGTTCCACTGTCGTATAATTGGACTGCATGAATAATAGTTTACTGACATAAAAGCTTGCAAACAGATGTAAATGAACTTGGTAATGGTCTCTGGTGGAAAGTAACAGCATACGTCACATTTTTAAGACATTTATGTCAAAATTGACAACAGCATAAAAAGGTGAGGGTTCATCTCTAGGAATTCTTGCTGAACTTTTTGACCCAGAAAAATGTTTTACTATGTTCCTTCTATTTATTTTACCACCCTTCAAAAACTCCACTCTTCTCATTTTGCAATAGCTATCTTTCCCAGAAAAACAGTTTTCAGAATTAAGAAACTACATCACTTTGTTCAGAACAAGTGTTGTGGTCACTTTATTCAACTACTACTTCTTTGCTTGATTCGCTGCTGTCTATTAGTTCGTCTTCTGGCAGTTTGTTGAATATCTTCAACATTTCCTCTGGAGTTATTTTCCCATGTGAAAAACATTTTTATTGCTACAGTATAATAACTATTCTAATATTACTGCACACCCACACTGATATGTTCGTAATTATGACAGCAAGTGAGTAAAATGAGTTTACTTATGTGGACAGGTGCGCGGGGAACTATATACCCCAGGTCGACAATGCCGAACAAACAATACTATAAATCGAGATTCAACTGTAAAAAATGCGACTCATCTAAAATTTAATAATACTATAAATAATCCTTCACGCTTGCAGATAGAATGTGACTTTATCAACACACGTTCAAAAGAACAGTGAATGAATAGCAAGTATAATAGACTCATGGAATCATTAGCAATGTTGCCATATGCAAAAATGTAACATTGGGGTACTTTACACAGACTTGCTCTTGGGTTAACTTGTAATCTTCCTGTATTTAGTGAAAGTTTTTGGTTAGATCTATCTAATACATGGCTAGTGTGAAGGAATGATTAATTTCCATCAATTTACTTAAATTAGTGAAAGCTGTTTTGTTTTCCTGAAAACTAGGCTTTTTGGAGGGTACCATTGCTGGTAATAATGCAGTACATGGGGTATCCTGCTAAGAGCAAATTATGTGATTTTGAATCCATTTCCTGCTGATTACAAGTTAATTGTACATTTAGTTTTTATTTTATTTAGTGACAATGATGATGTAGGTAAAGACCAGATAAATCCATGATTAAGCATAATTATAGGTAATAATATTCAGAAAATTCAGGTAACAGTTGCAGTATTCTGGGAGATGTAAGTGATATAGAAGTGAGAAGTAAATGTTATTCAGGTTAAAATGTCTTGGGACAATGAGGCAGAAAATAGCAGTGAATACTCCTGATGTTATATAATTAAAGGTATGAACAGAACAAATGAGGTACATTTTCAAAATTCAGCAAGAAATACAGTTTCATGTCTACCAGGACAAAGAGAGTAGATAAATAAATTTCACATATACTTAAAAATTACAAACTCTAGTTTGTGAGATGTACTTGATAACAACAACAATTTATTCCAGAAAAGCAGTTATTTCAACAGTGTTTACTATGTAAGTGAAAGTACAAAAAAGAAATAAAAGCTTTATTTGTAATTCTGTTCATTGACACATCATAATTAAGTAAGAGCCTGTAAGACACATAAAAGTCTTTAAGATTTTCAATCTAAGTGTTCCATCACATTATGCATGAGACAGGATTTTGTTATGCCATAGACTATGTGATATTTAGAGATAAAATACTGTGAAATACGGAGAATAAGTATACACCAATTAGTTTTTTGTGAAAGTTCCATGTTACAAATTGTTAAACTTGGCACACTCACCACTAATATTGCAGTTATACAAGCTTCTTGGCCTTATGGGAAACTGCCATTTTGGAGTTTATACTCCATTTGAATATAAGGCATATTTTATGTCGATGCTATTTCCTATATTTCCTAAGAGAAGGTATAAGTAGTGCTGTGTTTTACCATCCTTTATCTAAAGAATTTAAAGAAGCAATTAAATGCAGTTTGAAGCTCCACAACAAATGCACGAAGAAAACCAGGTAAATGTGTTTTTTGTATAAAACATGAAGAATAATAAATTTCAATCTTTCTTGTATGGCACACAACATTATTGACCAAATTTGATACCAAATATGTGGTTTCAATAGCACCATTTTCTGTTCCAGAAATAAGGTATTGGTGGGAAACAATTGATCCAGTGACTTGCCAAGTATTCCCATTCAATAATGATGATGATGATGATGATGATGATGATGATGATGTTTTTCATTTATAATTGGCAACAACAACAGGAATTCTTGTGAATTCTTGCATGATGTTATCACTAATATCCATTAGTGTATGAGAGAAAAATACACTTCATCGTTCACAGAACCTCATAAATTAAAATCGCAATTAGTTAGGGCAAGGAAACGAGGGAGATTCAGATCAACACTTACTATTCTATTATGAAACATTCCTCTTATTACGTTTATTATTATGATTCAGTAGCCAAACGTGCTGTTGCAGGATCCTGTTGGTACCAACCATAGGATTTATCTTCTTCTGTCAGGCGATCAGAAAATGGCAGTATAATTTTAGCCTCAAATATTACTCTGTATTAATTGTTCCATTAAAGAAAATGAATCCAATTATTCTTCTAGTACTTGTATATCACACATCAGTTTTCAGGTCATAGTGAGGAGTTCCAGAAATAGTCAGGTTTTTCAGAAGCCCAGTTCTACTATTTTGAGTGTCCACCTAAGTGAAACCAGACTCATTAGAGTAAAACAATAGCTGTGGATTAATTAAACCCTTTCTATAAATCAGAAAAAAGCAATTACAGTAACTGAATTGCTTACCTGAATAATTTTGTTTCAACCCTTGCATATGATAGGTAATAGTGGAGGGCTTTAGTATTAGTGAATGTATAGCATTTCTCACAGATGACTGAGATACACCTATTGAGCTCATTTATTTAGCTATTTTTGAGGCAAATGCTCTGAACTTCATCCAGTTCATTTTAATTAAAACTTATCTTCTTGTCCAACAGCAAGCCTGAAGCTAAAATATATTCACAATCTTGTGAATAATTGCTGTTGCAGAGCACAAGGGAGGTTATCTTGAGATTTTGTTGTGTGAAGCTCCTGCATTTGTCAGTGAAGAATCTTTTATACAGCGAAATGATCTCTCTACCTCGCATGACGTTACTGGGATATGTGAATGGACCCATAGTTCTTCTTGAGTAAATTCCTCTTTGATATACATTTATGTAACGGATGCTTTTTAGAAATTTTACACAATGTTTCATAACCAGGGTTTCTTGTTAATACTTTAATGAGTTTCCCAAAGGCATATTTAACAGCACTGTAAGTTTCTGAAGACATCGTTACTGAAATTTCATCTATCAAAGAAAGTGAACTTTACAAGGTATTATTTCAAGCTTCTAATTGTGTTATAATAACAGGTATTTTGGAGAAACAGTTATGGATGAACTCTATCTTATCTTGGATGCTAATATTAGCAGAACATTCTCGTGCAGTGACAATGCTGCTTGCATATTCTGTTTCTAAGGGGTACAACAGTGCTTTAACTTCATTGAATTGTTCGGCATAGTATGACAAAGCCTTTAACCAAGAACCCCATTGAGTTAAAACTGGTTGAGGAGGTAAAGACAAATTTCGAAGGACTTCATGAAATTTTTGAACTCTAATTGGTTAATACAAACACTTTCTTTACGTTAGAGACAAGAAGATCCACGTCTTTATATTGGCTCCTATTTCAGTGAGACGATGTTAACTGTCTGAATGTTAAAATGATGGCTAGGAGTGAAAATTTACTTTTAAATTTTCATGATTGGATAAAATAAGCTATTTTAGTTAAAAAGCATAAAATAAGTAAGCAAATCCTGTATTTCATAAGAATTTACAAGTATTTTGCTTAGAAATCCGGGCTCTAGTGATAACACACTTGATCCCGCTATTCTAAACACATATACTAGTGGCCCATAGCCCTCAGAAATTTCATTGTTGTGCATTACATCCGGCATGGAAAATGCACCCATAAATCACCAGTAGCGTCTTGTTCGATGAAACGGTGTTCTTCAACAGATGTTCCAAGTGCCCTCCATTTGCATCAATACACTTTTGGAATCTGGTAATAAGAGAGTGTTGCGCGGATTGCAGTGTTTCTACAGATATTGCCACACATGCCGCAGTAATACGATGTTTCATATCTTCCATTGTCACTGGTGGTTCTTGATACACTGTTATCTTTCAGTGTGCTCCAGAGAAAGAAGTCTAATGCAGTCAAGCCAGGGACCGAGTTGGCTATAGTACAGGACCTCTCCGTCCTATCCACCTATTTGAAAACACTTCACATCTATGTCTCTGGAAACCTGTGCATAATATGCGGGACATCCATCATGCTGGAACCACATTGATAGACGCATTTTGAATCCCACATCGTCCACGAGGAGAGGTAGAGTGTGTCGCAGAAATGATGCATATTGCTGTCCGTTTAATATTCCCTGATAAGAATAGAGACCTAAAATACTGCACCAACATTGACATTCCAATGTCATCGATGAGCAACTTGGCGAATCCAGTTGGAATTTTGCACGGACCAGTAGTGCATGTTTCGCAGATTCACATGACCATGATTTGTAAATGAAGCTTCGTCCATAAACAATGTATTACTTAAGAAGTTTGGATTATCATATAGTAGTACCACAATTTTCCACAGTTCTGCAATTCTTTTACTGCTTCCAAACTAGTAAACCAATTATCTGCCATAATGCTCCTAACAGTCCCATATATTGGCTCAGCAAGTCTCAAAACTACTGCTTTGACCGTATTATTATTATTTTGAAAGGAACTTAGTGGTTGTGGTCAACAATATATTTCCATGTTACAATATAATAGAGCTTGGCATCTCAGGCACAAGAATGCTGGTAGCTGCTCATCAGCAGTGACATTTTGATCAAAGGAATAATGTGTTTTGCAGTTATTCACAAACATGTCAAACATTTTCACTCATGGCAGTCAATTTATTCACTTTGTACAGTACATGTCTAGAGCAAGCATCATCAAAATGAATGCACCTTATTAGGAATTGGAAACTTTCTTGGATATAGAAATTCTACAAAATGTTGACACGAAGTTCATCTATTGTCCAGAAGTCATGAATAGTTTGCCATCCTTCACAGAGCACACAGCAAAGTACAATAATACAATAAAGGCTTTAATTTCTACTATGTCTGTGCCTCTGCAATCACTCTCATGTTCTTATTTGACTTTGAAATCAGTTATGCGACTGTTAGTATGTTGTACAATTAGATATAGAATATCATCACTGAGAAGTGAATTTTGAAATTCCATCATAAAATCTATGAAGTTTAATACCCAAGTTGTTCTACCCTTAGTCAAAGTTGTAATTTTATTGCTACAAAACCAATTAAGGGTATTGCTGTTATGGCTATATGGTGTATTAATGGTGAGCTTTAGTACTCAAATTAACTTTCTCAACAAAGACATCAGTATTCTTGTGGACCTTTATAATGTCAGCAACGAACAGTTTTTTCTTTTGTCTTAAAAACTTTTTTCTTTGTTATTTGACATTTTTAATGTTTAGAAACTATAGATTTTGATGAAACTTTGCAAACCTAAATAACTACATGGTAACTTCAACTAAATTTAAGAATTATTTTGATAGGTGTTAAATTTGATAAGAGATGGCAATGTATGTACATGTTACAAGTAAATATACATTTTAGAATATTATGAAAGCAAACTCGTTAAAATAAAGAGTCAGATGATCAAATTCTGATAAGGAATTATTTTACCATAATTAAATAAACAGCGTGCAAAATTTCAATTAATTTTCCATGAGGATCATACTAAATGATTCATAAATGATTCTAATTTAAAAAAATAATTATTTAGTTTTCTCAAAATTATTTGTTTAATTTTATTTTAAATTAACCACAAATGTATAGCATACTACAGTGTAAAAAATTCTACATTTTATAAAGCTGTGACTAAGATTAAGGAATTCTGAACTTGTATGAAATTCCTTAATTCAACTTGGCATCTTCTCTCAACATGTTCCAATCTCTTTATTTGCATTTTTTTTATTATAGATAGTCTATGTGCTATTTTTTACACATTTCTATCAATTCTAGATTACTGCTAATTCTGAAGAAAATCTTTATATGGTGTGAATTTTATATTCTTCTGAGTATTTTTCTTTCCTATTCCTTATTAGTTATGATTAATAATAATTCTCTCCACCATAAGTTACTATATCTGTTACTATGTTTTTTATATTTTTTTACTGCTGTAGATAATATTAAATTTCATAACTTTCCGTTATGAATTAGTTTCAAAGTGAATATTAGGCAAACTGAACTTCTTCCACACTGATGTGGCAAAATTGAAAATTACATTGTTTGGCTCAGGACATCACTCTTTCACTATTATTTGGTTGATTAAGTTCATATAATATATAATAGTCTGTTGATATTTAGTATTTAAACGCTTGGTAATGAAATCTTTTGTCATCTTGCACTCCAATATTTAGCTGGGAGATTGGAATCTTGTATAATGATCTGTTAAATCAAGCATTTACTGTAATGCCTTCAATTGTACGCCGAGAACTGTTAAATCGTAATGAAGGTTTCATTATTTTTTTATGTCATTAAGAAGTAGTTGCTTGAACTGAACTAACATGCTAATAAAAGCAAATGAAATTTTTATATATAAATTTCACTTTCTTGCTAAAGTGAATTCTAGTTCATAAAATCATTCCATTGTGAGGAAGAGCTTGCATATATGTGTCAGAAATAATGTTGACGATATTGGTAGTGAGTGTTGAATACATTTGTTAAATTTGTGAACATATGTGATTGTAAGTGCATGTTAATATGTCTGTGATGTATTTATCCGTGAATCTCAAAATTCCATTCTGTAATTAAAAAGAATTTGTCAACATTCTGCAATAGTTTTCTAGTGCAGATGGAACTATGTAAAATATACATAAATGGGAAGCTCTTAACAAATAACTGGACTGAAGGTAGACCATTTAATTTTTCTTATAATGTTGTTTTCCAACCTACCAGAATATGTTCAATGCACAAAATTAGTTGGTGATGAGGTTTGTGGGAAAAAATGTGAAATACATTTAAAGAGAGATATGCTGTGATAATCATTGCATATGTTACTGAAATTAATATCTATATTATGTCATCAGTACACTTGCAAATTATAATGAATATTGGTAGTATCTTTCCAGAATTTTATTACCTTTGTTGCTAAAAATGTGATGACAGTTTCTTTATCTTCCAAATATTTCACACTAAAACACGAAACAATTAGTGTAACCACGTTTAGTTTTTTTCAGTATTTTTTTTTAAATTCCAAAGAATGACAAAAGCACCATTTCCTGTTATGAGTTCTTTACATTTCAGAAAAACAGCGTCTACAACCTTTATGTCAAATTTTAGCCTTAATGGCCAGAGATTATTGGAAGGATGCCTTGTGCCTACTCAGATAAAATTAATCCAAGTTAATAATACATACAAATTTGATTCTGCAATTGCTAACAGTGAAGAAAATTTTCTTGTACTGCTAACTTCATTTATATACCAGTCAGAACTTTGGAGGCCACTGTCTTGATCTTCAGCTGTAAACCAATGGCAGGAAAAATCAGCTGCTTTCTGCATATGCATGACACTGTATGGCATTATACAATTGAAGAGGTCACTTATACCAAAATACTGAAATATATAACTGCATCTTGAGATTAAGGACATAAATTCTTTTTTTCATCAAATGAAAAATTCTGGTGTAATTTTTAAACATATTTGTTTATTATTTATTATTTGTTAAAAATGTAAGGGAAGTGTGAAACTATATATGTATTTCAGTTTTATGTACCAAAGATTTACTTTGGTCCTTTTTTACAATTTTTTCATTATTCATATACATACTCATGTATAGTGTCACAGCGGAAGTAAATATCATAAAAGAATTAAAAATGTCACCCCATTTCACTGTTTTTTATTTGCCATGAGAGCAGCAAAAAATTTTCGACTTTCAAGGACAGCCGCTGCCAACATCACCTTTTTCTTTTTGCTGGTGTCATCAACTATGTAACCAAAAGACAACGTGAAATTATGTTAAACTTACTTTATTTGTCACTAGAATAGTTAACCTAATAGTAACTTATAATCATCTTTGAGTTTTACGTAGACACAGACATACAGAGCAAACACATCAATGTTATGTTTCTTTATGGCTTTGTGGCATACACCAACTTGTGCTGCTGAAAACTTCTCGACCTATACTCACAGACCTATACTCACCCTTACACTCCTCTGCTTGCCGACTCTAACAACTTAAAAAGAAACTTTGCTGTTCACTGGTCTGGCTGGCTCACAGCAACTCTGATACCCACTGGTCAAATCATAACTAGCACATGCTCGAGGCAGGCTTTTGTACCCCATTTATAACCTTCTAGTCAGAAAGATATGTTCTGGAAAACACAAATCTCTGCAAAGGAATAGAACGTTTTCAATATAAATCATCCACATCTGCTGGTCCGTAAAGCATCAGCACAGTATAATGAGTCACATACCTCAGGCTGCTGACAAAATTGTTGGCCAGATGTTTCTAAATCTTCGCCCACATATTATGGGATTTAAATCTGGGGTCTCAGTCACGTAGAGAGCAAACTGAATGTCATACTCATGATTTGAAAACCATTGTTGCACAAGGAGTGATGTTTGTGCACCACTATAGTCCTGTTGAAACTGAATAGTATCAGTTTCAAACAAAATCACACCTGTAACATTGTGTTTTCTAATGAAAAAATATATTACTGGCCACTGAAATTTTCCTATACTCTCCATACTCTCCATAGAATGCCGCCTTCTCTTCCAGAAATCCTTACCCATACTGGAACCAATATGTGGCCACTATGTTTGTTGTCTTTGTTTAACTTACTAAGGATCAAACCTAGATGCATGTTTTGGCCAATATATATTCATAGGACTTTAACTGGTATTTGCAAATACTTTCTTATTAGAAAATATGAATTCTGGTAGAAATAATCAATGTATTTATGGCCAAAAGCAACAAAATCTACTTATTGTACATCAGTTGGTATTTGTCCTTTTGGTACCCTTCTGCGCAATAGATCATTTGCTTTAAGATTCTGATGGGCAGTCCAAGGGATCCAAGAAAATACCTATGTACCTGCTACAACTGTTCACCAAGTGCTTTGGCAATTGTCCTGTAGTGTCAATGCCTTTTCTTGCTCTGGTATGGACATCTGATGCCCTCTGCTTCCTGTAAAACAAGGCACTATTATAGCACTTATTGAATTTTTTCTTGTAGACATTGGCATTCAGTACCAATTGAATGAGTTATATGTTTATAATAAATGTCCCTACCTGGTTTGTGTGTCCAGTATCCCTGTGATTAGTATTTCTTTTACCAGTTTGAAGCTGTTTTGAAGATACTCCATTTAGTTCTGCAACCCCTGCAGCGCTACATCTTTGTCCAATAAGCAAAGTAATTTTCAGCTTGTTATCTGTGTTGTTTGTTCATTTGAGCTGCCATGAATGGTACAAATGTCAATAATATCTAAGCTGTTTCATCGAACCACACCACATAATATTTGTGTTACCCACCGAATCCCAGAGCAGCGACATCAACCAATTAGAGATGGACACAGCCAGCATGTGGGCTTGGCGATCCTTCTACTCAGGTTAAATTGTTTCCTTACCCCTCCTCTTGTACTAATCACTTTGGCCACTACCTTCATTCATAGGTCATTGCTTGTGTGTAGTCTTGAATAAAAACCAATAAAAGATTGGTACCCCAGGATTGGTTTAGAACACCAGTGGTGAAAAGGTTCACCAACATTATATAAAGACAATAAGACACTATAACACCAAAAATATTGACACGCTTATGAGCTTCTGTACTTGTTCAGTGGATCAACATATCTTAACCATTTAACAAGTATTAAGTGAAACCATCATGAAAATCAAGTCAATTTGTTGTTTGATTTACTGTTTTTCCTTCCTTCCAATTCTTTTTACCCTTCTTGCCTGGAGGACTTACAGCACCCAGAACTCACAACAGGTGCCTGGGATAAGATGCCTGTCAAGAAGCAGGGAACTCTGGATCAGAGAGAATATCCAGGATGGGGGATCAGTTTGATACCTGGAATGAAGGTGAAGAAGTGGATGATATGAAATATCAGAGCAGTGGATCAAAGGAAAGGTGATTTTGGAGCAGCTGATAAAATGAATGACAGGGGAAACTGGACAACATGGGACAAACCCAACCAGATGTCACTTTCCATAACAAATCTTATATGTGGTCTCCTGAGATTGAACCCAGGCCACCTCGGTGATAGGCAATTCTATATGATATGCTTTGAGGTTTAATAAGAACCAAAAGAATACTTAAAAGATTATTGACTAATAAAGAGAATGATTGTCCTGAAGGTAAAGCACGTATCTGGTGCCTCAGTTATTTTTCGATAATAGTAACTCAATGAACAGCAAATCTTAAGACCTATAGCAACACAAGAGTGCAGATATTAAGTCCCAGCTATAAAACTGGTGCTCACTCTATATCATAAGGAAATAGGAGCTGCAATAAGAAGCGTATCCTGGTCAAAGAATACAAACTTTCAGCTGGGGTTGCCAAGATGCTGACCACATCTCCTCCATATATCAGTTGGATGATCCCCTATGTTTGCCTTATGTATGTGGGCTGAGGCCAGTAATCCATTTGGCAGGCCCAGGCCTTCTTTGCGCTGTTGCACCATGGATTACCTTTACTTTACATACTATATTGACAGAGGAGGTCAAAACAGTGCGGTCAAAATAGTATTTAATCAACCTTACTATGGGTATTTAAAACGTTTTAGTCAGAAGCTCCAAAAATATGAAATAGCATCTGCTGTATAATAATTACAATTATGAATAAATTGATATAGCTGCAGCCAATAATGATGATGATGATGATGATGATGATGATGATGATGATGATGATGATGATGATGATAAAACAAAGTAATGTATAACTTAAATTGTAGTTGAGATTATGAATGGTATGAGGAAATGAGAGAACCTCCTGTGTCTCTGTATGTTATCTACTTCCATTACAGTGATTTAATTTTTGACACAGTGTGATACCATCTAGTCGCATTGACATAAATTTGTAATGAATGTATGGAAAGAGAGTGTGAGAAGTTCTTTGCATGCTGATGTACTTCTTCAAGTGTGTACAACCTGTATGTATTTAATCTCTAAATGCACTTACAACCTACCAGTTGCACTATAAGCTCCTTAAAAAGGTTCACAAGTCAAGCTGTGCTAGTGATACTGCTGCTATATTTCATTGAGTGTATAGTAGATTCAAATGTCGTAGATTTTAAATGTACATTATGTTTAATAGCATTCAAAGAAAACTACTAATAGATCTACAAAGTGTCAAATCTTAGGGTGCTCACGTCTCTTGTGTTCTTATGCAGCATGCTGTCATTGTTCATGTGCTTTCCGACCTTTTGCATTACATAAATGGATGCAAGGTTAGGACTGGCAACCCAAATGATGAGTCTAATGCAGTGTTGTAATATATTAGTGTACTTTATATATTGCTAACTAAATGGAAGATATTTGCTGGCCCTTACATCATTAGCATAAATAAATGAGCAAATATGACATAAATTATAGAGGTTTCTATAAAAATGTTACATTTCTCAGCAACAAACCTTGACTATATCAATGTATAAATGCAATGCATATCTC
Organism: Mantis religiosa; assembly: GCA_030765055.1. Taxonomy (NCBI): domain Eukaryota; kingdom Metazoa; phylum Arthropoda; class Insecta; order Mantodea; family Mantidae; genus Mantis; species Mantis religiosa. The sequence continues at coordinate 78,568,464 of CM060947.1, forward strand.
TATAATGCATCTATTGTTGCTTATAGTAACAATGCTGTACTTCTTTATATACTGATCACCAATTACTTTTGAATGCATTAATATGCTTATTATTTTGCATGCAGTTATTTTTATAATATTTATACTGTACTCTCTATAAGGATTAAACACTTCTTCCTTCAGTGTACAAAATAAACATATCAAAAGAATGTAAATGTGAATGGGCATATAGTTATTGTACATATGAGTGCCAGAAAGACATATGGTGCATAGGTTTAGTGTAAATATCTGTTTTTGCAGATTTAGGAACTGGTACAATTGCTGTAAATAGCAGAAAAAAAACATTATTTCTGGAATCAATTTTGCTCTCAATTTAAAGATTTCTGATTACCATTTCTAAGCTGAGAGTGAAAAAATTTGTTGGATACTCATATATAGCCGGTCATTCCTAAGTAATTGATTACACAGTGTTTTATCATAACATAATGTTGTGAATTAGCAGGTATTTTTTATTAGTCCTTCAGAAAACTATTCTTTTCAGTAGTACTATAAATGTATAGTAGATTAATCAGTTGATATGTGTTGTACGCATACTATCTGTGCAAACTGACTGACAGCCAACTGGTATAGGAGAAGCACTGTATGCATTTACTTTTGTTTAAAAACAAAATAAAACTGCTGCCATCATGTATGCATCTTTCAAATTTAACAGTTTTGAGATACTTGGAGCTATATTTATTTTTTATTATTCTTTCAAACTTAAGGTGTATGCAAAATAAAAGTTTTATTGTTGATATAAACATAAAATTAAATGATAATTCACAATGAAATATAACATATTAACAGATGTATGAGATCTGCTTACTTACTGATAGATAATATATTTTTGTGGTACTCTCCTTCTGCAGCTAGTAAATATTTTGTTACTAGTAACTTGCAACTAGTAATACTAAAATTAGTTCATTTGTTTTTTCAAATTGTTTGCTGTCATGTTTTTTAATCTTAACATTTATTCTAAACCAGGATTCGTGCTCAGCATATTTCACTTTTTCTATACCTAGTGAGATGGCTTAGATGTTTTCATCTATGACCTTTATTTGGAAGGTTCAGGTTCGATTCCTGTTGCTGGCCTACCTGACCCATGGGTTGTTATTTTTTGGGAGTTTTCCCAGGTTGCCAGGTGAATGCTGAGTAGGTAATTGCATTCCCCAAATTTCCTGTCCCTCCATTTCATCTACATTATCATTTCACATCATCTCTGATCTGGTGGTCTCGGTGGCAACAGTCTCGGTCCTGCATGGCAGGATGATATGGTCCTGGTAAACAATTTCTCCTTCAATAGAATGATCTCTGGTCTCCAGGTCAGCCTGATGGACCATTTCAGGACCATGGTGGGTGGGATGCCAGCTATACTGGCATACTGGGGAGTTTCTAACTGGTCAGTTGTAGGACCCTGCCCTCTGCACAGTCGTGATTCTTTGGGACAGTCACCCTTTGTCACCTCTCGCCTCATATTACCTCTCACTTGGGGCATAGGTATAATAGACCAAGACACAAACTCTGTGCCGAATCCCCTCTGTAGCCTCATCCAAACCAATCTGATACCTTTAAAATATGATTTATCAGATGACATTTCCTTCTTATTTGTTTGTTACCAATAAAATTAGTTATTCTGATCATTAGGATCCTCTAAGGAAATATTAAGATTCTTTCAATGGCCATCTGGTAGTTAAAAATGTAAACATTGGCCAGTACATCCCTGTGATCTATGCATGCCATGTGATTTAAATGCCCTTTCTAACCTATGTGGGAACAGCTTTTATATGATGAGAATGGTTTAAAAGTAGCCTTGCAGCTTTTACATTCAAGCTGAAGTTACAATATTAAGGCTTGCTATGGTTGCACTGGGTTTGTGCTATGAGATCATAATAACATCATGATATGCATTATTTGAAGCAAAAGGTTAGAAACAGTGATGTATTTAAAATTTGAAAGTAATGAGTCGGTAATTCAAAAACAAACATCACTTAAATTATCCTTACTTGTACATGTTTCGGAGAACATTTTGTCCTCATTGTCAGCAGTTATCTGACTGGTTGGATAATTTTAATCATGTATCTAATCATGTATAGGCTTATGATGGAGACATCTGTTCCAGTAAATTTTTATTTAAAACAAAATCTAGAGTGATGAAAAATTGATTTGCAATATGTAAAATGACAGCTTCCAGAACAGAATACTGGAACACATAAAAACCAAACACAAATGGTAAATTATAACAGAAAAATCTGTAATAGAATGCATTTAGATTTATTTTCTTAGTTTTTCAAAACTTCATAGTGATATATACCTAACTTTTAAAAACTTTTATTGTTTATAAATCTTTAACTTAATAAATACAACTTCAGCACAATCTATTTTCTTTTCTCTATTCTTGAATTTGGGAGGGATTTATTCCACAAGCTTGTCTTTAAATAAGAATGACACATATATGTTGACACATATAGTGATAATTTGAAAAGGTAAATTGGAATTGGAACTAAAGGTAAATTAGAATTGTGAAGTAATGTAATAATGAAAATTATACAATGGGTCAACTGAGACACTCTGTACTTAACACACCACAAATTTTCTTTCAATATGTTTTGCCTCACTTGAAGGCATTATCAAGAAATTGTCGACTCTCACATGTCACATATAGTGATATTCTAAACTCTTACACTGCCAAATTCTTTAAGTTTCAAGAGCATACCTACTAATACTCTAGTTTATTAATTTTACAATAAAAATAATAGTTTACGAGATTGACTAAGTTTCTCAATCCCATTACATGCTGTTCTCAGAATGCAACTGTGAAATTTTGCATCAGTCTTGGAAAAGTATTGCTGCCACAGTAATGCATATGTGTTTAATTTTTTCTTTCCTTTTAAGGAGGCTCCTTCAGGAGGCTCATTTAACCACCAGGTACTTCAAAAGTACTGAACATGTTAAAATATTGTCAATGACATTGTAACAACAGTATAAAAATTAGTATTCCAGTGATATTTGCTTTATGACATCAATGTCTCAGAAGGTCAAGACTTAATATTAAGGTTATCAATGAATCATTGTGAACTGTCATATTATTTGGCAAAACAAGCTTTTGTGTTATATTGTAATTACAGTTAATGCTCATTCTGAATGATCATTAAATCTCTGTTGTATGGGGCCTGGGAGGCCCCTAGATTTATTTAAATTTTGTATTTTATGTATGAATGCACCTACGTAATAGCCTGCATAGGACATTTAACATTATACCTTACTCAAATGTTTGCTGCAGCAACAAATTTTTATGGTTATTATTGTAGCTGCAAGAATGATGAATCAACTGTTAGGTGTCATTGAGGTCAAGCAGGCTCCTAGCACATATTCTCATTACATGTTGATGCCATGTTTTTCTTTGTTAGTAAAGTTGTGGAATATTGTTTTGCCAGGGGAAGGAGCTATTAGTACTTCGTTGTGAATACCAAATGGTATTCATTGGTATTCAAAAAATTGGTTGATGTAAGAGAAATGTTTACAATGTTTCTGAATAACTGTCAGAAGTCCTATGCTCTTGGACAAAATGTCACTGTCGATGAGCAGTTACCTGCATATCGTGGTCCATGTGGTTTTAGACAATATACACCTACCATCTAAACCAAACAAGTGTAGCATAAAAATATTATGCTTGAGTCATTAAAGACTTTGACATCACTAATATGGAAATTATGTTGGACAGCATCTAGATGGACCACATTTCCTTTTGTTGGTAAATGCTTAAGAACAAAAAGAATTTGCCCAGTAATTTTACTTATCAAAAAGGTCTCACCCAATATTAAAGTGTATTTGGCTTCACAAAAATAGAAACACTTGTTTCATATATTCCAAAAAGGGTAATTGATCTCAACTCTACATGCTTCATCAGATCAACTGTCAAGAGGTATCGAGAAAAAACCTGAAATAATCATGTATTACAACAAAACTAAATCTGGAGTTGATAATAGATAAATTGTGTGCTACATAAAATGTAACTAGAACAACAAGAAGATACCCAATGGTAATCTTTTACCATATGTTGAATATTACAGGTATTAATTCTAAGGTTATCTTACTTGGAAAAAAAAAAAATCACATATTCCAGAAGACAGGTATATTCAAAAGTACTGTCCTTAGCTTTACTGTTGCAACAGCTACAAAGAAGAGCAACAGCATCAAACCTACCCAGTGATCTGAAAGGGCTTCTAAATGAATATAAACCTGAAAATCCCACAGCAGATGAGCTGCTGAATGCACCAGAATCATTAAAAAGGAAACGACATGAACCCTGCAGTAAAGACAAAAAGAACAGCAAAACCAACTATGCAAGTGGGAATTGCAACACATCTCTCTGTTTGAGAAAACATGCCAAAATTGTTTGTAGTAACTACTTAGTCGGGGAAAACAGAAGAAATAGCTGATGACTCTGAGTAATTGGACATTTCCGACAAGATGCTCTTTATGTATACTTGATACAAATTATAATGTACGCTGTATTCTTATTATATTTTAGCTGATGTATCTAATATGATTATACTAATAAAGGTCATGTATATTTAACCTAAATAAAATAAAAAATTGGGGGAAAAAAGAAAAGTGAAAAAAAGAAGAAATACAGGAATATAATGGCATAAATATAGCGCGAGCCTCCCAGGCCCCACGTGACCAATGGTATTCTACCAAGGCACGCGCCTAAAGGAAGGTTAGCAAAGTATGTTTTGTACTAAAACACAAATGTGACTTCATTTATTTGCAGTCTTGTACATTGCTTTTGCTATACTCAGCAATTTTGGTACAGCTCTTAAATGACAATAATGTCCAGTTTCTACATTACAAAGTCTCATTGTTGTTATTAATTTGATAAAAATGCTGTGTGGTAGCTTCCAATAAGCTATTGCAGAGTAGAAGATCTTGGCTTTTTTGTATAGATGTAGCTTGTATCTTTTCACCATTTCTCCCTTTACCTCTAATTTATTTGGTTTATGGGTAACATATCTATTTTGCTTCCAGAAACAATTGTTATCTCTAATATTATACAACTGAAAACGTGTAAACTTATTTTAGAGCTTGCACTTAAAATAGAAATATTTCTGACAATCAACTATATTGAATATGAATTTATTGACTTAAGCATGCTACTGGTATAAAAAAATCTATGTTTATAAATATATAAAATAAATTAATAGTTATGTTTAAATGAAAACTGGAAAAGTGGCAAAGAATAACATAGTTAATTAAGATTTATATATAATTTATTCCACATTCTGTTTGGTTCTTTCAGAAAAAAAGAATCACAAGAATATTTCTGAAAGGGAATGTTTCTACATATAAATGCTGTTTTATAACAGTTTCTTTATGCTTTTATTTCATTAAAGATACTCACATGATAAGTGTAGCAGCAAACAATCAACAATCAAAGAAATTAATAAAGGAATGAGTAACAAAACCTTCTGAACACTTGAGACATACTGCTTCATTGTTATCCTGCTAAGTTACGAGTGCCTTTTACATTTTTGTCCTCACTCTGAAAATTGTTTATATGTTTATTAAATCAGTGACAAAATACCTTCTAGGAAAGTGGTAGAAATTCAACTGTTTAATACTACACTTGATACTCATAGCTTGTAGAAGAGGTAAAGAAACTGATGTACGTTATTCAAGGTTGTTAGGGTATGGACTGATGAGCAGGATGCCCACAATTATTTTCCCTGACTGAAATTGTTTTCAGTCCTAGTAGCTGGCAAATGCTCGGTAGCCACACTTAACTTAGGTCTGTAAATTTTTGTTCTGAATTTTCCTTCCTAATATCCCTTTATCTGCATTACAGTGTCAATGCATATGGTACCATTGAAGTTTGATAAGTGACATTGAAAAAGAAGTCAAGATTAATATTGTAAAATATTTAAGCATTCCATGAAGAAAATAAATGTTTTAATTGAAAGCCAAATATGTAAAAGCCTGCATCTATAACATAGGTGGTAGCATGTTTGACTCATGTTCAAGATGCTTAGTCAGTGTGAGCTATCTGGATAAGGCTTTTTTTTTTCAGTTTTCACTTATTATGAAGGTATGAATGTCTATGGACATTGGGCTCATTTAAGAATTACTTCATTCATTTTATTCATTGTTTGATACGACTTACCATTGGGAGACCTTAATTTAAAAAAGAAAGAAAGCTAACTAAGGTGGTTCATCACCTTCTCTAGATAGCGGGTCATGCTGTTGAGGCTGGAACTGATAGAAAATTCTGTGTACTTTTGTGGCATATAGACTTTTGTGATTCCTTCACTTCATCGCCTCCTGCTTGGGATGGTAGTCACAAAATAGCTATGTAAGTTGCAATGAGTGTGGTGTCTTCCTTTCTATATCCCATAGATATACCTATATTTAAATGATTATTTAAATGACAAAGGGTAGGAATAAAAGGAATGTAAATTTTAATTATTTATTTGGTTATTATGCTTAACAACTTATTGTAATTCTTGTTTTTTGTTACTATTTTTTGTGTAGTTAGTAATTTGACAATTCCACATCATGAATGTATGATTTACAGATGCAATAAATGAATATGAATATGATATACCTGTATCCATATCAATACCTATGTTATAGGTATTTCCTTGGCACCTTGATATGTTGATCTCATTTTAATTTTTTGTTGACATACAACTACGAAAATTATTATAATTAAACTTGCATAACTCAAAATAGAGGTTATTATGTAGCGTTGCATGTGATTTAAAGAATAATTTAACATATTTTTAAGTATATATATCCTCTGATAAGGCATATGGAAATTGCTTGAAGCGAGATAAGGAAAACATGTTTTTGTTGAAGAAATTAAAGGAAAGAAGGAATGAAAATTAATTTTAAACCTATTCATACTCCTGTTCATGGTTTATATTGTTTTTAGCATTAAACTTTGCCAGTTTTCATTTAGTTACTCTTGTGCAATGCTTAAAGATATTGTAATCAATATCTCTAGTTATTAAAATGTTGTCTTCAATGGACTGAATTTTATATACGTATATAGTATTGTTAACTTAAAGCATATTTGAAAGCTTAGAGTGTATAAAAAGGTTCATAATTGAATAAACGCAGAATTTTAAAAAACCTAACATTGTTAATTGTTGATATATTGAAAATTTTATTATATATATATTTTGTTCATATGTAAACCAGTTTTTAAGTTTACAATGTTTAACCAGCCATAAAATAGTGTTAAAGCTGTAGGTATGAAAATATACATCTAATTGGATATATATAATTAAGTTGGCCAGCATGAAGAATGCAGCTGTAATCTATCAACAAAAACTTTCTTGTATTAGCACAGCTGAAGCTTATTTCATGCGGGCCAACTCTTTTAGTAATACTGTCTATTTAGATATGGAAAATTGTACTGTTTGTTATTCTAGAAAATAATAATTGATAGATACAAATTTATGCTGGCTGGTTGCCTAAGATGTCTGAACTGTACAAAATGCTGTGTTATCTTCTTGTAAGGAATTTCTTATAGCTCTATATATTAAACAAAAGACTGTTCTTATATTTGAGTTGGTGATGGAATCTTGTTGTAAATAATAAGACTAAAATGGTTGAGTTTACTCAAAATGTAAAATTAAATGTAAAAAGTGATGTACATTAAATATATATTGATGTATAAATGTGAACTACATAAAGACAGGGAATACAAATATTGTGTAAAACAATGTTTATGCTTGCTAGTTAATCTCAATTGAAGTACTCTCATGCATTAGTCATATTTTTCTCTGTAAACAACTTTGGAAGTATTCGTTGTTTATAAAGTTGTAGCTGCTGAGTATTATGTAACATGCTTTAATTAATAACACCAGGTTCACACTAGAATTTTGACGTCTTGAACAATCATTGTTACAAGACAAAATTTGTAGATATTTACAAAATGTACAGGTCTTTTAAAACTAGTTGCTGAAGATGGAAGATTAAAGCACTTAAGTTGTTCTTCATGCATAATTTACATCATTAGAACTACCATTATCTTCTACAATAGAAGCCCAAAATAATGCGAGTTTTGGGGGAGACTACTTTACCCCTGTACTATAACCTTACTGTGGTATATATGTGGGGATGTAACACTGAAAGAGACAAAATCACTTCCGTGAAAATGGAGGAGAGAAATATGCATGTAATAATAAATTAGAGTACAAATAACTCTCATATATTAGGTAAATATATAACAGTACTTTTAAAATACATTCAAGAGGTCCCTAGTTTGAACCTCGGTCAGGGTGAGTTACCTGGATAAGGTTTTTACTGGGGTTTTCCCTTATCCTGAATGACAAATGTCGGGTAACTCTAAGCTCTATGGACTCTGGGCTCATTTGAGCATAATTTCATCCATTCCATTCATCGTCCGATATGACTTAACATTGGAGGACATAAATTACACACACACACACACACACACACACACACACACACACACACACACACACACACACACACACACACACACACACACACACACACACACACACACACACACACACACACACGCACACGCACACGCACACGCACACAATTGCAGCCTCTAACCAATCCTGATATATATTCCACTGTACATATTTTATTACCAAACTTATTTTTCTTTAATTTGAAAGCTTTAAATAAGAATTAACACTGTGAAGTATAATAATAATTACAGTTATACAGTGAGTTGACTTAGACACTCTGTACTTCACATACCACAAATTTTCTTTCAATGTGTTTTGCCTCAACTTAAAGGCATTATCAAGAACTTGTCAACATGCTGGAACCTTGTTGTTCCAGCTGATCATGTTCAGCTAATGACCATACTCGAATCATTTGACGTGAAACCATTGTTCCCAAGTGTCCCTAAGCAAAATCTACTTGCCATTCTAAGGAAATAGCTATAATCAGTTGATATGATCAACATTCACATAGAAGAAATACATTAAATCAACAGAACAGAAATCTGTATTGACCAAACTTTCTTCATTTTCCAAGGGAAATTTTACTAACTGCAATTTGGACTAGCAAGGGTAACCACTTATTACCTTTCCTGGCCAACCTGTTCATGAGCAACTTTCAAGTTCATATTACCACAGCATTTCTCTTACATTTTTAAATCATGGGTCAGATATGTAGAGGATATATTTTGGGGAGAAAAAAAATTGCCCTGGAACTGTTAAATTTACATTTTACACCATCAATTTCACAATGGAATTAGAATCCAACAACAGGCTTCCTTTTCTGGATCTAAAAATAATTAATGCCAAGTTAAAATTTGGCATTTACAGGAATGACACACATGCAATTACATAAAAGTCAATAGTTTCAACCCAAGATTTCACAGACTTGCAGTTATCAATATCCAAACATATAGACTGATTAACGTACGAATGGATAGTAAGAAATACATGACCAAATATACAAAAATAATAGAAATGGCAATAACAAATGGTTTCAGTAAAAAACTCATAGACAAGAAAATAAAAAGATTCAGTAGACAAAAACAGCTGAATGAGATCAAACACCTGAACACCTTTTCAGAACAAAAAACATACAAGAAATTCACATATAACCCACGGGCAGCCAGAAAATTTCAAAATATTTTCACTGAATTTAATATTACCTTGGCATAAGTTAATAAATTTAATATCAGAAACCTCATCAAAATACCAAGAATAGACAAAATTCCTCTGGTAAAGAAATCTGGCACATATAGAATTAATTTCTCAGACTGCAGTAAGATATACATTGGTAAGACAAAATGTAACCTTTAAACTAGATTAAAAGAACACTTGAGGGACATCAAGCAAAATGAAATTGATAAATCTGTAGTAGTAGCACATTCACAACATAGAACATAAAACCCAACTACAAAAATCAGTTCATTTGACTCAAGAATTAAACACCTGGGAAAATATTCATATTAAGAAGTTTAAAACACACTTAGTGAATTTTGTCATTTCATCATATAAAAATGTTTTACTTAAGTTCATTGGATCATCACCAGATGTCTTGTTTTAGATAACCCGAGATCACGAACCAAATCATTTAGATCCTCCTTGGTTAATAAGTGCGGCTCATTTACGGTAACTCCTTCCACCAAATCTGGGTCACTTTGTTGAAATTCACTAATGTCAACAACACTTTCAAAATCTTCAGACACATTACTGACGTCTGGTGGAGTTAGTACAGGAAGGCCTGGTCCATGAGGCACCAGCCGAATTGCAGATTCCAAAGATGGATATTTAACAGTGTGTTTGGATATGGAACTTATTCCAGATATATTTGTCAAGCAGAAGTAGCAGTCTGTTATATGATCCTTAGGTTCCCGCCATATCATAAAACTGTAAAAGGAATATGATGGTTCCCTTCTAACCAGCCGGTTAATAGTGTTGTTCATTTGTCACAACAGATTTATGGAGCCCAAAACTTATTCTCATCAGTTTTGTCAAAATAACCTCATAAGCTCTTTTAATTTGAGAAGTCAAATTTTGCCTCTGTGCTTTTAAAGTGAGCTCATCACAAATGTAACAAAAATTGTTTTAATCATTTACAAATTTGCGAGACATTTATCCTCCTAATTCCCAATGCTTAAGAAAACACCCTATTAGAAACACTACAATTGTTAAGTTACAACTGAGAACACACATGATTCTACACCTTTAGCAACTATGCAGGACAAACCTTCCTTGTCTGCTGTTGGAGTAAACATTCACATGGACGGTAAAAGCATAATTTTATAGAGGCTGATTGTTGGACATTGTCATTCCTGAAGTCACAAACAACAATCACCTAAAGCAAACATGTCATTAGCTGTCGTATTTGTTGACCTAATAAGATAAAACCACTTTCTTCTAATCTGCACATTTACCACCCTATCTTAATAATAATGATAACTTTTTTTTAACATTGCAAAAAATTGGTGGGTGATGGAGCATTTCTAGCTTTAATTTTGGATTTGACATACAAAAATACGTAAGAATCAGCAGAAATTATTTAACATTTTCACAGATGACCAGTGTTATCAGTCTTTTATTCATATATAATTTTTAAAATGTTAAAACGCTGTAATAATGAAACTGACTGGCTTTACTAGTACTACCAACTTCCCCTTAACCCTTCCTGTAAGGAGATATTTAATTTCTTTCCTGGGTGGTTAGTATAATTAGTAATTTTTAAAAGTGGTTAGTATACTTTAAACTCATTAATCATTTTTGTGGTTTCATAAATTTATAGCAAAGTACAGAAAGCTAATATTTTCAGTTCGGTTAATGGAAATTAATTGTTCTTTCACACTATCACTGTGGGGAAAAGGTTTGGCAAGGTAGACTCAGACTGAAACATTCAGTGTTTGCAGTGCAGTACAAAATGGCCAAATCCAAATGGAAACAAACCCGAGTTGGATTACCCCAAGGATCTGTTACAAGTGCTATTCTCCTTAATGTATTTATAAATGACCTAGCAGATGCACTGAAGAAACTAGATAACATACAAGTGGGAATGTATGCCGACGACCTAGTAATATGGACCTCGGAAAAGAATATAAGTTCTAGGAAACATTATAAAAAGTTACAAAAAACAATGGAGAATGTATTTATAATACTGGAACAATGGACTAACCATAACAATATGGAGATAAACACAGAAAAAACCCAATATCAACTGTTCACAATGCAACACAAAACAGAAAATATAGGTCTGCAAATCAATAACAAAAATTTACAAGAAGCATCCACAACAATTTATCTAGGAATGGAACTAGACTGGAAACTATCAATGAAAGAACATGTAAACAATGTAACAAATAAGATCAACAAAAAGAACAACATCTTAAAACGCCTAGCAGGAATAAAATGGGGTGGAAATATGGACCTCCTTAATAACACATATAAAACATACATAAAACCCAACTTACTATTTGGAGGAGAACTGCTGGCAACAGTAAGCAAGAAACTCAAAAGGAAAATAGAAACCTCACAAAACAATTCACTAAGAATAATAACAGGAGCTGTGAAAACAACACCAATTGCCATACTACAGAGCTTCACAAATGGAACTGGAACATGAACAAAAGGCAATTACCCTAGCACAAAAACTGCTAGTTAACAAAAGCAGACACAAGTGGTATCACACAGCAGATAATATAAGACATCTAAAAACCCAAACAAGCTTCAGAACATACATCAATAACTCAAAACACAAGAACATAATAACAACAAATATAACAACAATAGAGGAGACAAGCCCAACAGAATATATTGACATACATTATAAGAATGACATGTTATATACAATACATAAGCAAAACAATTTACCAGATGAAGTGAGAGCAATAGCAATAGCCACAGAAAATGAAAGATATCCAGAAAAAGAATGGCTCCGAATATATACAGATAGATCCTTTATAAACAAACAAACAAGATGGCCCAAATGACCTTGTTGTCGACGGGCCCTTAAACACCACATTCACTCAAACAAGATGCTGGTGCAGGAGTATACTGCAAACATAATAATAATAATAATAATAATAATAATAATAATAATAATAATAATAATAATAATAATAATAATAATAATAATAATAATAATAATAATAATAATAATAATAATAATAATAATAATAATAATAATAATAATAATAATAATAATAATAATAATAATAATAATAATAATAATAATAATAATAATAATAATAATAATAATAATAATAATAATAATAATAATAATAATAATAATAATAATAATAATAATAATAATAATAATAATAATAATAATAATAATAATAATAATAATAATAATAATAATAATAATAATAATAATAATAATAATAATAATAATAATAATAATAATAATAATAATAATAATAATAATAATAATAATAATAATAATAATAATAATAATAATAATAATAATAATAATAATAATAATAATAATAATAATAATAATAATAATAATAATAATAATAATAATAATAATAATAATAATAATAATAATAATAATAATAATAATAATAATAATAATAATAATAATAATAATAATAATAATAATAATAATAATAATAATAATAATAATAATAATAATAATAATAATAATAATAATAATAATAATAATAATAATAATAATAATAATAATAATAATAATAATAATAATAATAATAATAATAATAATAATAATAATAATAATAATAATAATAATAATAATAATAATAATAATAATAATAATAATAATAATAATAATAATAATAATAATAATAATAATAATAATAATAATAATAATAATAATAATAATGATAATAATGGCATAATTAAACTATAAATAGAGGGCAAGTTGTCTTTTGTATGTCTTCTGGTTTCTCAAATGTCAAAAGTGAAACCTCTAAACACATATATTGAAAGAAATGAAGTATCCGCTTCTTTTAGCTTATTTCTGTCTATTTTCTGCGGAACTAGGACCATCGTTTGCTACTCCAAGGAACTCTCAAAGAGAGGACCAAGCTTTATTCAGAAGCATGTCCTTCTGTGACGAGTTTATTTCGAAGTCTTGTAAATCCTTTTTAGTCCTTTAGTGCTTGAACAATTAAAATTGTGTCTGTTTCTTAGTGGGTAAAATTTATCTACAGGTTTTCGAATATACAAATATGCAACTCTTATACTGATTTTCTTGTTTCGTCTCTTGATTTAAAACTAAAATTTTTCGAAAAGAAATAAAAGCAATACATAATGCAAGTATCATTAAATTCCATAATACGTGTTGGAACTGATAAAACCACACTACACACACGCACGCGCGCGCGCACACACACACACACACACACACACACACACACACACACATATATATATATGCACCAAAGTGTATCAGCAAAGGGTGCAACAATTAAGCAGGACATATTTTGGGATAACTCTATTGAAATATAGAGATAGGGATTCTATGGCCTAATAAGTAAACTTAAGAAGATTCAGGCAAATCATTACACTTGTTTAGCTAATTTGTGATTCACGCATGATTACATTTATATACTTCGGCGTTATAGGTCACATTTGAATTAACATACGATTTCATAGCTCACAACAGTCGCTGAAACTGACGGCTACCTGTCTCAATGTAAACATGACAGCGTATATTCTGCGTCCTAACAAATATATCTGCGTGTTTTGAATGATATCCCAAGTGGTTACAATCCTGAAAGTTAATTCCATGTCTCTGGGGTCTCATGTGCAAGTGATCTTAGACACCGCCATAGAAAATATGAAGAGGATTTAGGTCAGACAACCTTGCAAGCCATGAAATATGGGTACACTTTATCCAGGGACTAATGTAGCACTGAGATGATTGCGGACATCCACATTGAAGTGGGGTGGTACGCCATGTGTTGCATCCTCATTTTTTCATGAGCAATCTAACAGCAAACTCTCGAAACAACTCAGGTAAAACTCATAAACTGCAAATTCCGGTGACCATCAGACACGCAGGTAGAATATATGATTTAGTGAGATTGTTATTTGCAATGCCAGTCAAGATATGCTCATTATCCAGCAAAACGTACATGATGATGTCATCCACCATTGTGTAAAGTTTTCCTATATGTGGGCATTCCTGCTATTCGAAATACCACCAGGAGTAAATGAAGCCTCGTCACTAAATAGCACGAATGGAAGATCAATTAATTGTTTGACCACCCATGGTCGCAATGCAGCCTGGGTACAAAGTCATTCGAAAACAATGCATATATTCATGGACAATACAGGTGTAATAACTGCTGGTGGAGTCCTCACCACACGATATTGTATTCAGAGCCCATTGCGCCTGCCGTTTGACAAATGGTTTTAGTGACATCTGCTGTAATGCATTCCAGTGCCTCTTCAAAAGTTGTGTGCAGGTATCCTCATATTATCAAGCCCCTCTTTTCTTGGTTGCAGCTCTGAATTTCCTGATAAGAGAAATAAACACTCAGTCGTGACGGATGATGCCGGTTGGGACATATTTCCATGCACGTACAGCAGTTCAACATTGTTGCTACATACATTTTCATAAATCGGATGTAAGTCCGTCAGTATTTTACCAGTACTGCGGCATCGTGCTGTATGTCTCAATTGCATTTAACATTAAAGGCGTCTGTCTTTGATTTGTAGTATGTTATACCATGTGACATTAATGAGATAACACTGAGTCAGCCGTCATGAGTTCCTAGCCTAAACATTGTTTCCATTTTAATTTGAAGTTACCTGTGAAAGATTTAGCTAAACATTACAGTAAGTGTAAAAATGCATGTAGTTGTAAATATCTACGCAAAAATAGTAATGGCAGACTGTAATGAATGGACACCAGTCCCAAAGCTGACTTCTCAAGCACTAGATTCCCTACCTCAAATTGCTCAGGAAAGCATCCCCTGTTGCGAATATAGCCTTTTAAGAGTATCCCACAAATAAAGATCACATATGGACAAACCTGAAAACTACAGTGAACATAAGTCTCTCATGGATATGACAAAGGACCTCTCAAACGTCTGATATATGGCACCATTTTGCTTAAATAAGAAATAGATAATTACGCTTATCATGTGTAAGTCGGAGATGACAGTTATCAAAAAATATCAAGCAGACATCGAATTTGACAGTTAAGCGCAGAGGTTCTACTCCCATTAGTCCTGGACCCGTAGGATCAAGGACCCGGGCCTCCTTTTACTCGGGAGCAATGGCTACTCCGGGGCTCTTACCATAGGACAATACCTGATTTCTTAAAAACCCCCCTGCCGACCACAATGTCAAGACGGGATGGAAGTGGATACGCCACTTAGGTGCGTCAAGCCCGCAGGGAAGACTACCGAAAACCTCGGTGGGGCCGCCTGGTGATCTAGCATACCTTCTACTAGCTCTGCAGGCTAGTACCCGGGACTTATGAGGCAACCCTCTACCCCCTCTGGGCGGTAGCAGCCTGGCCGGAGGTACCCAATTCCCCGTGGGTGTCGGGAACACACTGCCCCCTCGAGTCCAACCCAATCCGAACAACTCCCTTACGGAAGGGGCTTGGCAGTTCGGCCCGAAGTTCCTCTAGTAACGTCAGAGGTACTACGGGTGCTAAGGGTCCGCAGCGCCCGCACCTCGGCAGCTGAAGGGGACGGATCCCCTGTGAAATTGAAGTACATTAGGCTGATAAGGTCATAGCATATGTACCAAACACCGATCTTCGTCATTTATTGGCTTAGCTTTTGCTATTACCACATGCCTGCTTTTCCAGATATTTAAATATTTTGTTTAACAACGCTGTCAATTACCAGGCCACCAGTGTGCCATAATTTAGTCCCGTAGGAGTTCTGTTAAATGTCGTTAATCTAACATGAGGTTGTCGCTTTAAAGCTCATAAAAATCATTGGTCTGGGTCGAAATAGAATCTGTCTGCTTTTCCGGGAGTTTTCATAAATCCCTTAGCATCACACATGTTGCATATACAAACGACCGTCTACAACCATATCAACAGCCAACGGCAGAATTTCAAACCATTATCCTAATCAGGCTCCTTCAATTGTTTTACAGTTGTCGCTCGGAACGGTTTATTCATCAAAGATACGCACCCAAGCGTATGACGAGGCTCTATCCGCTGTACAACAGAAAATCACCCATGGCTCAGAGGAATAAGCTACTTCTATACCTAAAAGTATTAAGACCGCCTTCACCGACGCCTGTCCTATTTGGGGCATAGCTGCAAAACCTCACCTCTACAAACTTCAAATCCTTTGGAACCGATACCTTCGGGTAGCAGCAGCTGCCGAATGGTACATTCTTAATGAAAACATTCATTCAGACTTATCCTTTTCCAAATTAAATGACTATATCCTCAACTTCTGTCAAAAATTCTATTCCGTCTTCACTACAGCTTCAATCAACTTATCCGAAGCCTCGTGGAATGTGACATTGACCCCGGGAAACCTACAAGCGTCCCAGACTCCCCTTAGTCTCACCATAACCTCCATGGTCTCCTATCAACAACATAACTTCTCTTCCATCCTACAGCTTCATAAAAATACCATCTAACCACCGTAGATCTACCATCTACCATCAAACGCCACCAAGGGACAGAGACCCAGAATGGCAGAAGATCGAGTGTTTCTTCTCCTTGGAGATAGATGACTCTACAACGATACTTCTGTATGTGTGTGTCATCAAAGTTTTCACTCACGTTGGCAAGTATTCATTTTTAAAAGAACAAATAATCAGTTGAGAAAGCAACAATATAATAAAATAAATAAACAATTGACGATTACTAGTAACATAAAACAGTAACTGAAAGCGGGATAAAGAATATTCAGGATTGATTTCAAATCAGATGAGGCGAGATCAAATGGCATGCTATTTATTTACTGTGGCACAGCTAAGAGCATTTACCATCACTTTTTAGTTCTCTATTTAGATTTACGCAGTCTGAAGATCAAACAAGCTCGTGCACCCAAACATTTTTGTGAAAATTCCCTTTATCTGAAGGAGAAGGAATTATTTTAACCCATCTTTTACTGCATATCTCTGGTGAAAGCTCGATAACGACATTTTTGGCGGAGTAAGTTACATCTCCTATCTACCAACACACATAAGTTGCAAGTCGTGAACTACCTCAGTTTGGGGACTCATTGTACCAGTTTTCGCTGAGATTTGTATCCGGTATCAAATCGAGGCTCTGAATTACGTGTCACGTGTGTTATTGGCGTTAACACACGTGACGAGGTGCATGAAATACTGGCTATGGTTGACCGCAACACTGGAAATGGTATTGATCCAGTTTGTCCGTCACAACCTGCAATAATGATGACACGCACACTCACCTTTTCTGATAATCTCGAGGAGCATCCTGAAATACCTCCCGCTTAATGTACAATACTTAACTGTCCTCAAGTTTTGTAAACTCTGTCTACCATCCATCATAACAGCAAAGAAAGTACTGTGTTTCACTCATAAATTCCTTATTTATAGTCCACTGAAAATATTCGTTTTGAGTTCACGAATATAAATACTTGAAAAAGAATGAAATATTCAATAAATACCACACTTTGTAAACTTTGTCTTCCAAGTATTCAACACGGAGATTTCTAAGAAAATTGCACAGCCCAAATTTCCGTTTACACGAAGAGTTTGTGGATAATTTTTTATTTTTTCAAAAATGGCTCTAACGATTTTGATTATTAATTACCATTTGTTTATGATATGTGTATGACACGCAAGTTACTTCATGTTTATCCAGATAAATATTTGCAGAACTTATTATCTTTTTTGTATGTGCTAGTGTATGTGGTCGAAAGATAGAAAATGAATATCAACTTCCCACTTGAGAAAAATGTAATTATTGGATAACTCAAACGTATAATACGAAATATCTCCGAACTGGTTCATTTCATAAAGCAAAATGTACTTCACACAAACTGTGTGATTTAACGAACTCTACACTCTTTTGTTTAGCAGGATTTTGTCTATCTCACTTTCTGAGTTATGTGTGTAAATAAATGAATTATGAGGTAAGTTAGAGAAAATGCAAGATACACATCTCATTTTCCATGAAAATATTTTAAACATGTATTGTTATTTGCATTTTTGAGAAAAACAAAAATGTGACAAATGTTCCACATAAAGGCATGTTCTCGAAAACGTTTTTATCGCTTCCTTGGAAGATTGGTATACCACAAATTTAGTATTTAAGCACATTTTGGATTTTGAGTTATGCTATTCACAGGCACTACACACTCACAGTCACGAATCTTTTTAAGAAAATCCTTTTTTGAACCTAGGGACATCAAAACGTTTATTATAATTAAATCTGATATCAAATTATTGGTGGAATACAATGTTTTAGGTATATATGGTAGAGAACCAAAACGACTGAAACGTACACTAAGTTAATTTAAAACTGAAAGCCTAAAAGGAGCAAAAACTGTTAAACACACCATGCTTTATAGATTACCTAAATACCTTACTATATTTTCATGTGAGCTGTTTGTCGTTCACTACGCCCTTCAATAGTATTTTGAGCTGCTTAGCCCATTCTCCTTTCATCAACTTCAATGATTCAGTGAGTGCTCTCGATATACTTAGGATATCATATATTGATTGTGTAATTTAAAATTTACACAAGATATAACCACAAGGTGTTACCAACGAGAAACACATTATATTAACTTGGATTGTGTCCCATGCGTTCCATTTTGTCTCAGGCAATGAGACTAACGATGTAAGCAGAGGAAACCACTATACAAGCTCAAGCTAACACAACCCAGATTCCACACCAGGATTTTCAGCACTATATCAAAAGGATCATTCTGCAGTGTGGAAACATAAGTAGCGATCTTCCTCCAACAGCAAGCTACAGGCTTTAACTCCAGCTCTAGATTTCTGTTCAGTGGCCTTCGACGACCAGATCAAGTACGAGCGTATTACCAGACTTCACATCGACCACACGGCTATAACACATTCTCATCTTTTAAAATGTGATCATCCACCTATATGTGAACCAATGACAACTGTCCAAAAATTAATCATAGATGTTCCCTACATACAGTAAACAAGAATTATTCATATCGAGTAAATTCTCAACAGTACTCAACGAAAAAAAAGTGTACAATGTACCCCAATTCATTAAAGGAATTAACTTGCATTGATTTGCAATGAAATGTTCATGTTTGCTTATATAAGCCAGATCATGTACCTAGTCGCTATATGATCAATGGGAAGTGACCTTAACCATTAAATAAATGAATAAAAACAACTTAAACAACTCTTGAAGTTAAAGCCCCAATATGTCCAAAGCAATTAAAGTGATTTACAGAAATGAGCGCCTCAAAAAAAAAAAAAAAAAAAAAAAAAAAAGAAGTTTTCTTCTGTGTAGAGCTTTGGCTGCATGACTTTGAGCCACTGACTGTTTTCTCATTTCTATGTCGCGATAATTGAAAGCGTTCAATTTCAGTTTAGCTTTGCGGACTTCTTAACCGTTCATGTAACAATTTTCACCAAATCTCAGCTGCTTGAAGAGAAAGATTTCGCAATGAGAGCGTACAGTGGGTGCTAAAACATGACTTGAATGTCACATTAATAGAAAACATACTTAAAAAGTAAAAAATATGAAATTATGTGAAAGATATGACAGCTTTGAAGAGGAAGGGCAACAAATCAATGTTCTTGAAGGACTGGTATTTAGTGGGAGTCAATTATTTGATAATTTTCCTTTTAACTCTACAATTCATTTTTATATTATTTGATGTTGGATAATATTCAACAGTAGCTAGCCCATTGTTTTCCAGCTTGAAGTACCTATTGAAATGAAGTTAGAATCGCAGGCCACGGCTGCTAAAATGTAGGGAATTCAATTATATTAATACAATGGTACCACGGTTCGTTGATAGGATAGGTGGAGTCCCTGTAAGGCAAAAGGTTGGATTATAACGGAGAGTTTTGCTAACGCTATCTTGACTGCACCCGTAGACTTGTTTCAGCCTTCGCATTTCCGATCGTGTTAGTTCGTCAGAATCAGAACGTAGCACCGCGGAACGACTACTACCAGCTCTAACTAAAAACCGGTGCCACTTTTTGTTTCCTTAACCGTTAAAATTAGAATTTTAGTTCAATGAGAACGTATGAAATTAAGAGCTTGTTACTTGTAAGATAAGGAAATGACGTATTATGGTGTTAAACTATGTGATATCAGACATAGTAAATAATTACTCACTTAAAATGATATTTCGAATACGTTTTTGTAGACGTAATATTTATATAGAACTAGACAATATTGCAAATATTTTGAACTAAGTCACTTATCTGAACCTACATCCTGGCGTTAACAAAGCAACCTAATATGTCAAGTTGACTAGCGATTTTGTTTTCCACGCGCTCTTTGATTCAAACAACCACGAAAAAAGTATAGCATGATGTAATTTGGTGAAACAACAAGAAACTAGCATGTTACTGGCATACAGTTTAACAGTGTAAAATAGATGGAATATCTTCAGTATGAATAAGGAACT
Organism: Mantis religiosa; assembly: GCA_030765055.1. Lineage (NCBI taxonomy): Eukaryota > Metazoa > Arthropoda > Insecta > Mantodea > Mantidae > Mantis > Mantis religiosa. The sequence continues at coordinate 78,589,507 of CM060947.1, forward strand.
AAAGACGTGCCAGAAAGATAGATTATATTATATCAGTTCCAATAGCAAACATATTTAAGTATAATGTTGATAAAAGTATGCGTAGATGAATTTAGGTTACAAGGTGTGTCATTTGAACATTCAGGTGGAATTATTAGGACGCGGCAGACAAGAAACGTTTGTTTATTTATGCTCTGAGACACATCGCTGTGAAAGCGAAAGTGAATCATGCTTTAATAACGTGACCTTAAGATCTGTGGTTCCAATCGCTATAGGAGTATTCACTCTGAGTGGTATTTTTCTCAAGGATTATTCCCAGTCTCCACAAGAGGCAAATGGTGGGGCAAGAGCCTCAAAATTAGAAGTGAAACGTCTGATTTCAAAATTTCCTTTTCCAGTTATCACTTAATTTCACGTATTACTAGTATTCGACGCCTTGGGGCCTGATATAGTAAGAAGGACGTTAAAAATTACTAAAAGAAGCATCTAATGAGGTTACATTATGGGCATTAACAAGAAAATATAAGCGATTTTTTAACCCTGCAGTCCACCTGTCGTGTAAATGGCTGCTCAACAATCTATCCGAAAGGTCTTTCCTAAAATAATTGTTTGTTTTCTCGTCGTAGCTGTTAAAAAAGTCCTTTCTAAATAGGTGATTCCAACAGAGTGCAATATACAACTGCAATATACAACTTTCAACTCATTTTAGAATGAGTTAAACATTGGAATAATACAGCTAATTCATTAAAAAGGCTCTTCTATTTGCTTATGCAGTCACTTAAACAGAAGATACCGCAGTGTTGTTTGGTATATGAAGCCAAAATACTCGTGAAGTCAGTTATAGTTTAAAGTAAAAGCTTGCAGTTTTGAACATAAATATGGCAAATTCATGTGCAGATTTCAATTTTACTTGAATACTTGATAAAACAGGTATCATTACGGAATCGCAATTTGTGAAATTAGACACATTATAAATATAATATATATTAAATAAATTCTGTCTGTGTGGGATAAGAAGTCACAGATTTCTAGAAAGAGAAAGCCTTACTTTTCTAGAAAGAGAAAGCCTTACTCACCTTCTCGCTCGCGCGCAGTTGTGACGAACCTTTCAGGACGAAGACGGAAGGGGGTTTACTCCTGCACACTTGAGGAAGCACTGGCGGCATCCTGTCTTCCAGTGCGAATTCGGCTTCTTCCTCTTCCTCCTCATTGCTTTTTGAGTCTAAGGTGATTACAAAATATTTTAGAACTTCGTCTACCAATCCATCTCTCTCCCAATAATACAATAATAATGTTCCACTTTTTTTTTTAACATGCTCGCACCATTCACCTATTTGTCAACAGTAACTTTTAATACGGCATTGTGAAATAAATTTTCAACGCCAGTAGATTTGAAAGTTATGTTGTGTTTTGCAACATATCCCTTAATTTGCCCCATATTAGTTCTATGGCAAAAAAGTTACAATGATAGGGTGGCAGTCCTTTGTTTTTAGCTATTGCATATTCTATTTCATACACCTTAACTTTTATCTCTGCTTATTTTTATCAGTTCATAAAGTTCTGGTTTTTTGAGCAAGAGTCATAATTAATGCTTTTTTAAGGCACTCCTGCATATCTGCTTTTTTGGATATCATTATTGGTGCTTTATTTAGTTCCATTGAATGATTATACGCTTTGACCATAACAATAAAGCTCTTAGTGAACACATTAGGAACACGCTGTTTTATACTCTTAAGCCACTCTTTAAAAACATCAGTGTGCACTTCTTCATGGTGGCCTCGCGTGGCTTTTGACTTGAAAAATATGAGAGCCTAAGTAATATATCTATCTGAAGATCCAGCATAAACAATGTTGAATCGCTGTCTTTTACCTAAGGGCATTTTGAGGGGGATCAGTTGGGCAGACTTCTGCACAACACAAGCAGGTCAGCAATGGTCCAGAGCAACCGAGCGGGATGGCTCAGGCGGCTTCGTCTGTGGCCTGCATTCGGGAGACCCGGGTTCTATTCCCTTGGCCGGTCTACCTGGCCCATGGCTTTTTTCGGGTGTTTCCCCGGGTCACTAGGCGAATGCTGGGTAGGCTAATTACATCCCCCGAATTTCCTGTCCATTAATTTCATCTCCATTATCATTTTGTATTATCTATCATCTGGTGGTCTCTTTCAGGGTAGAAGTGTTGGCGGGAGTCCGGGCGGTGCATGACAGGACGATATGCTCTGAGTGAACCACTTCCTCCTCCGGTAGTTCGGTTGCCAGTTTCCGAAACGACTGCTGGGACCATCTCCGAAACACAGTACGGGAGAATGTTCGTTATCCTGATCTGCCGAGGGAAGTTTCCATTAAGTAAAATATAGGCACCCTGCCCTCTGTACTCTAGTGGCTCTTTGGGACTACCGCCCTCTGACTCCACATGCCTCATCCTTTCTCCTGGGGATATCCCACTTTGGGACCATACGACAATAGACCAAGACTGGTCGCAGTGCCGAATCCCTTCCGAAAAAAAGAAGAAAAAGATGGTCCAGAACAGCAAGAAGCAGAGGAACATGGACAACAATCGGAAGTCAACTTTAAAATGACAGTACCAGCCCACAAACAACATGCCAAGTTGACTAAGCTATACTGAAATCCATATAATCAAACTGTTAGTGAAATCATTTTAATCAAAGAGACAGTGAAATCAACTCAAACCAGACAAACACTAGACCCCAACCTAACGCGGAGTAGCTCACCGCATTAGTGAAACAGAGCTACCCTCTAGCAGGACGCCTTTGCCCTTCAAGGGACACATTAGGCTATTATTATTATTATTATTATTATTATTATTATTATTATTATTATTATTATTATTATTATTATTATTATTATTATTATTATTATTATTATTATTATTATTATTATTATTATTATTATTATTATTATTATTATTATTATTATTATTATTATTATTATTATTATTATTATTATTATTATTATTATTATTATTATTATTATTATTATTATTATTATTATTATTATTATTATTATTATTATTATTATTATTATTATTATTATTATTATTATTATTATTATTATTATTATTATTATTATTATTATTATTATTATTATTACTATTATTATTACTATTACTATTACTATTACTATTACTATTACTATTACTATTACTATTACTATTACTATTACTATTACTATTACTATTACTATTATTATTATTATTATTATTATTATTATTATTATTATTATTATTATTATTATTATTATTATTATTATTATTATTATTATTATTATTATTATTATTATTATTATTATTATTATTATTATTATTATTATTATTATTATTATTATTATTATTATTATTATTATTATTATTATTATTATTATTATTATTATTATTATTATTATTATTATTATTATTATTATTATTATTATTATTATTATTATTATTATTATTATTATTATTATTATTATTATTATTATTATTATTATTATTATTATTATTATTATTATTATTATTATTATTATTATTATTATTATTATTATTATTATTATTATTATTATTATTATTTTTTTTTTTTTTTTATTGAAAAATTCTGAGCAGCATGCCCCATTACAATGTAATACTACATGCTTTATATTCCGAGACATCGGTTCAGAGCGACTTAGGATACAATGGCCAGAGTACATTGTTCTATTTTTTTAGCCTGCGACCTTTATAATACTGTTGAACCACTTATTTTAGTATAATAATATCTTAGAACTGCGCTTCTGAACTGACGTGTCGGTCACAATGATTCATTAATTTAATTTAATTAATTGAATTTACATAACATATTTTTTAACAATGTCTTGACAAGATGACTTCCTATATATTGACATTTCGCCAGCGTAAAATCACAGTGTGGTCACAATATCTATCACAATTATTATAACTTTTTAAAGTCTATTGCATTTACGAATCTGCTGAACTGTCTTATGAATCTTCTTGTGAGGTCCTTCTTTGCTGTCTGCCATTTCCCGCCCTGGTGAATTATGGCTGCTGCAAGATCCTTCCTTTGCCGAGGATAGGACAGTGAAACAAGAGATGATCCACAGTCTGTTCTCCTGTATTACATGGACAAATTGATTCGTCCATGATTTTAAATCTGTGCAGATAGCTTCGTATATTGCCGTGTCCAGATGTTATGCAAGTGAAATTTGGCGTAATTCTGATATTGCTCTTGATACGATCGATGATGCTTGGGAAGAATTCCTTCGTCGTCGCTCCTTTGGATGTTTTGTCCCATTCTGTTTGCCACCTCCTGATTCCATCTTCATTCACTCTTGTGATAATTACGTCCTTGGATATTTTCTGGTAGACTGCTTCTCCTTCCTCTGCAGCTGCCTCCTTTGCTAATCGATCTGCTAGTTCATTCCCTTCTATCCCAGCGTGTCCTCGGACCCAGCCAAAGTGGATTATCCAGTTTTGTTCTGTCAATTCAATTATTTTACTTCTGATAGATTCTATTAATCTGGGATGTTTCATTTTATTCTTCAATGAATCTAGAGTTATTTGACTGTCAGTGTATATTGCTACTCTTTTCCTGTTTTCTTCAATATCCTGTAGTTCTTGGAGTTTTTCTAAGACTTTCAATACAGCGATTTGCTCTGCCTGGTTGTTTGTGCAATTTTAACCCAATTTAAACTTAAATCTGTGGGTCACTTCTCCATTTGTGTATACGATTGCTGCCGCTCCTACCTTTCCTCCGGTTTTACTGCCGTCTGTATATATTTCAGTCTGGTAGAGAGTGTGTTTTTCGACTTGGTGGATGATTGCTGTTTCCGCGGGGTGCCGCCAATACTTCACTTCTGATGGAGCGTCGTATTCCTGGTTTAGGGATTTCGTTGCTGTATATATTTCAGTTTTTTCTTCTATTGTTATCATTATAGGTTTAACTCCTGCTAACACGCACGAGGCCTCGTATGATACTGTTCTGAACGTTTTGGCTATCTTAATATTCATGAGTCTTTGTACACGCTTGAATTTTGCAATATTTTTCTGCTTCTGCACTGCTTCCTTCCAGTTATTATTATTATTATTATTATTATTATTATTATTATTATTATTATTATTATTATTATTATTATTATTATTATTATTATTATTATTATTATTATTATTATTATTATTATTATTATTATTATTATTATTATTATTATTATTATTATTATTATTATTATTATTATTATTATTATTATTATTATTATTATTATTATTATTATTATTATTATTATTATTATTATTATTATTATTATTATTATTATTATTATTATTATTATTATTATTATTATTATTATTACTATTATTATTATTATTATTATTATTATTATTATTATTATTATTATTATTATTATTATTATTATTATTATTATTATTATTATTATTATTATTATTATTATTATTATTATTATTATTATTATTATTATTATTATTATTATTATTATTATTATTATTATTATTATTATTATTATTATTATTATTATTATTATTATTATTATTATTATTATTATTATTATTATTATTATTATTATTATTATTATTATTATTATTATTATTATTATTATTATTATTATTATTATTATTATTATTATTATTATTATTATTATTATTATTATTATTATTATTATTATTATTATTATTATTATTATTATTATTATTATTATTATTATTATTATTATTATTATTATTGTTATTATTATTGTTATTATTGTTATTGTTATTGTTGTTATTGTTATTGTTGTTGTTGTTATTGTTATTGTTGTTGTTGTTATTGTTATTGTTGTTATTGTTATTGTTATTGTTGTTATTGTTATTATTGTTGTTATTGTTATTATTGTTATTATTGTTATTATTATTGTTATTATTATTATTATTATTATTATTATTATTGTTATTATTATTATTATTATTATTATTATTATTATTATTATTATTATTATTATTATTATTATTATTATTATTATTATTATTATTATTATTATTATTATTATTATTATTATTATTATTATTATTATTATTATTATTATTATTATTATTATTATTATTATTATTATTATTATTATTATTATTATTATTATTATTATTATTATTATTATTATTATTATTATTATTATTATTATTATTATTATTATTATTATTATTATTATTATTATTATTATTATTATTATTATTATTATTATTATTATTATTATTATTATTATTATTATTATTATTATTATTATTATTATTATTATTATTATTATTATTATTATTATTATTATTATTATTATTATTATTATTATTATTATTATTATTATTATTATTATTATTATTATTATTATTATTATTATTATTATTATTATTATTATTATTATTATTATTATTATTATTATTATTATTATTATTATTATTATTATTATTATTATTATTATTATTATTATTATTATTATTATTATTATTATTATTATTATTATTATTATTATTATTATTATTATTATTATTATTATTATTATTATTATTATTATTATTAGTCTCCGTCTGGTCCTTCAGACATCCTCATTTACTTTTGGCGTAATTAATGTTAATCCGTAGTTCATCTAAGTAATTTATAGGACGACCAGCACATCGCTAGAACTTCATTTTTCTTAGTAAATTATATCCCTTAAATACAAAATTCAGATCTTTTCATTAAATATTTACGTCTTTATTATTGCTCATATAGCTAAATTTAGTATTGTGACTTTGTGGGTTCGTGAAATGAAAAGTCCAATTTCACCACTCAAAAATGTTCTTTATTTCCACCGACTTACAGTTTAACACTTGCCAATTACACAGTATTACGTGCTGCACACAATTACAATTCACCAGTTCGTCCGTTCCAATTTCACTTGTACTCGCGACTACGTAAACTCCGATGCACGTACACAGCTACGTACAGTCTTCCGTTGCACAATCTTCTCGTTCGTTAACACGGCGCTCCTTTCCACGCACGTCACTGACTAACTCTTACACCAAGAACTGCGACTGTCTCCTCACTCACTAACACACTGACACACTAACTGACTGACTAACTCCGTCTGTCTGCAACCCCCCTTTATATAGGAATATCGCCGTCTTCCAGTGTCCACAGGAGTGTTCCAGTAAAAGAATGATCGAGAACCAGGTGTAAGAGAAAAAGACGGCACAGTCATGTTTTTCTCCCGACCACCGCCTGTCACCACTATAAGACAGACGAGGGGGAGGTGTGGCTAACACGAACCTCCCCTGTCTTCCGCTCCCAGCTAGCGCTCGCGTTACACTGCTCCCTCGTCAAAGCTGTTCGCCCCGAACAGCCCCATCGTAGCGTGCGAGGTGGTCCAGGTGTACCACCAGCATCTGCCCGGAGTCTGAGCCAGAAGTAGCGCTGCCGTAGTTTGTGAATCATACGGTTCGCTTCCAGGTGTCCTCCTGAAGTACCGGCATGCACTTCCTCCAAGACTTCCGGGACCTTGCTCCGGGGAAGTACCAACTGTTCTCTCTGCGCCTTCCCATCGGGTGACTCCCATACCAGGAACAGCACGCCCTCTCTGGTCTTCAACGAGTCCCATTGGGCCCAGTACGACTTGTAGGTGGCGCCCCTCGGTGCGATGTCCTCCCAGGTTGGTCTCGTCCCTGCGTCCACTTCCCTCAAGAGTGGCCCCAAGTCTGCGTCCGCCAGCTGCTCCCTCCTCAGGCCTGCGTTATCCCAGCCTTCAGCAGGCACTGCCACAACTACTCGGACTGCTGCGGCACGCTCCTTCTCTTCCACTCTTGTGCGCTCATGGCCGTCCTGGATCTGCGATAGGACACCTCCAATGTAATGGTCGCTAGCGTCGGTGTCCACAATGAAGGCGCCACCCGGTTGTGGGAAACCCAAAATTGGAGCACTGCACAGGGTCTCCTTCGGGTGCTGGAAAGCGTCTTCGGCGTCCCCCGTCCACATATAAGGCCGGTTTTCCTCCGTCAGGCGGGTGAGGGGTTTTGCGATGTTGTCGGCCTTTTCCTCTAAATCATTAAGGCGGTCGTCTACTTGACCCTTCCGCTTGCCCAGATTCGTGACGTCATCCCTCACGCCGGCCAACCGTTCCTCAAACTTGGCGGCGAGGACCTCGTTCGCCTCCTTCATTTCTTCCGTCTTCTCCGTGAGGTTATCGTTAGCCGTCTTCAATTCTTCCAGCTTTGCGGCCAGGTTGTTATTTGCCGCTTCTATTTCCGTTGTTAATTCGGCCTTCATTTCTTCCATCTTCCTGGCGATGTTGTCGTTGGCCGTCTTCATTTGTTTCAGTTCCGCGGCCAGGTTGTCATTCATAGTCTCCAGCTTCGCGGCCAGGCTGTTATTTGCCGCTTCCGTCTTCTCTGTTAATTCGGCCATCATTTCCATCATCTTCTCCAAAAAATTTTCCAATGCCGCGTCCATGGTTGTAATGTTCGGTGATGTTATCTTCCCGCTTCCTGACACCAGTGTGACTTTGTGGGTTCGTGAAATGAAAAGTCCAATTTCACCACTCAAAAATGTTCTTTATTTCCACCGACTTACAGTTTAACACTTGCCAATTACACAGTATTACGTGCTGCACACAATTACAATTCACCAGTTCGTCCGTTCCAATTTCACTTGTACTCGCGACTACGTAAACTCCGATGCACGTACACAGCTACGTACAGTCTTCTGTTGCACAATCTTCTCGTTCGTTAACACGGCGCTCCTTTCCACGCACGTCACTGACTAACTCTTACACCAAGAACTGCGACTGTCTCCTCACTCACTAACACACTGACACACTAACTGACTGACTAACTCCGTCTGTCTGCAACCCCCCTTTATATAGGAATATCGCCGTCTTCCAGTGTCCACAGCAATGTTTTAGTAAAAGAATGATCGAGAACCAGGTGTAAGAGAAACAGACGGCACAGTCATGCTTTTCTCCCAACCACCGCCTGTCACCACTATAAGACAGACGAGGGGGAGGTGTGGCTAACACGAACCTCCCCTGTCTTCCGCTCCCAGCTGCTTCCACAGGGTGTTCCAGCGCTCGCGTTACAGTATGTTCTTTAGAATTTAGCGCGAAGCCCACTTGCTGAAAAATATCTGCTTTAACTAAGGAGTCTCTAATATTATTTCAACTGGGAATAGAACGATCCTTATATAGGGAATGTGTACTTCTTCTTATCGCTGCAGCTGTAAACGAATCTACAGTATTTTTCTGGGGTGTTCTGCCAGGTGGCTTCTCAGGAGTTCGCAGTACTGTTCCAGTGGGTTCACACGTCATTTCTTGCATAACTCTACGAACTGAGCAAGCAGTTGTAGTAGTTGTAGTCTAGTATTTGTTACTGGAGCTCTTTCTAAAATAGCGGTGATGGTTATAGTAGAATGTCCGAGCTTTAAAGCTTGAAATTCTTCAGCAAAAAATGTATATACTTTGCAAATAATTTCCCTCGTGTTCGACTGCAAAGGTTTGGCTTGTTTACCGACACCAGCTAAAACTCCACAAACACTTCGACAATACAGATACAGCGCGAATTTAAACATACCACAACATTATTACACACAGATGTTCTATTTATGACAATATACATGACCCTATTTTTATTGATTTATACTGTTCGTACACTTGTGAAAGGATTATACTACAGCATCAACAAGCCATCACTGATAAACTAATCTGTGCATATATTGAGCTGTAACAGCGGAAGAGAACTGACAAAAAGCACAGATTCTGACCCGAAGAACTGTCCCTTTTCCATTGTAGTGAATGGAAGGTAGACCAACGCAAAGTAAGCCCCTGAGAGGAATGTACCACCCTTACACAGTGGAACGAATGCATGTGACAGAAAACGCATGCTATACAAACAGCGGAACCGTTTAAGAAAACATGCGCCCTATTCACTCTGTACCTAAAACCGAGAAGATTTGTTCACAAAAGTAGTCTTCAAAATGTTTTTGCATGGTCTATAACTGAACTGACATTGGGTGTCATAAACCTATCGAGGGAGGGTGTAGGAACCTTCTACAACCTTCCTGCGTCTCATTCCCCGGAGACTTTCTTTGCTGTGGTAAACTATAGGTATCCTTCCACTATTGCTCTCTCTCTCTCTCTCTCTCTCTCTCTCTGAAAACTTAACCCAAATGGACTGTGATATGCTCAGAAGCCAACAATGTTAAGAATTGGCCACATTAATGAGTGTTCCGGCAAGATTAAGATTATTTGGTCAAACAATAATTAAATAACTGCGATCCCACTATAACTTTAAGAAAAGGATAACCAGTGGTCTTCATTCGAACACTACAAATTTGTCATTATTCTTGATCCTCTTATAACACCATAATAATATTATTATATATTAATTCAAATGTCTTAGCAATTATCACTATCCTTTAAAGAGCCAGAGTCATTGTTTAGAGCCACTTGGGAACAAAAACGCGGTTTACCCACATGATTTTCTCTACTCATTAATGTACCTATGTTTAATTATTATTATTCTTCTATATACGTTAGTAATCGGATAGAAATTTACAGAAATGAGTTTATTATATATTTCCTTGTGCGTAATTTTTATTGCACAGAAGAATAAAGCAGGTTTAACTCAAATCTTTTAAGAACTGGTCGCTATGTGAAGACTTTAAAACGCAATTCTATCTGCAGGACTAGAAAGAAAAAATTAATAATACCTTCCTATTTAAGAAAGCTAGAGGAATTCAATGCCCTTCGCCGTCACGTGGTGAGCTGGAGAGTTGTATCCTGGTTCCTTGCGATAGAATGAGACTGGGCTCGATTTCATATTTGGGTAGTGCGGGTTGTAATTCCCGGGTATACGAACGGTGCCCGACCAAGAAAGCCAGCTTTCCGCCTGTGGGTGCCCTGAAGCTGACCACATGTGCTCTCCATATCAGTTGGGTGATCGCTCACCCCTGCCTTGCGTATGGGGGCGTGAGGCCGGCAGTCGAGTTGACAGGGTTAGTCCCGATTTGGTCTTTACGTCATGGATTATTATTTTTATTATAGGAATTATATAATTTATACCAGTAAAAGGGAATATTTCAAATTTTGTTAGCTACTATATGGTATTTAACCGTACCTGATTATATAGTTATGGAAGTCGGTAGCTGGGGAAGTTAAGAAAAGTTAAACCTATTTTCTCTATTAATGTTCTAGGGCCACCTATGATGTTTTGGCAGAATATGCATCTAGGTTTTCCGTAATTACTACGATAGAAATAAATGCATTTCTCAAATAACTTGCGGGCAGGATGTTTTGCCTATTAGCCAACAACATACCGCTCTCTGCATTATCCAGCGTAGAAATTATTATATATTTTCTTGTTATAAACCGCAAACGGTTGATGAAATTACATAGATAAAAATGGAAAGAAGAGAATGAATGAACTATTGTTTTGGAAATGAGTTGTGATAGTACCTGAAATATTTTTATTAAGTTTATTCACGAAGCATTCCCTACCCTCAACTCAATCTTCATTTCACTTTCCAGAGAATTAAGGCAGAACAGCTATCTTTTGTTTCTAAGTTTTCTAAATGAATATTTCCTACAGTGATCCTGTATCCAAACCTCCTAAAATGAAAACTTGTTCTTTATGAATCCAGCTGAGTTGAGCGTTATGTTTAACGTATTTTTACAAAATGTGAGAGGCGTGCATTCCAGGAAATAATTCTTTTTTCAGAACTATATTTAAAGATTTTGTAAGACATTTTTCTTAAATGCAGTGCATAAGCTCTTGATTTATGATTAATCAGTTCGTATTTCAAAGATTTTACCTTGCACAAAAGTGTTATAGCATGTCAAAACTATTTGGAAATAACGGGCAGATTTACAAACAAATTGATGGCCGGAACGTCCTAGGTTAAGGAAATAATTATGATAAAGTATTTGGCAATGCAGTTCATTTAATTATTTATTTTTATTGCCTTTAATCAGCTGATCCACAGTCAGCTTATTTTGGTACCACATGCTCGAAGCTATAATATCTTCGCATTATAAGCGTAAGCTAGAACGTGGTCTATCTATTAGGCAGAAAATGGGCTGCCCGGAGAGATTCCAAAACAAAGGGGTAAAATCGTTGAGAGGGAAAGCATTAATATAAAAAGCAGACATCCACAAAATCACGCTCGTTTTGAAACCTAAAGCTAAATCTGCGAGAGGCCAGGCGAGAGAAGTGGACAAAGTCTAAGGAGACATGGATAAAAGCACGCATTTAGAGATACAAAAGAGGCACATTTTAAAAGGATAAAGACCACCATAATAAATTATGTAATTGCAAGTGGGGACAATTAGGCTTCAAGAGCATTGCCGTGAATTCTGAGATGCAGCTTAAAATATTTACAGTATGAGCATAGAAACACTGAGGAAAAGACCGCATACCTAATTAATTTTCTAATTGTAAGACAAATATCCTTACGTCCTTGAATAGACATTCAATGCCACCAAACGCCCATAGCTACATACTTGTGTGATGATATACTATGTTCTTTCAGATAGTTGCCAGCGACTATTTACGCCAAGACTGGCTAAAATTCGGGTATTCACTAGTACCCAGAAAAAAGATAAGTTGCAGCACATAGCAGCAACTGGTGTGTTACCTTTCGCCGAAAAAGGTCATCTTGTTTTATCAATTTACTTAAGTTTTGAGTTTGTGGTAGTATTAAAATCTGCTTAGTTATTACCACGAAGAGAAAAATAATTTTATTACAATCTCGTTTCGTCACAGGGTGTGAACATGATTACTATGAATTTAGCTTCAAAAAGTTCCACAACTATGTTGATATCTGTGGAAGGTATTGCATCTGTTTCCATTTCTACTACATATTATTAAGTTCTTGCTATGTTGGAACATTCGTTTATTTACAAAATGACTTTTGAGAGCAAAGTAAACGCTGTAATTAAATACGAGACCATAAAAAGGGTCAGAAGGCGCAGTTGAGACGCTTATAAACAAAGTGTAAATTTTTTGTGTGTAGAGCCATAATCATGGTTCGTATTAATTTTTAATTTTAATACCAAGGGCAGAAATTAGGCTATTGAGACCTTAGATGAAAGAAAAGCCATTCTATAAGTATTGAAAAATGTTATGACATAGCGACTAAGCCCAAGATTTTAGGAAGGTCGGCCGGGCAGTCGGAACCACAAAGAGACAAGGGGCGCGCTCACCCAGCGTAAATACTATGAGCGCTATCGATAGAGAGACACTTCTGGAAGATCTTGTCATCTGAAACGTTATGGAGGTATATGGAAGTTTACAATGGCTATACAAGCAAGCGCTCTCGTGAAGCTAGTCAATGTTGTGGGTTAGTTAATGAACGAGCTAGTCGGTGAGTGAGTGAGGAGTTATCGAATGTGTTTCTAGTTAAACAAAAAACGCTGCTGTTCGAGCAAATTGGTGACGACTGTGGTGATGTGCAGTTGAGTGCTATTATTACAAGGGAAAAGGCGCGTTGAGTTTCACTGAGTGAAAAAATCGCACCAAAAGTGTTATAACATATTCACCAAGCGCTAGTGGCAGATAGCCAGCACCATCCTCTCTAAACTTGAAGGAACCGCTGCAAATACTTCCTTCCATCAAGTTTGAAAACTTCGTGACAGTTGTCCAGAAAGTATCTCCAGAGATTGGGGTGACTGCTGTGTATGCAGGGGATATTACTCATGATAATTAGTTTGAGTAAAATCTATTTCTAGAGAAAAACAAAATAGATTTATTATTATTATTATTATTATTATTATTATTATTATTATTATTATTATTATTATTATTATTATTATTATTATTATTATTATTATTATTATTATTATTATTATTATTATTATTATTATTATTATTATTATTATTATTATTATTATTATTATTATTATTATTATTATTATTATTATTATTATTATTATTATTATTATTATTATTATTATTATTATTATTATTATTATTATTATTATTATTATTATTATTATTATTATTATTATTATTATTATTATTATTATTATTATTATTATTATTATTATTATTATTATTATTATTATTATTATTATTATTATTATTATTATTATTATTATTATTATTATTATTATTATTATTATTATTATTATTATTATTATTATTATTATTATTATTATTATTATTATTATTATTATTATTATTATTATTATTATTATTATTATTATTATTATTATTATTATTATTATTATTATTATTATTATTATTATTATTATTATTATTATTATTATTATTATTATTATTATTATTATTATTATTATTATTATTATTATTATTATTATTATTATTATTATTATTATTATTATTATTATTATTATTATTATTATTATTATTATTATTATTATTATTATTGTTGTTGTTGTAGTAGTAGTACCAGCAGCATAGTGAATCCTGCTTTTGCTCTTGGAGATGCTTTACACAAATATTGACTATTATACTGAGAAACTGACGTCCAATTACGATATGGATTAATTATGGAAAAAAAACTAGGCGTTACATTTAAAGAAAGCAATAAATTAAAAAAGACTGAAATTCAGTTTTTTTCTATCAATTATATCAGTAATAAAGCACATATTTATGAGTGCGTATGCATTAAAAATTAATAAATGTAGATTAGAACAATAGATATGACAAAATAAGACCTGAACCTTTCCTGGCGACGAATACGCCCACTTTCTTCGCGGGCAGCCAGCCAGGTGAAAAGATGATTAGATATCGACGTTTCGGGAGTGTGCATCTCTACCATCATCAGGATATTTATAAAATGTTATAACCACAAATGAAATACTGGATATAACACTAACAAGGTGTTTGTGGTTATAACATTTTATAAATATCCTGATGATGGGAGAGATGCACACTCCCGAAACGTTGAAATCTAATCATCTTTTCACCTGGCTGGCTGCCCGAGATAAAGTGAGCGAATAGATTTGACATTTATGTATTTTGTAAAACAAGAAAATAAACCATTTGTGAGCACTACCAAAGTGTGCATTGTACACATTGGTATGCTTAAACAAAAGTGACCAATAATGCTTTTGTGTTACTGACACTGAGGGTTCCTCCCGACAATGGAGCAACGATCACTAAAAATGGGGGGAGGAGTAAAATAAATTAAGCGTTTAAATCTTATCCAGAAACTGCAACACATTTTTCCTGAGCTTAGTTAATCTTGCGAAAATTGTGCGATACGATAAAAAGGTTATAATTTTGTGATCGTTTATTGAAAGCATGCCCTTTAGATTTGTTACAGCAAAAATTAGGCTCACTTGCCACTTTAGACTCCTGCCACTCGATAGCGGTCGAGCAAGTGGCTAACTGTGTAAAATGATTCTACGGCCATTGCATTCCTTTTTGTGCTTGAATCAATTGACTGTTTTATTGTGTCGCGTTCTCTTGAAGGTCCGTCGCCCCTCCAGTCCTCGAAACGACGATCGGTTGCCTTTCGCCGTACTCGTCGATGTTGTGACTGAGGAGGCAATGTCCGCCTCGACGGGTATCCGCATCGTCTGCTAATGGGCATGGAGTTCGTGCTCAGGAGGAATTGGGGTTTCTCCCAGGGTTCTTGGTAAAATAAACTTGGATAACCCTCTTGTATCAGCATTCCTAGCTAAGTGGATGTCTGCAAGTTTTCACTAAATTAAGAATAAATTGCGGCATGTACATACACTAGGTCGAAATATCGTCGGATGCACTTCGTGCTTCACTGGATGCAAATTACATAGCTATGGGATACTAGTTCACTCTACACGTGACTTCACCAGACTGCCCTAATTTCAAACCAACATATACTTTTTCTATAACTATGGGGAGCCTCTGAATTTGCCTAACTCAAGCCAATATTGCTCAGCGAGTGACTTACACCCTGGTGTAATAGATAGGAATAATAATAAAATACAAATGAATACAGCATGATAATATAAATCTACATATTTGAACCGAACAACTGTTTTATATGAGGGCTGTTTTTTTTTCAACCTCCGATCGCTCCATGCCGACGCTACGCGGGCAGCAGAAAGCGGTTATGCGCTGTCGGCGACTGTTCAGCTCTCGCACTACACACTCCGCCATTGTTGACATTCATTCGTCAGTCGGCGTTGTGCTACAGCCACGTAAACATGGCCGCCATTATTGATGCTCCCGCCAAGTGCGAATTGCGAAGTGTAATTCGTTTTCTACAGGCTGAAGGCCATGGTGCTGCAGAAATCCATCGGAGGATGAGTCGTGTGTATGGCGAAAACTTCATGAGTGATGTTGTTCGTGAATGGTGTCGAAAGTTTAAAGATGGTCATAATGATGTGCATGATGAAGGGGGTCAAGGACGCAAATCATCCGCCATACAGTCCTGACTTAGCACCCAGTGACTTTCACCTTTTTCCTCAACTGAAGATGTGGCTTGGTGGGAAGCGATTTCAAACCAATGAGGACCTTCAAACGAACGTCAAGGACTACTTGAATTCACTGGCGGCAACTTTCTTTGAAGAGGGAATTGAAAAGCTTGTCCACAGATATGACAAATGTCTCAATCTCTTCGGTGATTATGTCGAAAAGTAACCATAAGTGTACTATTCTTTTGGTAATAAAATTATTGTTTTATATGAACTTGTGTTTTATTTATAGCCTATCGGAGGTTGAAAAAAAAAAACGGCCCTCGTATATTTGCGGCATACATGTTATTCGTAGAAGTAAATAATATTAATTGGGCTTATAGAATGACAAATTTTGGGAAAAGCAGGAGCAAAGCTGCCGAACACCGCTAACACAGAATACCCACAAATGATTACGCTAATTAGTTAGGTATACTTCTTAGAAGCGCTACACAAGTGTTAATGTTTTTACTCATATCTTTACAGCTTTTAGGATGGGTAAAATTAAGTGCACAGTAGGTGTACAATTATACAAGTAATATTAAACGTGGAGCACCTATCACGAGGCTATTATTCCATAGTTACAAATTATGTGAGACTTTTGATCCAAGAATTTCCAAATAAATAAATGTGACGAAGGGAATGCACTAAATGACACCAATATCTGGATCTTGTACTTATCGTTCTTTTGTTTTCGTACACATCTTATTAATGATAGGATTTTAGTAAGAAGATCAGTGATGTAAGACTTGAAGCTTTCACGGCGAGCATTACTAATCACCCACGAAGCCTCGATTAACATCAGTGATATTCATGAAATGATCCAGTATTAGAGAGGAAGGTCAAGAAAGTTTAAAAAAAAAACTGTGCTTGAGTGTAAAATGTACACTCGAGCAGGTGAAGATCAACAGCTTGAATATTTAAAGTGATATAATGTTATACTTTCTTTGCATACTTCTTATAACGTATCTAAAACATAACTACTATGTATATAATTTTCCCTACTCACGTATTTTTGTACAATTTATCAGTTTATCCACTTTTGATTGACTTTATATTTTACTGCGAGTGTTCACTGAAGAGTTACATGAGTTTATAATTACAATAAATATTTAAGGACGTCTTAATCATAGATCAGAAACCTGAATACGTGGAGAACAATAAGAAGATTCTGTAGTCAAACAATATACTTTCTCAAATGATTACTGGGAATAACTAGGACAAATCGATTTCAGAATTAAGGCACATTAACGAAGACATGAATTAAAATCAGTTATGTGTAAATTATAAACAAAGTTAAAAATCCCACTAGGAAAATATAAAAAGCATTTTCGTGAAGAGAATGCATGTTTTAATACAACTGCTGTCTGGAGTTTGCAGGTTTCCTGAGTACCATTCTTGTGAATGGCCTCTAGATGAAAAAGGAAAAAAAAAAGAGAAAGAAATGCGAAACCTCCTTACGCTTTTCTATAGGCACGAGTAATTGTTTCTCAGTTCATTGTGCCATTTGATACATTGTTTCTTCATTTCTTTGTATAACTCTCGCTTCATTGAATGCTTTATAAGTTGGAAGTATCATCCACAACAAAATTGGTCAGAAAGTGTGTCGTACATTCATTGGAAACCTTTTGAACCAAAGCTCTAGACGTTTTTAATTAAAGTAAACTCCCCACCAGGGACCTACAATAACATTTAAACAAAATACAGCTGTGACAGTTCACCCATAGCAGAGGAGAGGAAGACTAGCGTTATAAAGTTATATAGGTTTGCAAGCAATATGAAAGCACAGGCTATGATGTAGCAGAAGTGTCAAGTACATGCGTTTCACTGGTTCGTTTCATGTAGTACATACATAGACTGGCCTGTTTCTTCGAGCTCAACTTGTTCAAAAAACAGAAACGAATGCACCGAATTATGATAAAATTGAATGGGCAGTTTACTGAATTACTCGTTCGAGGGTTCAAAATAACGCGTTATTCTTAGGTCTATTGCTTGAATGCTTTAAGGCAGATGAATAACCATGTCACATGATCCATTGTGTTTACATACATTCTATTTTGTAAGCTTATGTTCTGCCATTATAGCTACACAAAGCATGTATTTGAAGCATGTTCCAAAACTAATTTCTGAGTAGTAAATACCATGTTGGCTGTATGAATATAAAGTATAAGGAGCATGCAAATACGGAAATGTCGTATTCTATTTCGTTCAGAAAGTCTTTGAGAGTGGGTGAAGAAAAATACTTAAAGTAACGTGGAATAATTTTTAGTTAAATAAACATAATCATAATGTATAGGCAATAAAATAAATTAAGTAATGATTATTCGTTATATATACTCCAAAAATGCACAATATCATTAAAGTGAATAATTATACACTATCTTTAAACAGAAATTAAGGTTAATGAACTAAAACAATTAAAGCTATATATAGGTGTATGTAAAAGTGCAAATCTGAGAGTAAATTTGGTAATGCCAAAAATCTCTAATTGAAAACGAATAATCTTGAGAGTATGCCCGCTTCGGTAGCGTAGGGGTTACATGTCTGCCTCACGTTAAAGAGGTCCCGAGTTCAAACCTCGGTCAGGGTGAGTTATCTGGATAAGGTTTTTCCGGAGTTTTCCCTTATCCTGAAAGACGAATGTCGGGTAACTCTAAGCTCTATGGACCCCGGGCTCATTTGAGCATCATTTCACCCATTCCATTCATCGTCCGATATGACCTAACGTTGGAGGACGTAAATTAGAAAAAAATATCTTGAGAGTACCTCCCTTAATGTCATAAATATATACATTATTATTATTATTATTATTATTATTATTATTATTATTATTATTATTATTATTATTATTATTATTATTATTATTATTATTATTATTATTATTATTATTATTATTATTATTATTATTATTATTATTATTATTATTATTATTATTATTATTATTATTATTATTATTATTATTATTATTATTATTATTATTATTATTATTATTATTATTATTATTATTATTATTATTATTATTATTATTATTATTATTATTATTATTATTATTATTATTATTATTATTATTATTATTATTATTATTAATTATTATTATTATTATTATTATTATTATTATCATCATCATCATTATCATTATCATTATTATTATTATCATCATCATCATTATCATTATCATTATTATTATTATTATTATTATTATTATTATTATTATTATTATTATTATTATTATTATTATTATTATTATTATTATTATTATTATTATTATCATCATCATCATTATCATTATCATTATTATTATTATCATCATCATCATTATCATTATCATTATTATTATTGTTATATTATTGTATTATTAATTATTATTATTATTATTATTATTATTATTATTATTATTATTATTATTATTATTATTATTATTATTATTATTATTATTATTATTATTATTATTATTATTATTATTATTATTATTATTATTATTATTATTATTATTATTATTATTATTATTATTATTATTATTATTATTATTATTATTATTATTATTATTATTATTATTATTATTATTATTATTATTATTATTATTATTATTATTATTATTATTATTATTATTATTATTATTATTATTATTATTATTATTATTATTATTATTATTATTATTATTATTATTATTATTATTTTTATTATTTCTCCACAATAATCCCGAAGCACATTCATACATTGATTTTTGTGGTTTTGTGTTTTAATTGATAAACGTCTTCATTTATCATTTGTATCGCTTGACTCTATACCGGAAATTCACGCAAACTTCGACTGTGTATAAGGCATCGTGCGGCAACAGTACCGCTGAAACATAAGCTAAGCGTTTCTCTTTTGTTTGGTCACATCGGGTATTGGAATAGGTGATGATACACATACTCGTTTGGTATACCAATGGGAACAGTCTGAGAGCTGGACACCGCTTTAACTCCAGTATACTCAACTCGCCCGTGGGGCTTGAACACTTTTACGAAGTGCACTTATAAGGAGAGAGTTTGAGCCTTTTTTCCGACCTGATGAACCAGAAGTTGAACGTTGATACTTGCACGGAGTGACCACTAACGACTGTTAATAGCTGGTTTTGCAATTTTCTAAGTACATGTTAGCGTTTTAATTTGACGTGCGGGAACGCTGGAGTTAGAAGACAGCTGGTGCTGACAGAAATAAAAATGTTTGTACACATTGTAAGACATTCAGCCGGCATTGCGTAGTTTATAGTGAACACCATTGGAGGGTAGACTCTTTTCGTCCTCCATATTTTATATTATTCTTAATGCTTTAATGATAAGTCAGTGGTTAGAGCTATAATACTATACTATAGTTCATATTCTTTACGACAGATATCAATAAATAGTTAAAGGGAACTTAGTCTATTAAAGAGTCGGCTTAGGCACAAATAGCCGGAGTAGAATTTAATTAATGGTCTCATACCGTTCTTTGGTGGATATTGCATTAGAACTGCCTAATATTGATATTTTTCACCATAACATAAATAATTTTTAAGCAGATGCACTAAAACTAAAGGTGTTTAATCGAGCCAGTCATACTAAAAGCTGAACAGTGCAGATACTCAGTGAAATATTTTATAACAGTACATTGCTACCATCTTTGTTCTTGCGATGGAAATTATATGTACATTAAATGGTAATGCAATGGCAGATTATATACATTTTTCAGAAATTGATTTTTAAGTGAATTCAACTGTTTCCAATTCAAAGGAAGGTAATTAATGATATTATCAATACTAATCCTATTCCTCTAAACAAGAAATGTGTATCACAAATTGTAAACTTTGCACAATCAACATAAAAATTAAATCAAAGAAATAATAGAAATAATGTTAAACAAATTATGAATTTGGAAAGATAGAGTCAGACTGAAAAGTTCAATGCTGGCTCAAATTGAAAATTTGATTAAAAGATTTTATTAAAGATTAAATTCTCCAACTGACTCGTGTTTTCTCGGTAGACCACTACATCAGACAGCTACCTTAATGGCGACTTACAACGTGTAAGTACCTTAAGGCCCGGGCTTTATAGTTAACCACTATTAGGTCAATTAATGGAAATTAATTGTTTCTTCACACTGGCCGTGTGTAGGCTAAAGTATGGAAAGATAGAGCCAGACTGAAAAATTCAGTGCCATTAGTCTGGATTTGAACCACGGATTTTCTGGTTGCCGTCCAGCCTCTCTAACCACTGACCTACTATGGCCAACGTGCCGACATGACATTAAATTCTCCAACTGACTCGTATTTTTTCCGGTAAACCGCTTAGAAGTTCTCATAAACACATGAGACAACTACCTTAATGGCGACTTACTACATTTAAGTACTTTAAGGTTCGGGTTTTATAGTTAACAACTTTTAGATCAATTAATGGAAATTAATTGTTCTTTCACACTAATTTAATGTCATGTCAACACGTTGACGGTAGTAGCTCAAGGGTTAGAGCGGCTGGACCGCAACCAGAAGATCCGTGGTTGAAATCCCAGCTATGGCATTAAATTTTTGTCTATCTTTCCATACTTTAGCCTACACACGGCCAGTGTGAAAGGACAATTAATATCCAAATTATGAATTTATTAACACGATTATTTTTATACTTATTCTGTTGATTTATTTTTACTGCAGCCTCCTACTATTATAAAATGTTATGATTATGTTGGCTACTATGTCGTCAGCGCTGGTACTATGAAGGTCATAGAACAGATATAGATTCTCACAAAGGGGATTCGGCACTGTAAAAGTCTTGATATATTATGCCTAAACCTCAAGTGGGGCATTCCCGGGAGGAAGGGTGAGATGAGAGGAGACAGAGGGTGGTCGACCAAGGAGTAACGACAAATACAGAGGAAGGGTTCCTACTATTAACCAGTTGGAAACTCCCCGGCAGACCAGTACAGCCGACATCCCACCCGCCATGGTCCTGAAACGGTCCATTAGTTCAGCCCGGAGACCGTCCTACCGGGGAAGGAAGTGTTTACCAGGAACACATCATCTTGCCATGCAGCTCCGAGACTCTAGTCTACAATTTCTACCCCAAAAGAGACCACCAGATGAGAGATGATATGAAATGATAATGGAGATGAAATGGAGGGACAGGAAATTCGGTTGCCCTGCATTCACCTGGCAACCCGGAACTCTTCGAAAAAACCCATGTGTCAGGAAGACCGACCACGGATATGGAGCCCGAACCTTCCGAATGCGGCTTGTGAAAGTTAAAAAAAAAACAACATATTTACGATTGCACATGTGCATCCTCGTAGGGGAGGGGGATCTGTCCCCTTCACCTGCCGTGGTGCGGACGCTGCGGATCCATAGCACTAGTGGTACCTCTAACGTAACTAGAGGAACCTCGCCCCTCCCTGATTGGGAGTTGTTCAGATTGGGTTGGACTCGAGGGGGCAGTGGTTCCCGATACCCGTGGGAGATCGGGTACGTCTCCGGACGGGGTTGAGGGAAGCCATTAATATTCGCGCGTACTAGCCAGCACAGCTAGTAGAAGGTGTGCTAGATCACCAGGCGGCCCCACCGAGGTCATATCTGAAGCCTTCCCATTTTGGAGTTGGCGCGCGTAAGTGGCGTATCCACTTCCATCCCGTCTTGAGTCCACAGGACCAGATTGGAGATGGGGCTTGTTAGTCGCTAGGTCTTGCCCTATGGAAAGCCCCACAGAGGCGCTGGGCGCCCTTTTGGGACAGCTCGGTAACTTCCTGGTCGAAGGAAGCCCGGGTCCTTGGTCCAGGACTAAGGGGAGTAGAACCTCTGTCATTAACGTGCACATGTCCATATGTATATACTTACTGCTATTTCTATGCAACTTTCAGGGATGCTTAATAATCTAATATGTAAGGCTGTCTAAAAATATGACAGCAGAATGTTCTAAAAGTGATTTTATTTTACTCCTGCCCTGTTACTCCTAATTTTAATACTTTTATCATAATTAATTATTGTGTGTCCTGAAATAACTTTGTTGATATTTGATATCAACCGATAAACATTTACGTCTTCAACTTTGGATTTATATCATTTTCTTTACTGAATGACTGCTTTAACTCTTGGTGGAATTGAACGAAAGGCACGTGCTGTTACTAAAACTCGTGCGGTGCCTTCAATTTGTTTGTCATATTCTGATGAAGTGTTCTATTTCGGGACAGATGAGGTATAGATCATTCTATAGAAACCGTCAGTCAAGCAAGAGGGCAGTTGATTTTTTAGAAGGAAGGAAAGAGAGAGCAAAAAGGTCGGTGAATCATGCATGGCGTGCTACACGATTCAACATGCGATTGTTCAATCACCCGAGTATCAAAGAAATATGGCGTCAGATTGGAATTATCACGCGCCTTTGAGCTCTGAAAACACGGTGTGTATGTAGGGATAGAGGGGGAAGAAGGAACATTCCCACTCTTTTTCATGTTTGTTTTCACATGCCAGCTCTACGTCAATATATGTGCAGCTCACATTTGAAGTGGGAATTGGATTTCAAGATGTCTGGTAGCTTTGCAGTGAACCGGCAACGGCATCATGTAAAACTATTACATTTTCCATCTGAATATGATATTTCAAAGGGTGAAACAAACAAAATCAGAGCGATACCATTGAGGGGATTACCCACACTGTTAGGATGATAAACATTCATCACTAGGGCTTTTATAAACACCGGTTTAACCTTTTTAAAGTGCTGAAACGAAAACTATAACCTTTAACGCAAGACGAACAAATCTAAAGTTGTACTTTATCGCAATAGTGTGTTAAGAGTAACAGTGTAACTGGAAAATTTTAAAATAAAAGTTTAGAAAAAAAACCTTATGATATAATCATAAAAAAGATCTGTGCATTCCCTTGTACATCTCTGTTGATATCGCTTTAAGCGCAATTTCTCTTATATGGGCCTCGAATAAATATGTTATTTTATTGTTATTTTTTCAAATTTAAGGACGTATGAAATATTGCATGCTATACATGGTAAAATTAATTTTATTTTGGTGATAGGATTGCCACACTTGGTCTATGACTTCGTTTTGCGAACATTTCTACTCGCAAAATAAAACCATACTTTTAACAATTGCATCATGAATGGCTATCATTATCATTGATCAGTTACTTGCAGATTGTTATACAGGATCATAACATTCCATTGAAAATGTTTGTTGCTCATCTCGGTAGCGTAAATGATAGCGTGGCTACCTCCCGTTCAAGAGGTCCAATTCGAAAACCTGCACAACGTTTTTTCCGGGGCTTTCCCTTATTTTGAAAGACGAATGTCGGGTAGTTCTAAGCTACATGGACCCCGGAATCATTCGAGCAGCATTTCACCCATTTCATTCATCGTCCAATATGACTTAATGTTGGAGGACATAAATTAAAAAAATTACAAATGTTGAAAACCTTAGGCATTACCTTTCATTAAATGATAATGTTATATATGACATTAATACAATTTTCACTCGTTCTCCATCTTCCCCTCCACCATACCGCCAAGTTGATTTTTACCTATGGTCTGGTAACATAAAAGGTACATCGAAGACCTCCCTAGAATAAAGATGTAACCTAAAAAATATTATTTGTTTAAGAAACGAAAACAAAATTGATTAATAGATTATAACTATTGCTTGAAAAGAATATAAAACGAAAATGAATTTATGAAAGCAAAATCTTATTGCACGTATAAATATTTCTGAATTACTGTAAGCCATTTAATTATGACTGAAGGATATATCATCATAATTTAAAATTCAGTACTGCATTTTACTGCACTTAATCTTACATATGTTTTAAAATTATTTGAAAAACTAGTATAGCTCTATGTGTACATTTTAGTAATATGCCATCATCATCATCATCATCATCATCATCATCATCATCATCATCATCATCATCATCATCATCATCATCATCATCATCATCATCATCATCATCATCATCATCATCATCATCATCATCATCATCATCATCATCATCATCATCATCATCATCATCATCATCATCATCATCATCATCATCATCATCATCATCATCATCATCATCATCATCATCATCATCATCATCATCATCATCATCATCATCATCATCATCATCATCATCATCATCATCATCATCATCATCATCATCATCATCATCATCATCATCATCATCATCATCATCATCATCATCATCATCATCATCATCATCATCATCATCATCATCATCATCATCATCATCATCATCATCATCATCATCATCATCATCATCATCATCATCATCATCATCATCATCATCATCATCATCATCATCATCATCATCATCATCATCATCATCATCATCATCATCATCATCATCATCATCATCATCATCATCATCATCATCATCATCATCATCATCATCATCATCATCATCATCATCATCATAATCATCATCATCATCATTATTTGATTACTATTAGCAGTAGTGGCAACATAGTAGTATTCTAGTAGAACTATTTTTATCATTTTTTCTTGCTGTTAATATCGGGGAATGTGAATTCTCACAAAATTAAAAGTTAAGTGAACCTTAAAGTCGCTGTTAGCATAATTAAAAGAAAACCAAAATCTCAAGATAATACTTTCCCTCCACTTTGTACACACTTAGATTTTTTTTCTCCCAATTTACGTCCTCCAAAGTTAGGTCATAGTGGACTATGAATGAAATGGGCGAAATGATGCTCAAATGAGTCCGGGATCCTTGGAGCTTAGAGCTACCTGACATTCGGCTTTCAGGATAAGGGAAAACCCCGGAAAATACC
>CM060947.1:78620673-78658173 GCA_030765055.1 Mantis religiosa
ATGCTTCAGCAGTAAGCGTTTGACCATTTTTGAAATCGAGCTGATTTCTATATTCCTCATTGCCCAATTCTTTGAAGAACATGTGCACCTTAAAAACAATACTTCGAGCCTGATTTGCAATAATTGCCTTTTTGACTGGCCACTAAATTCATCGCAAGAAGCCATTACACTATTTAACTCTTACTCTACTGTTGTGTAAAGAACAACTGAATGATATTGATCTGGACTCTCCAGAGTAAATAAACACTTCTTATCCAGCATTAATTCATAAACATAAGCATACGGCATTCCACAGGCTTACAGGAAGTGAAGTGTTTGCTCTTTCTCGAATTTAACACCTTGATTTATTCACAGTAATTCTTTTATCACGTCATGCAGTAGTTTAAATTTCAGTTCTGAGTAATGAAAAGTATATGTACATACAAACACACCAACCACTTTGAACTGAGATTACGAACCATTCATAAACAATGTGACCAGACACGTTCTGCCAGGGCAGCAAGAAATTTATTGTTTCCTCTCGCTCGAATTGGCTTATTCCAAGTAATCCTTTTATCACATCATGTCAAACATTTACGTTTCAGTTCTGAGTAATTAAAAATATACGTACACGCATACATGCCAACTGATGATATACGGTGCTTACGTCGCGATTTATTGTTATAATACAGATAATAGTGTTTTATGTATTTGTATTAGAAAACCTATTTGAGCTAAAAATATGGGGTTTTCAGGGATATGTTAGATGCAGTACTCTCTACCCTCCACATAGATCCGTTTTGGCAAAATCTGAATTTTTGTCTTAGCGCGAATAGTATTTCATACAGATTGATTAGGTTGGCAGTCCTCACACACCACTTAGCGGGAATGCAATACGACACCACCGCAGGACTCTGATTGGTTGCTCAACTAGTAGCGCTCAAGGACAAACATCTTCCCATTTGAAACACATTCTAGTTGTGTATGCACTTTACAGTTTCTATGGGACCTATTAAGGGAATTCATGTACGCGAAACTAAAAACATTAATGTTCTTTTAATTAACTTGAAATGTTTACATCATTTTTAAGAAACAAAACGGAGAATACACAAACCTCTAATGTGCCCGCCTCGGTAGCGCGGTGGTAGAGTATCTGCCTCACGTTCAAGAGGTCCCGAGTTCGAATCTCGGTCAGGGTGAGTTACCTGGATAAGAGTTTTCCGGGGTTTTCCCTAATCCTGAAAGACGAATGTCAGGTAACTCTAAGTTCTATGGACCCTGGGCTCATTTGAGCATAACTCCACCCATTCCATTCATCGTCCCATATGACTTAACGGTGGAGGATGTAAAATTACAAGTTACGTTATACATTTTCACTTGAATAAATACAGAAGTAATTCATCCCAAACGAAACTTCGGTACCGTTACAGAAACATCTTTTGGAACTCTCTGAACACAGGGGGAAAAATATAAAAAGGTTCAAAGCATGCCTTTTTTTTCTTCTGTACCTGTTTCCAAAAATTCAGTAATTTCCCAAACCGAAACTACCCTATACATAACAAATATATCATTTTTTATTTTCTCAAAACTGGTTCTAACTAGTTTGATTGAAATGACATGAGTTTAAGAGACCTGTGTGACAAAAAGAAAGTACGAGCAGATTAGCTCTTGTTACAATAATACTTCCAGCTGTCTCTCGTTCACAACACTGTTTCACAACTGTTTTTACAACAACACTCTCAGCTGTTCTCTCTGCTTACTCACTCTGTTTACAACTACTCACTTTGCGAGACGTCACGTCCTTAAATCCCTAATTCGTAATTCTAGATTGTTCTAAAATAAACCAGACCCCGAACAGTCTCTATCAGTCCAGAAATTTCCGGAAGAATAAAGAAACCAAATATTCTGTCACATTCCAGAAGCGTAACTTAATCTATGCTGGCAAGTCCTTTACCTCACTTATCTTTGCTTGCCGGCGCTTGTTTACAATAGCCGCGCTATCATTAACTGCTTAGCAAGGTCATTATTACCATGAAACTTTATCCACCGACTGTTTTCTTATTTGTGCCGAAACGTTTATGCCTGTTGCCGTGACAATATTGTCACCCAATTATCGGGAAGCACAACAAACGACAGCTGAGTAAGGGACCAGAGGCCGCGCCACACCCACTCATTTGTCTCATGTCACTAACTGAAGGGATGATTAGGAGAGGGATTGCGGGCCACTGAGCCGTCTCTTTACCCTTCCCCTAGGTTCTCGAACTTACGGGATATTTCATCTAATCCAGAACTTTCCAGATTGGCCAGCTGACCCTATATAAGCAAGACGTCGGGCTGGAGGAAACTCAGTGCTTGGCAAGCAGCGAAGTAGCGCCGTGTTAGTGAACGAGAAGACTGTGTGCGTGCAACGGAAGAATTTAAGTAATTGTGAGCGTACAGTGGAACTGCAACGGACGAACTGGTAAATTGCAATTGTGTGCATTACTTAATTCTGTGTAATCGGCAAGTGTTCAACTGTAAGTCGGTGGAAATAAAGAACATTGTTGAGTTTGTGTAATTGGACTTTTCATTTCACGAACCCACAAAGTCACAATATCATACGTTGTTCAAGTGTAAGTCATTAGTTTTTTCCCGAGATGTAAAGATCATGGGGTTCACACAGGATCCGCTACTTAAAACATTGGCAATCGCTTTACCACATGTATCTTTATGTTAATTATGAATAGCAGGCATGCTTTAATCTATAAGAGTACTCACTCAGACTAGTAGATGTTTAAATTTTCTGCAGAAAATTTTAACATTTACTAGTCCGAGTGAGTACTCTTATAGATTAAAGCATGCCAGCTATTCATAATTAACATAAAATATGTCTCACATTTAAATACTTTGAAAATTTTCTATAAAATGTATCTTTATTTCCTCCTTTTTTAGTATCGTTTAATGCCGGATATTACTGCATACGATGTTACAGGTTATGGAAACCATGACGGTTGCAATGAATGAGGAATGAGAACTGTAGCAATGATAAGGCTCGAAGAAAGACCCTACACTTCGACTATGAAATCTTTTGTGTATATGCTCCTAACGGGACGTCCCCGGGAGGAAGTGATGAGGTGAAACTATACTAAGTTGACTAGGCTAAGAGGACGTGACAGCAGAGGATAGCCTCTCTAATAACTACAGCTCTAATAACAGCAGTTTCAACATTACCTGAGGTGACCGGAACTCGAACAGAGGATGAGAATTTAGAGAAAACAATGCACTTGCCATGTATGAAGAAAACACCGGCGATACGGGAAACCTTAAAGTAATAACCAGGATGTAAAACAAATTGAAATAAGTTAATGGGAGTAGAGGACGGAATGGAAAAATAATTTTGGGAAGGAAATGTTCAAGGCCTAAGTGTTTTGAGCTATGAGGACTGAAGAGAACACCTACTGCATCGTTCTTATACCTACCATGAACATGTAAGTGTGTAATGATTATTTATTTCGATTAGCGAAATTTAAACAAAGATAAAAATGTGATATTAGCTCGTAGAAGAAGTAATTATAAAGTTCAAGTACAACACATCACACATTTGTGAAATCTCAGTATCGAACTGGTATAAGAGTAGTCCTTTTCCTGCCTTAACGGTAGTAAATGTACAACTATTAGACTACTCGATCGTAATAATTTATAGGTATGCAGACATTTATAATAGGAAAATGATTTACCTCAAAATTATGTACATAAGTTTTGAGACAGTTATTCTTATCTATGAAATGAGACAGAAAAACAACTTTTGGTGTATGTACTCCTTAAAATTGTATACGTTCAAAATATCTCTTCCTGTGACAGCATACTTCCAAAATTGACGTGTTTTATGCAATCGATTTACTCGTTACTACATCAACACTCCCGTTATTGGTGAAACTTTTTTCTCTTCCTTTCACCATAATGTGACTTTGTGGTTTCGTAGAATTAAAAATCCAATTTGCCGAAATTCTAAAGGTTCTTTATTTCCGTAGCAATATACTGATCACTTCTCACGTAACAACATTACATCACATATACAACACAATCTTCCAAGGTCGATGACAACAACAAAAAGCTCTCGTTACAACACGTTACAGCTGTTTACTGCTCGCCTCACTGTTTTACAGCTGTCCGCTGGCGTGTCACAATCTCTTATATATTTCATTCTTAAATTCGAAAGGTTTCGAGTACAAATAAGAAACCAAGTTTTCTCTGTCAATCACGATATCACTAGAACCTTCCAAAAGTGAAATCCTATCGGTGCCGGCAGGTCGACTATCTTAGCTACCTTTATTTGCCGGCTCTTTGTGAACACTAGCCGCGCTATCGTTAACTGCTCTTTATTACCCTGAAACACTATCCACCGTCTGTTATCTATTTGCGCCGAAACTTTAATGCCCGTTACCGCGACAATACCTACGTATCTAGCTCGGTTCCATGATATCCATGATATCAGCTCTAATTCTTGCGATTGTTAACCTTGTTGCTGGTAGTGTACCTTCCAGTATCGTTGCACCTCAACAATGTTCTGCACTTGCCAATACCATTTCACGGCTCCGTTTATCGAACTATAGATTCTCCGCCATATCTGTTTATAAACAGACGGCAATTGTTATTCCTATGTTATTCCTGTGCCTTCTATTCACTTCTAAATTACGGTGAGAAATAGTGTTTCAAAGTATTTTATTCGGACAGTGGGTGAAGCGGTTAAGTATTTTAAATGTTTAAACATCGAAGAATGTTGCAACTATAGGTTTTACTTTCAATATCACGTGCAACATAGTAGACAGAGGTCGTATTTCGTTACACGTAGGAGATAAACGTCTCGAAGACATTGAATAAAGATAACTTTACATTTAGGAAAAGACCCACGTGTTTGTGAACGGCATCATTCAAAAAGAAAAGTCAGTTAAATATCAAACATGGTATTTAAATTTAAATCTTCCAGGAATACGATTAAAATTTAAAAAACACAACAAAGAAAATATCTAAAACTACCTTTTATATGGAAATTACAAACTTTAGGTGTCCTTAAAATTCGTATAATTATTTTAATGAAAATTCATATGTTTAAGAAAGATTAATGACTAATAAAATAGTATCTTGAATTTTCTTGATCTCCACTTAACCATGAAAGTTTTTTTGTGGAATTCTTAAACCGTAGTGCACATAAATGTATATCTCAGTAAAGCACACAATTCATGCCAAAATTATATTTTTGGAAGCTATGTATTTCCGGTATAATTTTTGTTCTTGGTTTGAATTTTAAAGTGCTTTATCTTTTATCATTGTTAATTTTTATTTTCCTTGCTATGATAATAATTAGTGGAGGTATTGCATTCCATTCCCAAATTCGATGTTGAAGTTTTACCGGAAATATATATTTTGAGGCTTGATGAAACATATTTTAATAAAAAGGTGTGTGCGGCGGTGGCGGTCGGGAGGGAGGCGCGGGGCGTCAACAAGCCTGTGAACAGCATAACCCCAAAACTAAAAGTTGGTTAAAAAGCAACTGGGTATTAAAACTTCGCATCAGCCAAGCATTCGACAATAATATTTTCAAAAAACCTACAAAATTTCTCGAAAATATCTATGGAGGTTTTTTTATCAAAAATAGTTCTAATTGTTTTCATTAAAATAACATGATTGTTTAAGATATTATAATGAAAACTGAAATGCATATCTTGAATTTCTTGGAAGCTTTTGCTTATCTAGTAAACCATAAGAGATACCCAAAATCTTCCTCATAAAAATGTATATTTCGTTCAAATACACAATTTGTGTCTAATGTTTCTATTTTGAGCAGTGTCCGAGATATCTATTGTTATTCGTTTGAATTTTCCAGTAATTAAATTTTCTCAAAGAGTTTTTTTTTATGTATATATCTTGGAGATTCAACGAGAAGACATTTCAAAGCCATCATAGCGACCAGTTATTAAAGTCTTTGATCATTGCATTCTCCTGTATTGTATTATATATCTACAAAAAATTAATAAAACTCTTCTACAAACGTTTATCTAGACAGACGAATAACACGAATATTTTTAAGAACATTTCCTCGAATAATGAGTAATAAAAGTCCTCTAAATGTAACACGTTATCCATAATTATTTTTCTATCTACATAGATCCGTGCCGATCCTTTCATTCATTCATTTAACACTGAAATTGTTTGTAGTCAGAGAGAGCAAAACGATCAGGAACTGAAGGAGAGACTATAGAAAGGATAAAGAGAAAGACAAGGAGAAAATCATAAAAGGGCTGGGGATATTACACTACAGAGAAGATGAGTGGAATTTCAATTCATGTATTCAAGTAAGAACGTCTATGTAACTACAACATTGGCACGCTTTACGCAATATGGATGATAGAACAGGATGGGGCATTTCCCTCGGACAAAGGCGTGGTGTCCTATTCAGTAAAGAAGGGGGAGAAGAGAGATTGCGTGAAGGGAGAGAAAAACCTTCCCTCATTGCAAACACGTAGCTATGCTGTAATTCTGAAGCCGTTATGGGTGTATTTAACCCCTATAATTAGTATTGACCTCTCCTTTGCTCAAACCTTAATACACGCACATAGACACAAGTTTCGTATACGGCATGTGATTCTGGTAACTATTTATAGCCTACTGTGCAAACTGTTTTCAGTTTCTCGATCATGTAGATAGGTTGTAGTTGAAGTATAGCATTCATACAAAGCTATTTTACTTCTCTCTGATTCACTTCCTACTTCTCCCGCCATAGTTCCCATTTCTCACAAAAGATGTCACCATCGGTCTTCTGTTTGCCTTCCTTGAAGTTTTGTTAACGTATAATTAACATGGATAAAAAATTAAGCGGGTTAACATAAATGAGTGATTAAATGCATTAAGGAACAAAGTCTAACCGAGGAATAGAGCCCAGGTGCAAAGCGGAGCCGAAACATATTTTTATTTAATTTACGTCGTCGAACGAAATCAGGTGAAATGATGCTTAAATGAGTTCAAGATCTACAGGTTGTTTATCGAAATTTTTCATAAGCAAATGTAGATATCTTTAATAAGAAATTTGCAGTACGAGACTTATGGCCTGTTGTTTCAAATGTGGAAGTTAGGGCTACTAGATTCTAAAGTGTCAATATGCCACTGCTAATGATCGTACCACTTGAGCAAATAAGATACGATAATGAAGAGGGATGTTGGCTCACTTCCTCTGGTGCAATGGTTATGACATTGGATTTCAAGTGAAGGATGAACAAGATCGAATCTCCTTCACTGTCTTTGTTTATTTTTTTGTTGGTTTATTTCTTTATTTGGTTGCTTTTTTAATATTTTGTCTAAGCTTTTAATTCTTGTATAAATGTATGTATTTTACGTTTTAATTACACCTTGTAGTGCAATTAATTGCAATTCTCTCTAACAAAGGTCAAATTCTGCTTAATAGGTTCACATGCTGTATCTGCAAATGGGAGGTAGATTAAAGGTTGAACGAACTTATATAAAATAAAAAGTAAATGAACCTTTTTACACGGGGTTTATAGGAACTGCTCAAACTGGCGACCTGCGTTTTCAATGCAAAGTTGACAGCGGCGATGGAACTACGTCACACACTGTCTAAAATTCCTTGTGTGTGTAGAATAACTTCTTATGCTGCTATTATTCGGGTAGTTAGACATAGTCACGCTGCTAGAACCGTTACCATGGATTTATCTTTCTTAATAGAAATCTCTCAGAAAAGCCATTGATTATATTTTTGTAAGAGTGAAAGGGGAACTTGTGCTAAGCACCAATGAACGCATCACTCCAGCCAATGGAATTCGCAGGAATCACAAATGACAGATATATGTTCACTCCACGTGAAGTAATCAGTGCGTTATCTGAGAGGTATCTATTACCAAAGATAAATCCATGGCAACGGTTAGAGCAGCACGAAAATATAAGTAATTCCATTTCTTCCTATCAGAATTGACGTATTAAAGAGATGAAGAAAAATTCAACAAGATAGGAATCGAACCAATCAGCCTTAGAACAACAGTTTTCGGCGCTAAGTACTGGGCCACCAGAACAGTTGCTGCAGGAGTACTAGAGCAGGCTACATGATGCAAGAACGCAGTTAATCGCTGTTCAGTGTCACACTGGCAGGTGATTAGTTCGAGATTTGAGAGATCTTTGAGGCAGTAAATCTTGAGAACGCCACTAAGAACAGACATTTCTCTACTCAGGGAGCAGTTTAGAAGGAACTCTAACCCAATAATTTCACCAACCTTGTTTAAATATCAACGCATCAGCATCTGATGCCAATTAGGTTTAATAAATTAACTTCGTTATGTTTAGCCGCAGACCATGCATTGCCTATCTCAACTTGCTTATATTACTCACGTTTAAAATCGCTGACAATATTTCGGTGCAGTTCATTAACATCCCGTATATAGCTTAGAGTTGCCAAACACTAATCTTTCAGTACAATGGAAAATTCCAGAATAAACCTCATCCAGGTAACTCACATTACCGAGATTCTAATGTGGGACCTCTTGAATTTGAGGCAGACAAGCCACCACCGACACACGAGTTAGTTGAATTCCAATTATCTGGAATTGTGATGGATAATACAACTCAGGAATTTCCGAATTTATCCTAATATTTATGGAAGACGATTAGAAAAAAAAGAAAAGAAAAGGCCAATATAGCGAAATGTGTAGTGTTTAACGCCCGCTTTTACTACATACGACATCGCAGGTGGTGACACTGATGATGCATGAGATGAAGATGGAGCACCGGTGCAATGAGAAGGCGGGGGAAACCGGAGATACCGGAGAAAACCCGCCCCAGCGCCGTGTTTTCCACCACAAATCTCACTTTGCGGTTGCCTGGGATCGAACTCGGGCCGCCTTGGTGAAATCCAAGCGGTCTAACCACTGAGCCACGGCGCGGCCCTCCAACATAGCGATTTTCGTTAACCTTTAGGTTGGTAATCCTCACTAGCCGCAAAATGACCATGTTCCTGGTTCTGACGCGATAATTTTCTTATGAAAGAAGAGAACCTAAAAATGGTGGGAGAGTAGGTTTCAGGCCTTCAAGTGACATCTCCTCCAGCCACCAGGTAACAGGGCATTTTAACATCCATTTTCTCTTCTTTAACCTCTTTTAATGTATAACTTAGCCATTCGAAATAATACCGGAAATAACACATTGTGAGTTCATTCAGTTTTTGAACTTCCGCTTCACTTAGTTCTCACTACACCTAATCATCTAGTTCAATGTTTCCTGAAACTTTGCTAAAGTCCGCTATCTCACTTCACTGATGTTAACTATTCCACTGCTCACTCTCATTTCACTTGATGGTGTCTCAGTGAAATAAGGTCCACGAGCCTCTTCTTCCGGATGATTTCTGTAAAGTTTAGTTGAATACGAAACGTGTCTAATTCCTTGAAGCAGCAGCACTAACTGCATGTCATCATAGTGGTTGCAAACTTAAGCAGAGAACAGCGGTTTTCGTCACATCAAAACATACATTCGCTAACACTCACTCTGACCCCACCAAACAGAGCGCTCTTGCGAGAGCGTTCACTTGTATAGCACTTAGAAGTTTCCAAAAGCCCAGTAAAAACATACCGAGGATTCTAGTTACATAGTGATATCGCTTATTTTGTGTAAGACGAATGCGCTGCTTATCTGTTTACAGTTCCGGCAGCCCGGCGCCGAACTTCGCACACTTCCCAACGTGCTTTAAGGTCTCCTGAACACAGATTCTTTGTGAGTTTCTCTGTGTTTGTGTGTGTCTGTGACTCTGTCAGTCTGTATGTGTCTTCTATCAATCTTGTGCCTAAAACAAAGTGTGTGATGAAACGTTTTCTGCAAAGGTTTAACTCGATTAACGTGAAGCATATTGAAATATGAACTTTGAAAATATAATTTGTATAAGCTACATATATAATATTAGAGAAAACCATGTGAATGTAACATATTGTGAGTGACTACCGTGAGAATTAACACTGCTTTCAAGGACAACTGCTAGCTGACGTCACGAAGCCGGAAGCGAGCTGCATTTGCGTCCGGCAGCGTATATAAAAGCCGATGCGAGGCACTCCGAATCATATACGATACAGACTGGAGATTTCCTGCCCATAACCTTCAAGAACATTCCAAGATCCCGTACATTGTCGATGTCATCTGCGAGAGGGCACGATCAATGTACGACAAAATTCAAACCCACAGCAACCCTCTGGTGAACACCCTCGGCAGATTTTAAAAGAGGGAACAAAGAGGCTTGCCACCCTACAAACTCCCAAGGGATGTCATGGGTCCCCTTGGTTGTCCCCATATATTTCTATGTCCCATATTACGCCTGTTGGTTCAAGCGATATGCAAACCGTAACCAAAACGGAGTAAAAACATCAAATCGTTTCCAAACGGGGCAACGATATAAAGCAGCTACCTTCTGAGATTATTCAAGGGCATCCCGACCCAAATTCCCTAAAACTCACAACCTACCCCTAGCAGAACAAAACATATCACACTAGACTCATTTCGTAGATTAAGCCGCAAAGCGGCTAGGTACTGCGGCACAAGACATCCGGACGGGGAAAAGCCCCACCCGACTAGGACTACTCTGGACCTCTTAAGTGAGATATTTGTTTCGGGTTTCAGTCAATCAGCTGAGTTGAGCTGACGAGTGCATCGTTCCAGCTCCTTGGTGAAGTGTCGGCGGGCAGTGACGTAGTTTACGAGCGAATATCGGAGTTGTGTTAAGACTCAGCAAGCAGGCAGTAAACTTGTGTTTACTTCAGAGACATTACTTGCAGCGCTATTAAAGTGACCTGTTTATCTGTGTGCTTGTTAAAACAGCTAATGAATTTTAGAGACAAAAAATATGACGTGAGCTCCTTGAGTCGTTTTTGTCGCAATGTTATTTGGTAGAAGATGTACAGAAACACACAAAATCCTGCAAAAAATGTAGATCTCTTTAAAATACCAAGTTTATCTCCATAAACAGGTCTCAGATATTCGCACTGCGTAAACCTTACTCCTTGACTCCATTACAAACAACTACTGCTGGTGCCCAGGGCCTAGCTACATCTCTCTCTCTATCTCTCTCTCTCTCTCTCTCTCTCTCTCTCTCTCTCTCTCTCTCTCTCTGGATGATAGCAAAGAGCTTCCGGCGAGCACCGTTTGGCTGTTAATAAAACTGGACATTAATTATTTTTTCACTCTAGCTGTGTGTAGGACGCACTATGAAAGGGTACAGCCAGACTGAAAAATTCAATGCCATAGCCGGGATTTGAACCACGGATCTTCTGGTTTCCGTCCAGCCGCTCTAACCATTTGAGCTACTATGGCCAACATGCCGACATGACTTTAAATTCTCCAACTGACTCGTGTTTCTTCCGGTAAACCACTAGTAGTTCTCAAAAACACATGAGACAACTACCTCAATGGCGACTTACTATTCTGTAAGTACTTTAAGGCCCGGGCATTATAGTCCGGACCACTATTAGGCATAATTAATGGAAATTAATTGTTCTTTCACACTAGCCGTGTGTAGGACGCACTATGAAAGGGTAGAGCCAGACTAGGGTCAGTTGGAGAATTTAATGTCATGTCGGCATGTTGGCCATAGTAGCTCAAATGGTTAGAGCGGCTGGACGGAAACCAGAAGATCCGTGTTTCAAATCCCGGATATGTTATTGCATTTTTCAGTCTGGCTCTACCCTTTTATGTTTATAAAACTGTTAGAGACTTAGCATGCTTCTCTGACATTGCTCTGTCACCTCTTTCTGCCGGCCTGTAGTGTCTCTTCGATTCGTATTCCCCCAGATATGGTAACCCACAACAGATCCTTGCTGGGGCCTCCGTTACAGTAACTTAACACACAATGAAAAAGCTGAAAAATTTAATTGCATATTATATATCCTTTAAAATATATGTGAAGTGCCCCCTATGTGGTTCGGAGACAACGGTATAACCCTAGGTCCTCTCGCCTCAACGCCATCTTCACTATCACCCTATCATTGGATGCTTCCAGCTGCGAAATGGTGTCCGGAAATCACGTGGTGGGGCGAGGTTACCCCGAAGGCCCATGTTGCCATGCGGAGCAGTGTTGGTAACCAACGAACCATATTCGTTTAAAATAATTAAAATTCAGAAATGGTCGCACAACATTTTCTTTAATTTATACGCTAAGTTTATATGAAATCTATTGGGGCGTTATGATAAACTATAGGCTCCAAGGAGAATTTATTATTACTATTAGATGATTAATTTGAATAAAATCATGAATATAGTAACGGTTTGAGAGAGCTCGTTAAAATCTTGCATACACTAATGCTTTATGTTCTTATAATTGGTAAAAATGTTAAATCAATCAGTAGAAAACTGTAGATATTTTAATTTCATGCATGTACTGCCTTAAAATTTCCATATTGTTATTTAAATTGTCATGTTTGGGATTCTCGAACCCTGTCTCTTTGAAATCACTTCAATTTTTAATGCTTGAATGTGAGTTTTCACGTACTTCAGAGAACTCTGACCAATATTTCTCTATAAGAAAAGAATGTTCTTCCATGAAATCTCGTTGATGGAGGGATAGTTTTCTATGTAATGCAACCAGCATCACTATACGCTATAGCGAAGGGGCTTCTTGAAGCGTTTCTTATTCCAAACACGCTTTGGATGCAACCAGCATTTCTGTTAGCTAGCTAACTAATGCAATTAGCGTTAGGTTTACGAACGAATCACAACACTATTAATGTTTGCTAACCTGCTATCAACGTCGCGTCGCCGGAATGAAATGACGCAACGCGGCCTAGAGGCATCAGCGCTACTGCAATTCTATTCACTTGTGTGGAAACGTTGGTGCGAATGTTAAAGACAATGTTCTGAAAATACTCCTTATTATCCAGTATGGGCAACATATTTTGAAATATATAACATTTTAAAACATATTAAACACATTTTACTTACTAATTAGTACTTTTAAACACAATCATATTACCTTTAGTGTACGCATTTATCATAAAATTAAAATCTCCTGCACACATTTGTTTTAAATAGAGAATTTTGATTACAACTACATATTTAGGTGGTCTGAAAAGTTTCTGACCTAATAAAGATACAAGACATTTTTTCAGACTTTTTTTCCTTTTTATTTTTCAACATAGTCTCCTTGTAATTCTACACACTTCTCCCAGCGATGCTCCCATCTCCGTAACCCATCCAAATGGTACTCGGCGTTTTTCTCTGAAAAATAATTGTTGACGAAGGTGGTTGACTCTTCATTTGACGAAAATCTCTGTCCTTCGGGCAAAATTTAAAAATAAGTCGCTTGGGGCTAGATCTGGTGAGTAAGGCAGATGGTCAAGCAGTTCAAACCGTAATTCGCGGATTTTCGCCATTGCAACTGCTGAGGTAAGAAACGGTGTTTCTTTGTGAAACAGGATTTTATTTTTCTGAAAATGTGGCACTTTTCCCGCAAGTTCTGCCTTCAGCTTGTCAAGTAATGATGCGTAGTATGCTTCTGCATTGGTTTTTCCTTTTCGAAGATAATCGATTAAAGTAACTCCATAAATATTCCAAAAAACAGTCACCATCGCTTTCCCAGCCGAAAAAACCAGTATTTTTTGAGCCGGTTCCCCCTTTGCAGTTCACTGTTTGAACTGTATTTTTGTTTCTGGCGTATAATGGTGTATCCAAGTTTCATCTACAGTAATTAATAGGCGCCAAATCTCGGATTTATTGCGCCTAAACTGCACCAACAGAGCGTTGGAAATGTTCGTTCGAACTCATTTTTGGTCTAACATGAGCAAACGCAGCATCCAACACGCGGACAGCTTTTTCATGTCAAAATGTTGATTTAATATGTGACAAACATGTTCTTCTTACATGTTCATAGCCTCTGTTATCTCTCTCACTTTAATTTGGCGGTCGTCTAGCGCCACTTAGTGAAATTTTGCAATTTTTTCGTTGGTAGTTGCAGTTTTTGGACGTCCGGAACGCTCATCGTATCCCAAGCTCTTACGGCCACGTTTAAATTCAGCTGTCCAAAATTTCATTGTGCTAAATGATGGTGCAGAGTCCCCATACACAGAATCCAACTCAGCTTTGATTTGCGTAAGCGTATTGCCTTTCAAAAACAAATATTTAATGACAGCTCGATACTCGATTTTGTCCATTTTCAGAAAAACACTCACATCAGCTCACTCAAACGACTGTTACATAACAACTGAGCGTCCAAAATGGCTGAAACTTTGGTGAGTAAGTGTCAACAGATGAACAAAAAATTCACCGGCTTTTATTTACGAGTGCTGTCATCTTCATGTCGAGGTTGGAAATTTTTCAGATCACCTTCGTAGCTGCGAGCTGGTTAAAGCTGAAAGGTTCATGTTAAGGGGACGCTCTGGCAAATTTAAAACCTTTTGCCCACCTTTCCGCCTACGACCAAGATGATTTCCAAACACTATTACTCGAAACTTGCATCGAAAGGTCTCGAATTTGATTCTTTAACCTCCCACTATGACAGTTAGCTTTTCGTTGTTTTCTCTTGTCGACAAGCGAATGCTCGGGTGGTTTCTTGTCCGCTAAGATTTGGTTCAAACTTGTTCCTTTCATTTTCGTTTTAAGCTGCGTCTAAACTTGGTGCTGTATCACGGGGCTGGACAGACGCTGCGGATTGCTCAAAAGTAAAACTACTTCCCGAGGACACTAGATTGCTGCTTGGTGAATAGGCCATTCATGGTCCTTAACCCTCCTGCTGCCAATGTCAATTAGATCGACGGTGCCCGCTCGGGTTTAAATGTCAACCTCAAATATGTCGGCAGAGATGAAAAGTGCCAGCCTGCTGCGTATAGTAATTTTAGCTTTTAGAAAAAGAAATCATAGCAAATGCAATTTTAAAGCAAAATTAAAAATGTAATAAGTGAATTTTGCCAATTAATTTTCATTGAATACTCTAGTAACTAACAGAATTATCAGATAGTGGATATATATCCAGCACACGTTTAATTATAACACCAAGCAGTATTAATTTTACCATCGTAAATTGAAGTGAAATGTTACACATTTCTTTTGCAATAACGCGAATGATATCTAGCACTACAGATGTGTACTCAATTTTAAATAAAATAATTACAATCATATCTTAATAACTACCAACTAAAAATATGAAAAATTCAACTCACAAGTATCGAAGATTTCAGGGGGATTTGCATCAAGAATATACATACTCTTCGTCTATCGCCGCTGTTTTCCAAAGCTAGTTATACCTGTACCGCGAATCTAAGAAAAAATAAGATCTGAAGCTTTCCTGGCGACGAATATGCTCAAGTTGTTCTCGGGAAGCAAGCCAGGTAAAAGACGAATGGAAATCGACGTTTCGGGAGCGTGTATCTCTCCCATCTTCGGGATATTTACTAAATGTCATAACCACAAATGAATCACTGGATATAACACAAATATAAACAAAGACAAAACGCTATCAAAATTCGCATTACTGAACAAATGAATTTTCAGTAAATTAAATGCCAGGCAAGCAGATGGCGTGAGTATAGAAAATTAATTGGGTCAAAGAAACGTAACTACCTAACTTGATTATCAAGCTGTATTGATCTGTTCTCTTAAGTCGACGGATTTCCATGTTTAAGGCCGGTTTCCCAGAGGAGCTGAACTAAAATCAACATCACGATTATGCATATTCCTCTCGGAGGAAATGGCCAAAACCTCCTTAACTCTCCGCTTCTAGTAACTGTTGCACTTCGCCAAGATGGTCATCTCCCGAAAGTTGGCTGTATGATCGTTATCAAAACAATGCTCTGCCAGCCCAGACTTTTCAGGTTGCATTAAACGAACGCTCCGTTCATGTTCGATTATTCTCGTAGCAATGGTCCATCCGGTTTGTCCTATACATGGTGTCCCAAATTCACAGGGAATGCGGTAGTCTACCGAAACCTGGAAGTCCAGTTTGTCTTTCTCTGTTCTCAACAGATGTTTAATCTTCGGAGATGACTTGTGGATGGTCCTTGATGTATTTGGCGAGAATTCTGCTGATTCTGCCGGATAGGTTGCCGGTAAGCGGGATGTAGGCTGTAGTTGTAGGCTTATCCGACGCATGCTGTATTGCAGGTTTCCCTTTCCTAGCTTTGGTGATCGAGGCTTCAACGTAATATTCGGAGTAGCCGTTTTGACGGAAAATGAGTCTCAGGTGCTGTAATTCTTGTTTTAAGTGGCTGGGATCAGATATAGACAAAGCTCTGTGGGCCAGTGTATTGAGAACTCCCAGTCGTTGACACTTCTTATGAAATCTATGAGTGTTGAGATAGAGATCGGTGTGTGTAGTCTTGCGGTATACAGCATGCCCCAGTGTACCGTTGCTGTTTTTTGAAACAAGAATGTCCAGGAATGGTAGAGTTCCATCCCTCTCCACTTCCATGGTAAACTGTATATGAGGTCGAGGGCTGTTGAGATGCGCAAGAAAGCTAGGCAAAGTGTCCGTGGCCAAATTACAAAAGTGTCGTCCACGTGTCTATAGAAATGAAATGGTTTAGGTGGAGAAAAAGGTCTCTGCTAAAAAT
Source organism: Mantis religiosa (assembly GCA_030765055.1). Classification (NCBI taxonomy): domain Eukaryota; kingdom Metazoa; phylum Arthropoda; class Insecta; order Mantodea; family Mantidae; genus Mantis; species Mantis religiosa. Next base: position 78,637,209 of record CM060947.1, read on the forward strand.
CTAAGAAAAATCTCTGCTCACATATATAAACATAAAAATAATTATAATAAACACGTGTGGATTCGGAAATTATAGTATAAAGTATTAATTAAAAGGATAATCCTTACTTCGCCAAGTTAAGCATTAGCCATTTTCCTCATTGCCGGAGTACCTTTATCGATGTCACACTCGTCCTAATATAACATAACTTTTTTCATATCTCTCTCTGGCACAAAAACATCGCGAGAATAACATGCCTTGTTCATTTTTGCAGGTTATAAACAGAATATGCTGAAACAATATTAATGAGGGTTGGAAATACCGTCCTTAAAATAACAAAATATCCCTCTTAATGACCAAGAAACACACCGTTAGAAAGAAGAAGGTTTGCTCTTTACATTGTTATAAAAGGCATTCTTAAAGGATGTTTCAAAAATAGGTTTACAGCCTCGCAAAGATTGCGTCGATTAGATCGACGGTGGCAGTCGTTCCTCGGTAGAGCACAGTCGATCACATCGACAGTTGGCATTTGAGTGTGGAAACTCTTACTGCGCGGCGGTAAGAAGGTTAAGCTGCTCCATCATTGCAACGGGTCTTTGAGCCGGAAGTGTGTGAGACTTCCGTGTGTTTCTGTGACCAATCTGCCTATAGCCTTCTGTGGTGTCTTCATTCCTTCCTCGTGGATGGTAACTATACACCACAAGCCTGAAAGATGATAAAGGTATTGAATGAAGGGAAGTGATGGAAAGAAGATCGTTGCCCGCCTCGGTAGCGTAGATGGTAGCGTGTCTGCCTCAGGTTCAAGAGGTCCTGAGTTCGAATCTCGGTCAGGTTGAGTTACCTGGATAAGGTTTTTTCCGGGGTTTTTCATTATCCTTGAAGACAAATTTCGGATAGTTCTAAGCCCTATGGACCCTGGACACATTTGAGCATTATTTCACTCACTTCATTCACCGTCCGATATGACATTACGTTGGAGGACGTAAAATTGCAAAAATAAATAAATAAATAAATAAATAAATAAATAAATAAATAAATAAATAAATAAATAGATAAATAAATAAATAAATAAATAAATAAATAAATAAATAAATAAATAAATAAACAAATAAATAAATAAAGAAGATCGTTGCATGAAAGTAAGCACCCTAGCGCCAAAGAGAGGAAAAGTGAGAAAGCACAATCGCTAGGCTATGCTGAATACGCTACAACAACGTTTATAGCGTTTTCCAATTTTGTAGAATCCGTAAATAAAATTTTAGACGTTAGTTATAAGAAAGTTGAAAAGTAAGTTTTCGTAACAATAGAGGCTCTGTTATTCCTGTTATGTTTACACAGACCTCCCACCACATTACAAAAAGCTACAAAATATTTCATTCTAAACCTAATGGTATAGAATGAAATATTGCACACATACACGTATTAGTTAATACAGGAGAAAATCCGTATCTTATGCTTGGGATTAGTTCTGCATAATCACTATAGGCGACGTTTAGTTGCAGTCGATGTACAGTGACGATATTTGCAGCCTAAGCATGAAAAAACCACCATATTTGGGATTTCGCTTCATGGATTCTGCGGCCAAACTTTCAGGTTTAAGGCTCCAAATTCGTAACGTGTTTTGGCGGACTACATTCAGGCGCTTGGATGGCATGCGCTGTGTATGATAAACGGAGTGCTCTGTTGGTATTGCTACATGATTTTGATATGAAAACATTATTGTTGAATAACGTAATATGGGTGGATCAACACTACTGGAAGTGCTCAAATGTTAGCCCAAAAATACTGATAAATCTTTTATGATAGTTTTGACGAGATTTACTTACCTTATTTACTTTTGATATATTGTTTCTATCATTTGTTGCCCTATCGTTGTAAGCATCCTATTTCTAAAAATTAGTTTGTGCTTATTTGTTACTGAGTAGGTATTCCCTCACAGTTTGTTTCTCACTGTTTCAAGCAAAGTTTGAAATTTCAAAGCCACACATAACGACCTACGCTTTCAGGCCTCTATTTTGCGCTTGTACCTATAACGAAAGTGTAAATAAATAATTTCTGCAAACGTTTATCTTGATGAATATAAAGCATATTTGACGGAAGTTTGTAGAAGAGGTCATCCAATAAAGGTATAAAAATTCTTTTGAATATAGTATTGTGACTTTGTGGGTTCGTGAAATGAAAAGTCCAATTACACCACTCAAAAATGTTCTTTATTTCCACCGACTTACAGTTTAACACTTGCCAATTACACAGAATTACGCGCTGCACACAATTACAATTCACCAGTTCGTCCGTTACAATTTCCTTGTACTCGCGATTACGTAAACTCCGATGCACGCACAGTCATCTCGTTCATTAACACGTCCTTCGCTAGCTCGTCAAACACTGACTAACACTGCCTTCTTACACCAAGAACTGTCCTCACTAACCAACTGACTGACTGACCAAACCAACAACTGACTAACTAACTCCGTCTGTCTGTAACCCTCTTTATATCGGAATATCCCGCCTTCTGGTGTTTACAGGATTGTTCTAGTAACAGAAAGATCGAGAACCAGGTGTAAGGAAACATACGGCACAGTCATGTTTTTCCTCCCAACCGCCGCCTTGTCACCACTATAAGACAAACGAGGGGGAGGTGTGGCTAACGCGGTCCTCCCCTGCCTTCCGTTCCCAGCTGGCTCCACAGGGTGTTCCAGTGCTCGCGCTACCCTGCTCCCTTCTCAAAGCTGTTCGCCCCGAACAGCCCCATCGTAGCGTGCGAGGCGGTCCAGGTGTACCACCAGCATCTGCTCGGAGTCTCAGCCAGAAGTAGCGCTGCCGTAGTTTGTGGATCATTCGGTTCGCTCCCAGGTGTCCTCCTGAAGTACCGGCGTGCACTTCCTCCAAGACTTCCGGGACCTTGCTCCGGGGAAGTATCAACTGTTCTCTCTGCGCCTTCCCATCGGGTGACTCCCATACCCGGAACAGCACGCCCACTCTGGTCTTCAACGAGTCCCATTGGGCCCAGTACGACTTGTAGGTGGCGCTCCTCGGTGCGATGTCCTACCAGGTTGGTCTCGTCCCTGCGTCCACTTCCCTCAAGAGTGGCCCCAAGTCTGCGTCCGCCGGCTGCTCCCTCCTCAGGCCTGCGCTATCCCAGCCTTCAGCAGGCACTGCCACAACTACTCGGACTGCTGCGGCACGCTCCTCCTCTTCCACTCTTGTGCGCTCGTGGCCGTCCTGGATCTGCGATAGGACACCTCCAATGCAATGGTCGCTGGCGTCGGTGTCCACAATGAAGGCGCCACCTGGTTGTGGGAAACCCAAAATTGAAGCACTGCACAGGGTCCCCTTCGGGTGCTGGAAAGCGTCTTCGGCGTCCTCCGTCCACACATAAGGCCGGTTTTCCTCCGTCAGGCGGGTGAGGGGTTTTGCGATGTTGTCGGCCTTTTCCTCTAAATCATTAAGGCGGTCGTCTACTTGACCCTTCCGTTTGCCCAGGTTCGCGACGTCATCCCTCACGCCGGCCAAACGTTCCTCAAACTTTGCGGCGAGAGCCTCGTTCGCCGCCTTCATTTCCGTGGCCAGACTGCCGTTCGCTGCTCTCATTTCTGTGGTTAACTCGGCCTTCATTTCTTCCATCTCCGCGGTGATGTTGTCGTTGGCCGTCTTCATTTGTTTCAACTCAGCGATGAGGTTGTTGTTTCCGCTTCTATTTTTGCAGCGAGGTTTTCATTTGCCGTCTTCATTTCCGAGATTAGTTCGGCCTTCATTTCTTCCATCTTCCTGGTGATGTTGTCTTTAGCCGTCTTCATTTCCGTCAGTTCCGCCTTCATTTCCATCATCTTCTCCAAAATTTTCTCCAATGCCGCGTCCATGGTTGTAATGTTCGGTGATGTTATCTTCCCGCTTCCTGACACCAGTGTGACTTTGTGGGTTCGTGAAATGAAAAGTCCAATTACACCACTCAAAGATGTTCTTTATTTCCACCGACTTACAGTTTAACACTTGCCAATTACACAGAATTACGCGCTGCACACAATTACAATTCACCAGTTCGTCCGTTACAATTTCCTTGTACTCGCGATTACGTAAACTCCGATGCACGCACAGTCTTCTCGTTCATTAACACGTCCTTCGCTAGCTCGTCAAACACTGACTAACACTGCCTTCTTACACCAAGAACTGTCCTCACTAACCAACTGACTGACTGACCAAACCAACAACTGACTAACTAACTCCGTCTGTCTGTAACCCTCTTTATATCGGAATATCCCACCTTCTGGTGTTTACAGGATTGTTCTAGTAACAGAAAGATCGAGAACCAGGTGTAAGGAAACATACGGCACAGTCATGTTTTTCCTCCCAACCGCCGCCTTGTCACCACTATAAGACAAACGAGGGGGAGGTGTGGCTAACGCGGTCCTCCCCTGCCTTCCGTTCCCAGCTGGCTCCACAGGGTGTTCCAGTGCTCGCGTTACAGTATATTCGAGTTTTCAATACATGAGCCAAAAGATACATTCTTTTAGTGACTGATATAACTAATCCTTGTTTCACATAAGCTTGCCCCGTATCTCTTAACGGTCACGTGACCTAGTTCCCTCTCATTGGCTGCTGTTGTGGTGCAGACTGTTGTGCGGTAAAAATTAGTTCGTTATTTAACATAGTGATATATCTTTATATTTTGGAAGAGAGCTGTCAAATTTATATTTTCATAACTGTTTTAATTAAATATATTACACAACAGAGTTAATTTATCTGAAATGCATGTTAATTCTTAAACGAAGTAAAGAGGAGGTTACTTTGCTCTCAAGCACATGGCACGATAGCACGTGATTTAGCGGTAGTGATGACATATTTGTTTATATGACTTTTATTACTGACCTTGTTTTGAACTGGATTAGTCAAATATCGTAATTCGAAGGTGTGTTGTGCCGAGTGCGAGAGCTAAATATTTTATTGATCGTTTATTGCGCGTGTACTTATTATATGTATAATGGCAGAGTCTACCGCCAGTTTTTCGCTGAAGCATCACAAGGGAAAACCTTTACAAAGCGGCGAAAAAAGGAATTGTGTTTAATGCATTCACAGAGAAGAATCCGTCTTTGTCAGTGAGAGAAGTCAAACAGCTGTGCTCTGAACTTACAGGTGTGTTAGATGCGTAGGAACATCGCATCTAACATTCCAGTTTCATTGCTCATTCATTCAGTTTGAACATGTTCAGTTTCATTATAAACTTCATTATTTTTGCAAGCCTTCATATTCTTATTTGTATGATATGTCTATCCTCCTGGCAATTATTATGACGTTTATTGCAGTTTTAAATGTGACGGAAAGGCACCACCTATGGCTTATGGCGCGGAAGCATTAGCCAATTAGGATGAGGGGGAAAGTAGTTGCACGCGGAGTGATACATATCAGTGGGGTAGGGTTATATGAAACAGAGATTAATTTGTAACACCCAAAATAGATTGAGAAACGCGAGTCGGTAGCTTTGAGTGCACGCTGTGTCTGTTTCCTGTAGAAATAGTAGCTGAGGTAACGAGAGGATTTTAATGGACCTCAGATAATTAGTTGGAGCACAGGTTTGCTTCTGATGTATCATCAGGTGCAGAGTTTCACTACCGGCTAGCAATCGGCGTGTTATTACGGGAATTGATTATACGGCCGTGTGACACTGCCGTGTTTTCTGACAACATTCTCGCTTGCTGGAGGATCTATTATGCAGTGAAATCTATATATGTAGAATAGTTGTATAACCTATGTTATAATTACACTGACATTGCAAGTAAGGTGCTCACAACAGTAAAGCGGAGACAGCTCCTAATACGTGATTTACTCCACATGGGGGAGCTACTGTTTTCTCCCATTGACTAAGCTACATGGAACCAGGATAGCAACGGCCCATCTCGAGCTAAGGAAGGTTATTAGATACATAATAAAATTTCAATAAGTGCGAACTTAACGTCGAAATTCAACATCTTAAAAAACACGATTTTCAAGAAAATCCCTAAACGCAGACTCTCCTAGCATGAAACAAGCTTCTATATTTTTACTTCCTTGAAAATGACTTTAATGATTGTGACTAAAATGCCAATTTTTTAAAAGCATTTAGAGAAAACGAAAATGTGCATATTGAATTTTTCGGAAGGAGCCTACGAACTCTTGATGCAGAATTCTTCAAAGGAATCTTATATAACTCTATACAACTATATCAAAAGAAACAGTAGAGCCAGGCTGAAAAATTCAATGCCATAGCCGGGATATGAATGCACGTTGGCCATAGTAGCTCAATGGGTTAGAGCGGCTGGACTGAGACCAGAAGATCCGTGGTTCAAATCCCGGCTATGGCATTGAATTTTTCAGTCTGGCTCTACTCTTTCATAGTGCGTCCTACACACGGCCAGTGTGAAATAACATTTAATTTCCATTTAATTGTACCTAATAATGCTCCGAACTATAAAGCCCGGGCCTTAAAGTACTTACAGCATAGTAAGTCGCCATTGAGGTAGTTGTCTCATGTATTTCTGAGAACTCCTAGTGGTTTACGGGGAAAACACGAGTCAGTTGGAGAATTTAATGTCATATTTGCACGTTGGTCATAGTAGCTCAATAGGTCAGAGTGGCTGGACGGAGACCAGAAGATCCGTGGTTCAAATATCGACTATGGCATTGAATTTTTCAGTCTGGCTCTACTCTTTCATAGGCGTCCTACACACGGCTAGTGTGAAATAACATTTAATTTCCATTTAATTGTACCTAATAATGGTCCGAACTATAAAGCCCGGGCCTTAAAGTACTTACAGCATAGTAAGTCGCCATTGAGGTAGTTGTCTCATGTATTTATGAGAACTCCTAGTGGTTTACGGGGAAAACACGAGTCAGTTGGAGAATTTAATGTCACGTTGGCACGTTGGCCATAGTAGCTCAATAGGTTAGAGCGGCTGGACGGAGACCAGAAGATCCGTGGTTCAAATCTCGGCTATGGCATTGATCTTTTCAGTTTGGCTCTACTCTTTCATAGTGCATCCTACACATGGCTAGTGCGAAAGAACAATTCATTTCCATATATCAAAAGAGTTACGTAAAATCTTACTGATGAAAAATATGTGCCTGTTTATAACACACATTTCAAGTTATCTTCATATTGTTCTTATTGGTTTGACATTTTCAATACACATCATGTTTTTTGAAGTTATGAATTTGGCGAGATCACGCTGAGTATAACATTTCAAGGCCAGTATTTAACGATAGGCTTTTTAACGTCTTAATTTCCCATATTCCCTCTGAACTCAAAACGAAATGAAGGCATTTTTGCAAATGATTATCTTTTTTAGGAGGAAATAATAAACTTTCGTGATAAATGGTGTACAAAGTTATATACAAGTAATCAATAATGGAAAGAAAAGGTCATATGCAAATAATAGAAGAATGTTTAATGGTCTATTTGAAACACTCCATAATACATTTCCACAGTTTCAGATAAATTTAAATAATTTCTGGACAAAAGAAATAATTTCTGGTTTCTTAATATTGCATAAAAATATCTTGCGATGGAGTTTCAAAAATTTTAAATAGCTTTCTAATTTTGTTTTTCTAATATATCGTTATGGAAACTTAGGTCACGATTCTTAGAAACACAAATTCTTCTAAATTATTAAATATTAATCTTATTTCACACGCAATACATACAAAACAAAAATATATGTATTTGCAGAACATTGTCACAATGCTAATGGGATGAGTTCAAATAGCCTACTTGACATACGGCAAATATTTAGTCATATATGTTATGTCACAGACCTAATGTGCCTTTCCTGCAAAATTACACATTTAAGTCCCATTCAGGATATACGTTTAAAATCGTGTGGCAGATGTTTTGTACCAAAGCTTGGAGTTTACCATTTGTATTTAGAATTTAGTATATTGGAAGGTGGATGTTTCTTTTCCGCAAAGTTTTGTAGCAGTGTGCCTACTCCTGCAGAGAGAAAACACAGCAGAGGCCATTTCATTCTAGGGGATGCATCGAAGGCTGTTAGGAGTGATATATATTTGGTCGAGGTAGCTAGGAACATTGACAGAATCCGCTCTGTTCTAAAACGGAGCCAACAGAATTGGAGGAAAGGGGAAGCGTTAATTTCCCAAGGCCCTCTTCCTTGAGCCTTTCCCTTCATTGTAGAGGAGTGTTCTCAAACCGAGCAAGGATAAAGTGTGTACTGGCCATTCGTCACCATTACTGTAACGGGTAATTATTGCAGCAGAATGAGTAGAGATGCCCTTGTGCACAAAGGGGGAAAACAGCACAAACCTAATAGCTGGAAAACCACTAAAGTAACTGAAGGAGATTTGGTGCATCTAAGTAAAAGGGATAGGTTTTACCGCTACGTTAATAAATCTTCGTTAATGTTAACGTTTATTTGAAGCGAAGTGATTTATGATTCATTATACGGTAAAAACTTTAAGAAATCCACAATCATACTTTTTAATTCCTCGCTTGTAAGGTAGTAAGATATAGGTTATACACGCACACTTATACCTACCACTGCGACTACCATCTTCCAAGTGCAATAAATGAATCAGAGGTGTACAGAAATCCTTAACAATTCCAGATCGAAGGTTCGTCCTATTGTTGGGAGTTGCCTAGAGAAGGCGTAACGGTCCGTCAACCAAGCAGCCCTCTGGTGTCTTGCTTTTGAGCAAGCATCCGTACCATCTGCCAACTCTGCCATACGTAATGAAACATAGAATACCTAAAAGATTTAAAGGAAACAGCCGGAGCGAAAACCGTGGTAAATGAGACGTAACTCCAGCATTCGCCTAGTGACCAGGACAAAAAAGGTGGAATTGAACCTGGAACCTTCCAAATGTAAACTTTACACGTTACTGAAAATACAGTATAAAAATATGTTCTGGTGTCCAAACTGAGGCGAAGGCATTCATTATTCATTGTTATATCCTTTTTTCCAGGAAAGAATTCTGTGACAAAGACGCAAAGCTTGCCTTAAATTCCTTTTTTGTTACCAAAAAGGTTTAGCAAAATACCAATTTACAATAAGCTCTTCCACAGAAATACATAAATTCGGCACGTCTCTTAATGTTTCTTTATGCCTCTTTATCGCGTACCAACTTGTGCTGCTAGTAATCTCTCTTGACGTGCTCACATGTGCATCTCTTTCATGGAGCTGCACGCCTATTCTGAACACAACTTCGATAAAGTGCTTCGCTGACCGTTCTACTATCCGCCGATTCCACCGCCCACTCACCACGGGGCTTGAAACGCACCACACTTCTCTGCACAGCTGAACTGACCACGGTACGTCACGGTACTGGCAGGCTGTATTAGCCCGAAGATTCTTGCTGCGTGCCCACTCAGGATTGGGTTTAACCGCATGTAGGATTTCCTTTTTCTTGGGATATTTGATGATGGGTTTATTTGTATTAGAGTGATGGTTAGATTTGAGGTAGAAATTTACTCCTCTAAGGAGGACAGGATGCTTGCCTATTGCACCCTGGCAATGTAGTAGATTTAATTTAATTTATTATGGATAACTTTGAGGTCAAACAACTCTTGGATAGATTATGGGAGCTCACCTTTTGCTACTGCTGGATTTGCTCCATGGTTACCTCGGATGCCCGCAAGCCATTCGGGGGACCTGGAATAGTCGGCAACGACGTCTGGTTGGATCATAGTCACCAAGAGACCTAATCAGGGCACTTCTGTGTGATGGTAAATTTGCGTACAATTTTGTAGCCCGGCGCCTAATTTTATCCTCCACGTATGGAAGCGATGAGGCTTCATGGAGGAACCTTTACTGGGAAGAATCGACCTACTGAATAGATGGATCTAAGTCCTCTGTTCTGAGCGCGTTGAAGATATGCCAACCAGGAATCTGCGGCCATGCCCCAGACCTCGCAGGCATATAGCATCAACGGGACTCTGAGTGCTCGAAGTAACTTCACGCGGACTGGCATCGATCGAGAACCCAGCATAGGGTACAAGGAAGCCTGAACCCTCACCGAGAGTTCCCTGATGTGTCGGCGCTGAACTGACCGACTGATTCGTGAACTACTTCACTGTGCCGACCCGTCACCACGGGGCCGCTCGAAACACACACACACGCACACACACACGCACACAAACATACACACACACACACACACACACACACACACACACAAACTCTAAACACCAGACAGTTGCACTGCCCTTGAGGTCTCGTATCTACTATATATACCTGTCACGCGCAACCAGAAGCTTCCGGTGACAGATCCTTCTCGAATTATCCTATGGAACGTATTGTAATGCTCTCGAAATGTATATGCACAGTAGAGTACAAGGCACTCCTGCCTCGTGACGCCTGTGTGACGTCAGCTACCACGGCAAACTACACGGACGCCGATGTGACAATACTAATAACACATTTTTCCTTGAACATATTACATCTTAGCCCTCTTAGAAGATGTAAAGTCTCCAGTTCAGTCAAATGCGTCACTTGCACCTGGATCAAAGCATGCTCATTAGTACACTTCCGGGGACTACACCATCTTTTCTTCTGTAGCTGAAGAATGCCATTATAGCATTACGCTCGAGGTAGGACTTTTCATTTAAGTGTCGTGCAGAATGTTAGTTTCCTTTTCATTCATATTGTCGCGATAACAGGCATAAAAGTTTCGGCGCAAATAGATAATAGACGGCGGATAATGTTTCACGAGCTTGCATAAGCAGTTAACAATAGCGCGGCTAGTGTACACAAAGGGGCCGGCAAATAAAGATAGCTAAGATAAAGGACTTACGGCACAGATACGATTTCACGTTTGCAAGGTTCGAGAGATGTCTCAATTTACAGAGAATAATTGTTTTTCTTATTTGCTCGAGAAGTCTCTCGAATTATTAACGAGATATATAAGCAATTGTGACGTGCCAACAGGACAGTTTGTGAAGCAGTGACTTGAGTTGTGTAAAAGGAGTGTTGAAAGCTGATCAGAAGTTTGTCTGTTATTGTGATCGACCTTGGTAGACTGCGTGTATGTGACGTAATGTTGTTACGTGAGAATTGAACGGTGTATTCCTACGCAAATAAAGAACGATTTTTAATTTCTGCAAATTGGATTTTTAACTCTGCGACCCCACCAAGTCACAATACTACCCAAAACAGCTGCTCATAAAGCCAAGAGGTTTAGCCTAAGCAAACCTGCTTCCAAATCAGCAGTTAAGTCGAAAATCCAACGTAAATACGGCTCATGTCCACAAAGTTTCTTGTCATCGCTTTCCTAAATCTGAAATCATCTTGCATAATATACATAGCCAATTTACAGATAGATTCCTGTCTGTTTATATAATATTCATTTATGTATTTACAATCTTTCAGTGCGTTTCTGCTTCGTTTGCTTACTCTTACATATTTTCCATTTAATATTGAAATTCTTAAACATTCTGTTATAAAAAATACACGCTATTTTTCAAATAATAACTCAATGCAAAGTAATTCATATACCTATGCACTCAACAACGTGTAAATATAGAGTTGAGTTGGTTGGCAGTAGTAAACAAATATTTATAGCCCATTTTGTAATTAAAATGACATCGAAAATAAGGTGTTCAAAATACAAAAAGAAACCACTACTATCACGTTATTTGCTTCATATGGAGAAGTTATCCGATGTATCAACATTTCTGAAGTTAGATATGAATTGATTTCTACTGTATGGAAGCGCATTAGCAACGAACTCTATTACAGCCAATGAAGAATACCGTCAAAATAATTCTATTTAAACTATCAACTGTTAGTGATAGTAAAACTATGCATAATTTCGCATCTATCATTACTTCTCTTGTTCTAAATGCTACAGAGCGATGGTACGGTCATAGGTTTATGTATATACATAGCTCAGATTTCCAAAGAACGAGAGTTCAAATAGGCAATCAAGGAGATTTCAAAGTTCTCAAGAGATATTCCGAGTAGTGAACAAATAAGAATAAGATGTGGAAACGTTTGTAGAACAAAACAGAATACCAAAAGCCTAGCTCCGACCACGATAAAGGGAATAAAAATACAATGGATCAAGGAAAACCAAATAAAAGGAACTTTATATTGAAGCTGCAGTCTAAAGAAAATCGAATCGTTCCTTTGAAGTCTTGGTATATACCAAACCTCATTTGTGTCGGCTTATTTTTCCTCTTTGCTGCATGTAGCTCTGCTAGGGCCTTCCTTCAGTCCTGCAGAGATGTGGTAAGACTTTATGCTGTTTTAGTTTCGTAGATACTTTCCGAAACTTAAGTTTACCATGATGCCGCAATACCAGAATTAAATACTGTATGCTTTATAAAACAAATAAATCTTATTTCAGCTTTCCCAGTTCAGAGAATCTATAATCAGTAACATATATTTCGAAACGCTGACTAGTAGATATAGTCTAACCAGTTTGGCGCTTCGCCTTGTTCACGTAAGATTAAACACAAATGTGATATCAGCGTGTAACGAAAGTTTTCTTTAATTTTATTATTTAGTTCAAATAACAGATGTTAGTTTACGTATACATTGGAGAACTCTGAACCCAAAATTAGTATTAGAATAATTATTGTGTGTATGCGCGCGCGAAATAATTTTTTGATCAAGGAATAAAACTTTCCAGAAATAGTTTTAAACAAATATTTCGTTGCATGTACAAATGGATATAGAAAAGAGAATGGATGCTGAAATGTCACTATGTCATGCTGGCCTTAAAATTCCATAAACTTCCGTGACATCGTGAGAAATAACTGAGTAGCTACAACAAGTTCAAAATTGACAGGTATAGAAATACTGAAACAATAATTGCCTCCGAGGTGACCAATACCAGTGAAAAAAAAAAAACTACTCAAAATAAAGGGTATGTTTTAAATAGATCTGCATTGTTTTGTGTAGTGCGTTTTGGTGTTCACTCAAGGTTTACCTGTTTTACCATACTACATAGAGTTTCTTCCGAATGAAGAGGACTTTAAAGGTTTTTATCGACAGTTCAAGATAAAATGTTTATATAAATACTTAAATACCTATATTAAAATAAGAATTTTATCCTTAGGATTTGCTGACTTAGCTTTTTCCATTTACTAACTCATGCTTTATTTAACGCTTTATTATTTATTTTTAATCGAATTTTTTTTAATATTCTTGAGGAAATTTAAAATGTTGAAAAAGTTCAATATAAACAGAATTTTATGTGGGCGATCTTTTTAAACCCTTAGCATCTTTGAAAGATATTGATATTAAATATCAATTTTGGAGTTATATGTTATTTATTTCTATAGTTACACTTTTCACAGATACACAAGACACCAGCAGACACAAAAACAACCTCTTTTTTCTTTCATTTTTTGTTCTGTGAATATCTCTTTTAGATTCAGGGGTCCTCAAAACTTGCACTCTAGCGCAAACATCTCTACATAAAACGTTTAGGAGAAATAAAATACTTGCTCTTGCATATTATAAATAGGTAACAGAGAAAGTAAATGATGCATGTATATCCTGTCACAGTACAAATGTGATCAGCGTTACAGATGAAAAAAAAGTTCTGTTATCGATCTTGAAAACATTACATTGCATGTACTTGAACAAAGAGCGAGGAGGAGAGAGTTTCAGAGAAAGTGATGGAAGAGAAAATGACAGAATTGAAAAGAATGGGGGGAGAGAGTGCAAGAGTGAATGAGACTGTGTAAATGAAAGGGAAAGAGTTGAAGTTTGAAAATAGAAAGACTGTAAGACAGTGTGAGTGAGAAAGTGAGAGGGAAAAAGAGGGGGGGGGGGGGGTGAGACAACAAAAGTAAGAGAAATAACGAAGAATTTCTGCGTTTAACACAGTAAGAGCTGCTTGTTTTGTTCCTTAAATGGACAGGAATTTGAGCTCAATGTCATTGCTCCGGCGAACCTTTTATAGCTTTCTCATACACTTTTTAGAATTTTCTTTCTATTTTTGGTTTCAGTGAGTAAGCAAAGGTGCCGTGGTGTATTTTGAGCCAGAAGATATGCTTATCTTATTGTCTATGTTCATGTAACACAATTCTTGAGTAATTAAAATATTATTTAGACAATGTAAAGTAATATAAGCCCAAACTTTATTCTAAACGCACAAACAAAAAATATTTGAAAGTGCTTTAATTAGATTTTACTCATGTCCCTTGATATATCTATTGTTCCAAGAGCTGGAACACCACAAGAAATCTCCCTTCCAGGACAATGTTTTAACTAATTTTTATTTTCTCAGAGTGGCTCAAACGATTTGGGTTAAGACAATGTGTTTACGTTTCTTACATGCATGCTGAATAAAAATCAAATTATTTTGTATGATTTTCCTATAATTTCTGTAACTTGTGAATCACAAGAAATATAAAAACGTACTACATAAAATACTTAGACATCGTTAAAATGGTAATTTATGACAAATAACTGCTGTTATCCCACACCATTTATTAACATCTAATAATGTATTTTATTTACAAAGTGAATATAACTGGCAGCTTAAAACGTACTTCTATATATTATGAGAATCAATCTGAAACATTTAAGAATGAGCAAAATGGTATAGTAAGCCAAAGCAGGTCTTTCTAAGTTTAGATTGAAATTCAAACAGTAACATGTGAAAGCCTTGATACACTTAAGCCTTGTGAAGCAGCAATAAAATGGATGGCGCACAGTTCCACGTTGACGCTACAGTTTGTAACGAATAATATGGGTAGCTCAGGGCTGAGCAATGAGGTTTCTTTCAGGGTATGCGTGGGTATGTATGAGTAAGGATGGTTCTAATGACACTGGAATGCCCGTTTCAAACTGGTTTAATGACTGCTTCTTTTTATCATAAGATCAAACTCGAAGTTGCCGACAAGGGTTACCAATATATCACTGTTTAGAGTGACTGAAGGTGGAATGCTTATTACTCGATAACACTTAATTCGATACGTATAAACCGACAAATCTTCCTTTCAGTTCTAAACTGCCTTCGACCAAGACAGAAACTTCTTACTCGACCGCTAGCCTCGAACCGTCTGTCCTCACACTATACACAGCTGTGCGTGGGTTTTTAACTTTCACTTTCTCGAAGCCGTTTATTAACCAAAAATCTTTGTGACTATTTTGTTCATTTTGATTATTAGTTTCGGTCATGCCATTATTAAGGGTCCGAAGAATACCCTTTTTAAACAAAGTCAAGTGCTATCCTTAGAATTCTGTTTCTCCCGTGTCTTTTGTTAAACGATTCAACTCAACTGCCATTCAACTCAGTGCACCTGCTTGCATCAATTGTAAAAAAGATACACAATTTCTTCGAAATCCATTACTATTGTTTACTTATTGCATCCCTTAATTTCGGTATCAGTTGTGTTGCTTCAGTTCCTCTGTGTAGGTGAATGCAGATGTTATGTAATATGCAACGACCTTAAGTAAAAATCTTTTCATGCTCTCACTTTATTTATTTTAAAGCCTGTTCAGAAGATAGAGAATGTCTTGAAAGACTAAATCGACATTCGAGGATCTTTGCCCTTCTCAACTCATAATTTAATGAAGTTTGCAGAATTTAGAAGAGGAAGGCATTCCCTAGAGAATTGAGGGGTAGGCATGGCGGTCGGCTACAGCAAAAAGAATGAAAAGATGAAGGCAGTGCTCATATTGTGGGAAGACATTGTTATATAATCAGATTCAGGAAGTACTGATTACTGGATCGACAGCAATGAACACCATCCATAAATAAAAATTCATAGGGATGTATGTCCTATACTGTTTGGATCCCCCAGGACCTCACAAAGGAACAGAATGTAGTGTTGTCAGGCAATAACAAATATGATGCGGAAAATCCAAACTTCGCAACAGGACGAAAGCTAGTACACCAGTATGAAAATAAAAGGCAGATATCGGCCTGGGTCTTCCCAGGAGAGGATTCCCCAACAAAGATGAGACGAGCAAGAAGTGTTGGGAAGTAGATGGTCTGTTCGTGCTTCTTAGCTAACTACTATATTGTGACAGTTCCGCTTGAGAGATCTAAGACTATCTCTGTCAGATGATGCAGCACAAAATATTTGTCACAAGTTTTCAGTGAACTGAGAACAAAGCATCTTGCTTGGAATTTTGATGTGCCACAGCGCCTCAGCCCACGCTGTACAAGACACAGTTTCCTCAAGAATCTGGAGTGAAACATTTGTCCAATCTATTTCAAAGTCCTTATCTGAAGTTATTTGAAGTCAATGGTTTGAATCACTTAAGCTGAAACAGCTGTCTTCGAAGAACGTATTTGCACTTTCACCAAAGGGTACATCTTTCGGCTCTGAAAATTGGTATCAAAGATAAGTCTACAATTGAGAGTAGAATGCAATTGAGAATGCTTTAAAAAGAAACACCGATGAGAAGTAAATGTTAAAAGCTGTATTGCGATAAGTATGAAAACGTTTAGAATGACGCTTTTACGAACTTTAAAAGTATTTTTAAAGTTGCAGGTATTTACTCCACAACAGAAAAGTCTCTCTTCATTACTTTAGAAAGGAATGTAAATAAATACATTAATATACGCCAAAATTATTCTGAGATTGCTTTTGCATTAAAGTCACTGTTCTTACTTTTCAACCCAGGATTCTCGGATTTGTTTCCCGGCTGAGGCGAAGAAATTGTTCTTTAAGTAGAATTAAACACAGTCGGAAAATATGATTATGAACAGAGTGTGTTTGCCAATTAAAACCAATGAATAACAGAGGAAATATGCGTTCAACAAATTAATTTCTTTTGAAGCCAAAAGCCCCAATATGGCCACAGAACATAAAGGGGTTGTCATTCGCCGTGGCGTAGTGGGCTAAGGCGTCATGCCTTGATCCCTGGCCACGGAAAGCGGCCCGGGTTCGATCCCACCCATGTGGTAGGGATTTTAGGTCCCGGGTATAGGACCGGTGCCCACTTAGCATCGTGAGGAAAGTGAGGAGCTTACGCTAGGTAAGCGGCCCTGTTCATGGAAACCAACATTTCGCCTGGGGGATGCCGAGATGCTGACCACATCTCCTCCCCATATCGGTTGGATGATCGTCCACCTTTGCCGTGCGTAAGTGGGTGTGAGGCCGGCAGTCGGGTTGGTAGACCTTGGCCCTCTAAGGGCTGTCGCGCCATGGGTTATTATTACATAAAGGGGTTAAGTTCGAATGAAGCAGTAAGAATAAAGAAAGAACAAAAAAATGGAAGCAAGAAATACATTCTTAAGTCTCATAAGTCATGATTTTCCATTATAAATATTTAAAGAAAATTAGTGCTGGTAGATGCTCAAACCTATTTCAATATAATAAATATGTAGATTTTCTTTAGTAGGCATAATTAATATACTGTTCCTGCTTCCGGCTGCATGTGAGTTTTCCACCTAGGCGCAATTGAACTTATGAAAATATGAACAGCACCAGACATTCATTTGTCAATTACATGCTTTTACACTTTTATTCCGCTAGTTACAATGGTTCATCAGATCAACCCGGACACCAAAATTGACCCGCTTCTTGAGGAAATTTTGTGCGTCTATTCTTTGTGGTTACGCGCCACTAAAACATAATGAGCAATGGCTCCGTCCCCTTAATTATTTCACGTCTAGCTGTGTATTTAGTTAGTCACTCAGTCGTTTACTTCGAAACCATGAGGGTTTATGCTTTTGTTGCACACACTTATACATTCTGTCATCCATTTTTCTTGCCCAGGTTGTCTGATTTAAAATAAGTGAAGACGACTGCCGTAGTGACCCTGTGGCCCCTGGTCACTTTAATTCATATAATCTGTCTCAAACTACAACACTCTTAAACATGTAGGAGTGGAGAACGAGGTACAGAGAGACTGAAACGGAAGGGTTATAGCTTGATGTTTGGGAGGTTAATTCAAATATTTATCTCCCTAATTTTTATCTGGAAGTATTTAAGTTGTTGATTTAGATGAAAAATGATATCAACTGCAGAATTAGAATTACAATAATTAATCCCCCAATTAAATATTTTCTAAAACGTTAACCCACATTCTGTATACTTCATTAATAGGAGCCTTTTTGCTATTACTGTAGGGTTTGTCCATTTATATTCTTCATTTACAGGGCAACAGGATTATTCCAGTTCGCGAAAAATTGGACTTTCCTCAACTATTACCAATCTCTCAAACTTATTCTGTGATTGGCTGGATATATTACGATTAAAATTCAATTCTCCCAGCAATTTAATTAATCTCAACTTCTCACTGATCGCGTTTCTCTAATCACATATCAACGTGGAAAAGCCTTGGATAACTTGAAAGTAAAATTAAGTATTCTAACCTGTGCCTAACAAAGACCATTCACCCACTTTGAAAGGCGTTTGCGAGGATACTCCGCCACATTTTTTCTGGTGTACAGCTCAGAATTATTCCCCCGTTTGTCATTCAATAATTTAACATAACACTCCACGTGACACAAGGATTACACAACTGAAAATAGTTCAACAGTTACTTAAAATATGATACGTAAACATTAGTTAAACGATATCTGGTGTTAAGTCAAATCCTTGGTATACTGCAAAGAAATTCTAGCCTCAATATTTGTGTATTGAACTATCTTCTAACACAAAAACTCTTACATTTTGTTTCCGATCACTATTAACAACCTGCAAAAGGAGAAACAAATAACTACCCAAACAGCCCGTTTTAGGCGTTGGTGTTAGGGTGTCTGCCTCACGTCCAAGAAGTACCGAGTTCGAATCTCAGCCAGCATCAATTATCTGACAAGATTTCTCCGGGGTTTTCCCATACCCTGAAATATTAATATAGGGTAACTTTAAATCCTATGAACACTGGGTTCATTAGATCATCATTTTACCGATTTCACTCATTCATCCTCAGATATGACAACACTGCAGGACGTAAATTGAAAAATGATTACCCAAATTATTATTATTATTATTATTATTATTATTATTATTATTATTATTATTATTATTATTATTATTATTATTATTATTATTATTATTATTATTATTATTATTATTATTATTATTATTATTATTATTATTATTATTATTATTATTATTATTATTATTATTATTATTATTATTATTATTATTATTATTATTATTATTATTATTATTATTATTATTATTATTATTATTATTATTATTATTATTATTATTATTATTATTATTATTATTATTATTATTATTATTATTATTATTATTATTATTATTATTATTATTATTATTATTATTATTATTATTATTATTATTATTATTATTATTATTATTATTATTATTATTATTATTATTATTATTATTATTATTATTATTATTATTATTATTATTATTATTATTATTATTATTATTATTATTATTATTATTATTATTATTATTATTTAAAATTATATTATATTTATTTGTAATATATTAACCTTATAGTATATTAAGGCTTGGATAAGATTCATTGCGAAATTGTACTACACTAGTAACTCATTCCAGTCACAGAGGTACTCAATGTAACTGTAACGAAATGTTTAGGGAAAATAAACAGGACAGTACACGTATGTGATACTAGGGCCTTGAGTTTAAATAGCGTTTTCGTAGGAAAACGGATGTTAATGCAACAAATATTATTCTTTACTATAAATGTGAGTATTTGATATGGTTAAGGTTATATGAACATTGTAGAATGAGCCCTTTTAAATGTTACATATGGAAGGAACTAATTTAAAATGAATGATTGTGTGGCCAGCATATTCGTGATAACCACATGGAAAGAACTTTGGGCCATTTAAAGTGCACATTGTTATTCCATTTAGCAATGATAATGTAACTGTTGCTTAAAAGCTAATAAATAATCATTTTTTTTCGTATGCTCATTTCCTTTATTTTATGGTTCCATCTGATTATGCAGCAAGAAGACACAATATACTATGATTATAGCATCAAAACCAAAATCTATTATGTACCAAATGAAATGAAATGTGTAGTGTTTAACGCCCGCTTTTACTGCATACGGCACCGCAGGCGATGACACTGATGATACATGGCACCGGTGGGAATGAGATGGCAGGGGAAACCGGAGGTCCCGGAGAAAACCCACCCCAGCGCCGTGTTGTCCACCACAAATCTCACTTTGCGGTCGCCTGGGATGGAACCCGGGCCGCCTTGGTGAAAGCCAAGCGGTCTAACCACTAAGCCACGGCGCGGCCTATTATGTACCAGGGATGAAAGCAGATCTTAATTAATTGGTTGATGCGTTTGTGAAAATTTTAACAACAGAATAAAATGTTTTGGCAGTGCATCTTCTGTTATTCGATAGAGAACTATTTGCCCTGTAAAACAGTATATTAAGCTTTTGTTTACAGTATTTGGTCTTTTGAGGTAAATTAAACATAAGGTTTAATTAAATTTAATTTAAGTCGACAGCAAATTTATTTTTCGAAACCTTCTGATTTTTGAGTTTATGGAGGTTTCATAATCCTGGAAGCTGCTCGCGTGTGCTCCAGAGCCGAAAATGTGCTTGTTGTTGATTTAACACTTCATTTATTCACTTGAAAACGAGAAACATTTTGTAAGTATATAAAAATACAAATAAAATGATTTATGAAGCAGATATTTCTGTATTAAATAACGTAAAACTCATTTTATTTTGCACGCAAGACTTTAACTTAAATATTCCAGAACTTATGGGCCAACACATTACAAGGTAAAATGTTCTGATGTTCGCATTGAGCATTTAGGAGAGTTTCACAAGATGAACTGAAGAAAGTATGAAGTGAAGAGGAAGGGCGGTCGCTAGGGAGGTAAAAGGCGCTTGATGAATTCCCTCAGATCCTCATTAAATTCGCCGCGAATTAAGTCATCTCTTTGGGTACGTTAATTACACTGAGCTGTCGGCCCAGAGGAAGAAACGTGATAATCTCTTGTAAACAAGCCGATATGTGGTAATCTATAATTTATATTACGGTACTTTCTAGCTACGCTGAAACGATGGGTTACATCAAGTAACTGAAAAAGCTGAGCTCAGTGGTATTTGCCCTGATT
>CM060947.1:78663173-78683173 GCA_030765055.1 Mantis religiosa
CGAATTCCTTAAGGGATATCTATTCAGTGAGCACCTGGAGGGCGGGTTACGCAAAGCTTTGTTCGAGCGATGGCACTGAACACCACATGGCGCACCACACCGCCCAGCCGCAACATGCCAAACATCGTAATCTGGTCTTTCATCCATGGAACATATGGCGATGAAGGAAATGATTGATACAGGAAGTTATAGACAGGAAGTTCGTGATAGAAGTGGAACAACCTGAGCACTCTCCCTACCCTTCCGAGGAAACTAAAAAAACTAAAAAAAAAAAAAAAAAAAAAAAAAAAAAAAAACACTGGAAATGAGATGTCACTGGAAATCGAACCTTCTCAAATGCGAGGCTTCCTCAGTAACGTGGATCAATTTGATTCATTGTTGCATTTAAGCGTTCTGAGGTGTTATCATAAATTGTAAAAGTGATGGATTCGTTAAAGTGAGTGTTTATTTCCGAAGTTTTAAAATGCTGATTTCCATTTCTCGTTTGAGAAGGTGACAAAGATAAGGCGAGATGTATGTGGTTAATTTTTTCTCTTACGTATTATTGGTAGAAGTGGTATAATGGAATATAACATTGTAAAACCATGATTACTATAATAAACCCAGACCCTACATCGATGGGGGAACAACATTGTTATACGCCATTACGTCAAACTTCCTCTGTATGATATGGAAAGGTAGTCAGACTGAAAAATTCAATGCCATGGCCGGGATTTGAACCACGGATCTTCTGTTTGCCATCCAGCCGCTCTAACCCTTGAGGTACTATGGCCAACGTGCCGACATGACATTAAATTTTCCAACTGTCTCGTATTTTCCCCGGTGAACCACTCAGGAGTTCTCATAAACACATGAGACAACTACCTTGCTCTATGAGTTTAAGGTACGATTCTATAAGCCTAACTACATTTTTATTATATTTTTGTACCTTTTCTTCAAAATTAGTTGCTCTTCCAGTATATCAACTTCTATCAGAAATGGAGGCAATTATTTCTCCTTAAATCCATGATTAAGTAAACTCAAGAAAATACGTTCACTATTACTACGTATATAGTAGATATAGAAGTAGGAGAGACGAGGTTATTATGGAATATTCGAATAATATGGAATAACAACATTTAGGCTGTTTTCTTTTGCTATCATTTAAGAGTGCCATGAAATAGTCAAGAAAGTCTTCCGTGATTCACTGTAGTGAGAGTTGATAGCTTATTGTCATTTCACTCGCTACAGAATAAAGTGTGTTTTGTGATATTCAAAAGTTCTCGCAGGCTCATTTTCAAGCATTTTAAACCAGTAGCATGGAACTGACTTGAACATTGGTGTTAAGCGTAAGATATATTAAAGGAATTGTAGTTTATTATATAGTGGTCGTTTTCTAGTGGGCAATGTTCGGTCAATTATTTTAAAGGTTCTTTCTCCAAGTTTTCGTGTCGGTATTATGGAATACGAGGCATTTTTTAATACCCGGCGTGGAATTATAATGGTCCATATAACCGTATAATGCCCGCCTACATTGAGTACATGGTAGCGTGTCTGCCTCACGTTCAAGAGGTCCCGGGTTAGAACTTCGGTCAGGGTGAGTTATTTGGATAAGGTTGTTTCCGGCGTTTTCCCTTATCCTTCAAGACAAATTTCGGGTAACTCTAAACTCCATGGACACTGGAATAATTTGAGCATCATTTCACCAAATTCATTCACCGTCCCATATGACTTAACGTTGGAGGTCGTAAATAAAAATAAAAAAATTAAAGAAATTAAAAAATAAAATCGTACAACATATACTGAATAAAAATAAAGTTAAGCATTTTTTGAGCACAATGTTAGTAGCTAAACAATTATTAGTTACATAAACGACAATATAAACTAATTTAAATCCAAAGTATTTACAAAAAATTAAATTTATTGGAATACAAACAAAACATATTTTTTCTGTTATTCTATTCTTGGTCTATGGCCAAACATTTGTTTACAGATGTTTTGTCTACTTTAAATCAATAATGTTTCAAATTCTATGAAATGAAATTAATTTTTCAATGTTTTAAACTACCTTTTCCATAATATCCGACTATTTCACATTAACTTTCATTCATAACATTTTTCTAAATACATTGTTTTATAACAACAAAATGAATACTAGCTTCCATCACAAGAGAAAGTTTAACGTAATTAGTTACAGTATATACTGATGATGATTTGGAGATTTTATTTAAGCACAGTTCAGTTACTTTCAGAAATGCAAATGATATTCCATAATACTGCAATTCATCTACTGCAATTCTCCCGAACGTCCATACCGAGAGTGCAATGAAAATGTATATTTTTGTGTGCATATCCGCCTGTATAACTCAACATTAATAGGTAAGTTAAACACTACATTGTCTATTTAAGTTCTACATCTTTCCAGGTTGCGAAACGAAGAATTTGATGACAATTTCTCCATTCATAACTAGAGTTTATGCGGATAATTTTGCGCATTTAGATTTTCTCAAAAAAGGATTTAAGGATTTTAATTAAAATATCATATATTTAACATATTTTCAGCATAAATGAGATGTATATCTTGAATTTTCTAGCGATAGCCTTGGATGTCTTATTCATCCAAAATGATTTGCACAACTGGTAAGTTGTAAGAGACAGACAAAATATTACCAAATATACATTAATTCTGTTTCAAAACACAATTTATGTAAAATACACCTTTAGTGGAAACCATTTTCGATACATTCATTGTTATTGTTTTGTATTTTAAAACAATTACACTTTTGTCAGTTGGAAATATGTCATTTTTATCCTTTTCCCTTTCCTGTTTGCTTTACAAACAGAATGTAGTTTTAAAGCCATTACATAGCTCTTAAAAGTTTTTACAATGTTTTACATCCTATTAATTCGTTTGTAAGTACCTTCCAAAAATTTGCAATAACACAAACAATGTAAATATCTAACTTCATTAAATGAAATACAAGGACATGCGTTTTCAGAATTTGTGCAATAATGAATACAGAAGGTTACGTGACTACAGCACAAATTAATTTTCACATAAAAATTTCAATTAGAGTTTAAGTATAAATTGTTATGATATATAACTTTATTGTTGATACAGGTAGGTACTAATCTACCAATCTATAGGTACTTATCTACCTGTTAAGAACTTTTAGGGGTAAAGTGTATTTTTTAATCATTAGTTTATTTCAATAAAATTTAAAACAGGAATACATAAAACGTAGGAACATAATATTTTTAGACATAATAGATAAAGATATATGACATCTTTGCCTGTAAAATCATTAAAATCAGGTCTTTTGTATTTATGAGACTTTGCAAATGACTTCTTTAGCTATAGTCCTAATCGAGGCATGTACAGGAGCTTTATTTTTTACTTCATGTCCACATGGAAGATAGTAACATAAGGCATGGCTACATTAAAAATTCACTGAAAATGTTGAAAATCATGGAATCATCTTTCTTGACGCTTTTGGTAGCTTAGAGTGTGTAAGTAATATATGGCATGCTATTTTTATTATTTTCATCGTTTTAGGCCTTCACGTGAAAATTTAAAGAGATCTTTAACAATCGTTAAATTAACAATTATTACTTTAAAATTAATGTTCTTAGAAACTTCTTTTCTAACACTTTCTAGTATACAAAATGCCTCACGCGTTATATCTTTCTATTTTACCAGGTAAAACTTACAGGATAGGTGCATAGTATGTAAATAAAAACTTCACATTCCCTTTTTTTAATGCTCGTGTTTTGAAAATTATATTATGTTAAGAAAGAAAAAAGTTAATATTTTCAAAATTTTGAGAGCTAACACATGGAAAATATTTTATAACAAATGCAACAATAATATTCCAACAAAATAAGAATGTGGGTCTTTTAAAATTGCTCTGTAGTAGCCGAAAACAAAAGTTCAACTACAGAGCTCCAATGTTTTGACGCGTAGAACATTTTATACCTATAGCGAGTAACTTTTACAATATTTTCACAAAAATAATCAATAATTAATGAACTATTTGGTGTAGCCACATAAAAATTTGCATGAAAGTTTAAAAGTATACTCTAATTCTGTAGCTTAAGTGTCATAATGATAGGTTTATTATTATAGAAGTTTGAATTTTCAGTGTAGCCTTGCCATACTTGACTCAGCACAACCTATCACAATGTTTAAATTGAAGGCGTCTCAAAAATTATTTTTCCGCAATGTATATACTATATGCGCAAGATTTCTTGGGCGCTGGATTTACGGTGTGGTGCGGGTAGAGGGGAAGAAGAGAGAGCTAACATGCTTTTGTTTCTGCAGTGTGGTCAATCTAGAAAAACAAAATTCAGTCAAATTGCGGTAAGATAAGCGAAGATTTGCGCCGAAGGTATGAGATGTCTCAACAAACAATTGAACTCCATCCGATATGCTGTATGCTTATATATTTACTGTTATGAAACACATAAAAGTAGAACACAAATATTATGACAGCTATAAACACTCACTCGCTTTGTGATTCTTCCATTTCCAAATCTACTGCGTCACTTTCATAGCTGGTATCCTCTAATGTACCAATTAATTGCATTTTCTATTACACCATCGTCTCTCCAATATTGCATTTCCAGCTCTAGGAACTTCCTATCGTATCCTTCCCAATCCATCGCTTCTATAGTAAGCTTCCGCAGATTTGTGGCTCTTGTTAACGTTGCGTACTTTGTAAACATTCATTATTTTTGCCCACGCCAGCTCAGTTGCATTCAGATCACAGTTATACTGAGGTAGACGAAAAATAGTATGTCCCCGTTTGAGAGCCATAACACTGACAACATAGTCTTGCTTTTATATTTGTTGTAAACTGGTTAGCCAATAAGTAACCTTAAAATTGCTCCAAATAAAACGACGTACGTGTGAAAGCTTAGCACATTAGGCACTAGATGTCACAGTGTGTAGCGCATTTCCTGTTTCAAGGTTGTCATCTGTGTTTACGGAAATAGACGAAACCTACTGAATGAGGACTTGGGACCCGAACGCTCAAGAAATCTTGCGCCTATAGTTCTATACGTTTCACTGACGCGACTTAATGTTCACCATTTCTTAATTCCTACAACTCATCTAAATGAAAGTGTTCCTCTTCACATGAAGAGTACATTAATATTTGAAGTGATTATTTTTACCATAAATAACAATCTGGATGGGGGACGGTAACGAAAATAAAGGGAAGTACCCCATCAAAAAACGTGCCTTAACAAAAAGCCTTTCAAATAATGTTATATATCAGCTACTTAAGTTTGTCGGTCTAATTCTGGGACATTCTTATATATGCGCGCGTTTTGTGTATGTGTGTGATGAGTGTGAAGCTTCGTTAATAAAAAGTAGGTGAATAAAGGATTAGTAAAAAGAAGCAGTCGTGTTTTATATACCATCCGTCGAAGCCAAAATCTGTATAACGCTAAGCTAGGATCGAACCGACAACACTTTCTGAGAAATCACATTTGGTTACACCAGCGCATGGTCACCTGCCAGGCCGCGCCTTGGCTCAGTGGTTAGACCGCTTGGCTCTCAGCAAGGCGGCCCGGGTTCGATCCGAAGCGACCGCAAAGTGATATTTGTGATGGACAACACGGCACTGGGGCGGGTTTTCTCCGGGATCTCCGGTTTACCCTGCCATCTCATTCCACCAGTGCTCCATCTTCATCTCATGTATCATCAGTGTCATCGCCTGCGGTGCCGTATGTAGTAAAAGCGGGCGTTAAACACTACACTACACTACACTACACACACACACACACACACACACACACACACACGTCACCTGCCAGTAACTCACACTGTCCCAACCGACATGGGTATACGGTTTATTAAAACATGGACTTGGGAGTGCAAGGTCATCGGTTTAAATCCTATCTAGTCCATCCCTTCTGGCTGAGGTTTTCTGTAAGTTGTTCTCAATCATCCTATCTGGAAAATACCAGGAAGGTACTCTGAACTTAACAAACTTTCCGGTTCAAATTTTTATTCCCAATAATTATTTAATGTCATGTGTCAGTATTTAATGCCTATGATGTCTCAAGAAATAAAAAAGGACGTTAAGCACTATTAAAACTGCTTTAGAATAAAAGCAGGCGAATGGAGAAAACTCTGCCAGTGCCAAGAAGTAAACAAGTCATTTTCGTTCTTTTGGCAACATAGAGCTTTGCGTTATTTTCCAACAACAGTACTCCGCAATTAAGAAAACCAGGTCATCGAGGTTGAATCATTTCCTTAATGCTTTACTTACATGTCGTGCTGCTGAACAGAAATTCTTCGGATTTTCTGAAGTTGTGTCTGAGTTATCAAGGTTTAATCTCGAGCATGGAAGTGAAAGTGCGGATGTACTTACGCGCGCGTGTGTGCGCGCGCGCACACACAAACACACACACACACGCACACACACAATACATTTGAATGTTAACGTAGGAATTATAGACACATATTTCGCACCAATTTAATCACTATCTAGCTAATATTACTTTATGCTTTATAATATTACTTTATATAAGCGGCATATAACTTTATAATAACTAAACGAGATGAAAAACTTCTGCATATAATTTATTAACATTGATATAAACTTAAGATAAAAGTAAAGAACATAAGGATACAGATGATAAAATAAATAAAAAATAACTGAAAACCAAGATTTTTACCGTTCCTTGCAAAGCAATTTAAATATTTTAAATTAAAATAGCAAAAAGTAAATAACCGACGGATGAATGAACTGGAGGAAGTATTCTCAAATGAACCGGAGATCCATGAATATCGGGGATATTCATCTTTACAGAATAAGGGAAACATCAGATAGAATCTTATCACCCTGACCGTGATTGGAACTCGGTAACTCTTGAATGTGAGGTAGACACTGCACTTCCACACAACGGGGGCAGATTAACGTTGCCATTATTAAGGGACGGTTAGAATGAAGTCTTTTTTCTTTTAAAAAAGTAATACTATAATAAATAGTAAAAATGCAAAGAAAGGTTTAAAAATGATTTTTAATGCATTGCATTTTCATGAGCTTCTAGTAAAAATTAGTCTTGCAAAAGCTTATTATTTTATCTGCATTATGTTAATCGATGTAAATAGTTATAAAAACAGCTTTATTACATATTTTCTTGTAGGTAAAATAGAATAGGGAAACTTAGTAAACTTGAGCGTTAGGTAAATCTTTTAAAAACAGATCCTTAAGTTGGGGCCCGCATTCGGGAGGCCCGGGTTCGATTCCCTTGGCCGAACTACACGACCCATGGTTTTTATCGGGATTTTCCAGATCACCAGGCAAAAGCTAGGTAAGTTAACTATATCCCCCGAATTTTCTGTCATTTCATTTCATCTGGATAATCATTGCACATCACCTCTCATCTGGTGGTCTCTTTCAGAGTAGAAAGTGTCGGCGTGTGTCTGGACGGTACGTGGCAGAATGATATGCTCTGAGTAACATTTTCCCCTTTCGGTAGGAGGTTACCGTACTCTGAACCCAGGTCCCGTGATGGGGCTTTCTCCGAACCACAGAATAGTGGGATGTCCGTTGTCTTGGCCTGCCGGGGCAGTTGCCATGTAGTAAAATATTAGAACCCTGCCCTCTGCACTTTTGTGGCTCCTTGGGACCGCCAACCTCTGCCACCTCTCACCTCATACTTCTTCCTGGGGGCGCGCCTAATTGGGGATACAAGTACAATAGACCGCATTTGACTCTCTGTGCCGAATACTCTCCGTAAAGTAGTCCTGTCCAGTCACTATATGAAGAATTTGAATTCCCTGCTCTTTGCTGCATGGTGGAGGGGGGAGGGAATAAGACAAGTAACTCTTTGCCACTTGACAAAAATATAAGTATTGAAAAATGTAAACCAATAATAAATAATAGTTATCTCGTAAAGGATTAACTCCTCAAAAACAAAATGAAACAAAACTAAACATCCAACAAAAGAGTATTGGACACAATAGCTTTCACGAGATCTACATTTTTCTCCGTTAAGATTTTGCCCATATCTTACGGTTTACCTGCTACGATAAAATTATCTAAAAACAAAGAAGCCTTCACAGACTATTACCCGAAAATTAAATACATTTCATGTTACATAAACATATCTCTTCTTCTTTAACTGCCTCTTATACCATAACGTGGTTCTTGTTCCTCTTAATCCTTATACGGGTTGAGCAACGGAATCTCTGGATCAGGGAGAGAGAAAATCCAAGATAGGTAATCAGCCCCATTCCTGATGAGAGTGAGGTAAGTGGATGACAGAATGAGGGCGAGATGAAATGATAGGAAAGATGATAGAGCAATTGGTGTAATGCTGGCGGAAGAAACCGACTGACCCGAGAAAACCCGTCCCAGCGCGGGTCACCTGGGATCGATTGCCTTGGTGAGAGCCAAGCGGTCTAACCACTCGACTACAGTGCGGCCCTGAAAATATTTCCGAAAATCAAAAACATTCAAATGCCAGATATGGTATTGACTGACTTTTCGGTTTTGAGTTATACTGTCCACAAATATACGTAAACATACATACGTTTACTAAAACGTCATTTTCAAAATCAAAGCATGTATTTACGGTGAAATCTTGATATAAGCTTTTGGGGAAATAAAATAATTATTCTAACTATTGTAAAAGAAGTATCAGAGAAAAAATAGCTATAGGCCCAGTTGTATTGTGCAGCTGCGCCACAATAATGTAAGAAAATTAATCACTTTTCTCGCGTACACCATGTATATAAACTGTGGAGAATACGCACGTTAGTTGTTCTGACAACTATATAATTACATGACCTTATGTACGTGAAAGCCTTTGTAATGTAAAATGAAATTATAATATGTGTCGTGTCATTCTACAAACAGAATTATTCGGAGCAATACAAAAATATTACTCAATTTAGTCACAGTTCTGGGGTGTCAGTAAAATTTATTGACATAAAAGCATTTACATCATGGGTTGTAAGCTGCCTTTGAGCAAGTTAATCTGCAGGTATATCTGTTTAACTTATGTTATTATTTGCATATACTGCTTGAACTATTTGCCTTTACTACATAACTTATACTAATTGCTTTACCTTAACACGAAAATCGAGGCCTTTAGTGTCTTTGGAATGCTCTTTCCTTTCACGTGAGATACAGATTGGAACTTAAAGTTATATTTATTTGCACAAGATAAATGAAGAGACAGAATGAATGGGAAATGAACTCATGGTATTTGAGATATCAACTCAGCATTCATCTACTGAATCCTCTAGTTTAGAGTGGTTGTAGGCGGAATTGTCTCAGTATGCCGCGAATGCGAGTCAGAAGTTACCACGGAGCTAACTTGCTCGGTATTAAAATTATAAATGTTTACATACTAGATATTGTTCCATTTCGTAAAATGGTTTATATTTCAAATACGTCGCTTATTGCGAAACATCTAATCTCTGTTTCATATAACGTTGCCCCACTGACATGTATCACTCCGCGTGCAACTACCTTCCCCCTCAACGTAATAGGCTAATGCTTTCGTACCATAACCATAGGCGGTGCCTTCCCGTCACATTTAAAACTGCAGTAAACGTCATAATAATTGCCAGGAAGATAGATAAAATCATACAAATAAAAATATGAAGGCGTGCAAAAATAATGAAGTTTATAATGAAACTGAGCAAGTTGAAATTGAATGAATGAGCAATGAAACTGAAACAAGTTTATAATGAAAGGCCTTGGGCCTTTTCCACTGGGAGTTTTTAAAACCAGCGCACATACCTTGCAAAAATGGTTGTCTTTCAGTCTTAAAAGTCGTGTCATGCCATACTTGTGTGTCCTTCATTCACCCAAGTCTCGTCAGGGTAGTATATTTTGCGATTTGTATCCCGATTGTCCTTTAATAACGTCTTCACCAAACAGCAATATCGCCCTTGGAGTGGTAAGTTTTCCTGTTGTCTCAATTTCATGTCGCGATGTTCCTACGCATCTAACACACCAGTAAGTTCAGAACACAGCTGTTCGACTTCTCTCACTGACAAAGATGGATTCCTCTCAGTGAGTGCATTAAACACATGCAACACGATTCTTTTTTCGCCGCTTTGTAAAGGTTTTCCCTTGCAATGCTTCGGCGAAAAACTGGTGGTAGACTCTGCCATTATACATATAATAAGTAAATGCGCAATAGACGATCAATAAAATAATTTAGCTCTCGCACTTGGCACAACACACCTTCGAATGGCGATATATGACTAATCCAGCTCAAAACAAGGTCAGTGATAAAAGTCATATAAACAAATATGTCACCACTACCGCTAAATCACATGCTATCGTGCCATGTGCTTGAGAGCAAAGGAACCTCCTCTTTACTTCGTTTAAGAATTAACATGCATTTCAGATAAATCAACTCTGTTGCGTAATATATATATTTAATTAAAATGGCCACGAAAATATAAATTTGACAATTCTCTTCCAACATATAAAGATATGTCACCATGTTAAATAACGAACTAATTTTTACCGCACAACAGTCTATACTACAATAGCAGCCAATGAGAGGTGATAAGGTCACGTGACCTTTAAGAGATACGGGGTAAGCTTATGTGAAACAAGGATTAGTATGTATATGAGATTCGTCTACTTATAATAAATAATACTTATTATTAGGCTGGAAATATAAACGTAGTTTGAATGGACATTTATAAAACAAATCAAGATTAATTGCAGGCGATGTTATATAGCCTTCTGATTAAGTTAAAGTCTAAGTTAGTGTTGGTAAAGCTGAAGGCTGAGAAATGAAGACGAGCGCTTTCTTCTTCCTCCGTAATTGAAGGCTTTTGGTAGACCTGCCGGCATGAAAAGAAGTTAATAGTGTACTGAAATGATAGTGTTACAAAAGTAAAGATTAACAATTTAACGTTAAATTAACGTGACAGATTATCATTCATAAGAAAAATAGTAGCGGTTTACAAGTTTGATTGTTAATATCGTTTTAACACTGCAACGAAGTACTGCTGGTAGCATTGCCAGCTTAGTAAAAAGGTTGGTGTTCTGAAATAACTGCCATTTAGATGAAAATGAGCATAACAGTTGAGCGTTAAATCAACGTGACTGACAACCACTCACATTTAATTTGTGTAAATTAACATTTTGCTTGGCATTTTGTTCGTACTAAACGAAGTCTGATGCATACTTATTTATCATTATCCTTTATATTTATCGTTTATATGTATTTATCGTTCATATACAAGGGGGGAACCCAAAAGAAAACGGATTGTTGTCATAAAAACTTAATTGATGAATTTTTACAAAATTACTTCAGTCACCTTCAAAACACTCTCCATTACATGCGATGCACTTGTGAAGTCTCTTTTCCCACTGTTGGAAGCATGTTTCGAACTCTTCAACTTTGATATTGTCCAGTGCCCTTTGCGAAGCTGTTTTTACCGCCTCCACATCGTCATAACGCTCCCCTTTTAGCGTTTTTTTTTTTTCATTCGTGGAAATAGAAAAAGTCGGACGGGGCTAGGTCCGGCAAATATGGAGCGTGGGAAATGACAGAGCACCTCTGAGATGCCAAATAGTGGGTGACTCGTAAGACCGTGTGTGCTGGAGCGTTGTCGTGATGCAGAAACGAGTCACCTGATCCGGGCGTCTCCTCACATCCTCTCTCAGACGCCTTAAAACATCCAAATAAAAGTGCTGGTTAACAGTCTGGACAGGTGGTACGAATTCCAGATGCACAATTCCACGAACATAAAAAAAAAACAAAAAAAAAAAACAATGATCATCGTCTTCACATTTGACCTCACTTGCCTTGCTCTTTTATGGTCTGGGAGAGTTGGGAGTCTCCACAGGGTTGACGCCTGCTTGGTTTTTGGGCCATACCCGTAACACCAACTCTCATCCCCTGTAATGACTGTTCAAGAAGTTTGGATCACATGCAATCTGTTTTGAAGTCCTGGCACACATTCATGCGGATGGTTTTGTGCTTCAGTGTGAGAAGGTGCGGAACAAAATTAGCAGCAACACGTCTCATGTGCAAATCCTCCCTCAAAATCCACTGGCAAGAGCACCAACTGATTGCTGTAGCTGCTGAAATTTGCTCGATCGTTTGGCGACGATCCTCGTTGATCTTTTGGCGGGCGTTTTTAATGTTCTCCTCATTTCGCGATGTTGAAGGGCATCCAGAACGAGCTTGGTCTTCAACACACATCTCACCACGTTTAAAGTGCCCAAACCACTCGAAAACCTCTGTGCGGCTCATAGCGTCCTCCTGGAAAGCCTCCTGAAGTACTTGGTGTGTCTCCGTTGCAGTTTTTTAAAGCAGGAAACAAAATTTCACACACACTCTTTGTTCTTTCAAAGTTGCCATAAGGACTTCGCAGAGGTAACCCACCAACAATCAGAAAAACACAATACCACACTTACACGTTCAGCACTACACTGACGCCGTCTGCATAGCTGTTTCATGTAGGTCTCTACTAACACCATCTAGCGTGAGAACCCTGCACTAAGTCTCAGCGCCCTTGGAGTCCGGTTTCTTTTGGGTCGCCCCTCGCATATTCTGCCAATTGTTCAAAATATAGAACTCGTTTTATATTTACTTCAAGCCCTTCATAACCGAAATAGGACATATTTTGATAGAATACAGAAGGCTAGGCGATATCAATTAATTCTTCAAACAGCATAGAGGTGTTGTTGAAGCTTCATCATTCTCCGAGGTCAAGGAGCCTTCGACGTTTTGCCATTCCGGGAATCCGTCCCTTACTGACGTTATGATGAATTTTTAATAATAGACGGTGGGTAGATGGTAGTTTCCTTTAATGAAGTATCACCAGTTGTAGGATGAAAGAGAGGATATGTTGTTAATTATAGGAGACCTTTGAGCTTATGATGAGCCTAAGGTGAGTATGGGACGATTGTACGTTTTCCCGGGTTCAATATAAATAATTCTTATAGATGCTTGTGCGGATTAATTGGATTACATGTCGCTAGCTTTTATGTTTACCTGCGCTTAATTCGCTTAATTTTAACGTATGTATAGTTATTTTAATAGAAATCCAATAATAAAATATATTATATCGTTATAGGTGTATATCGTCTAGTTGATTTCTGCATCCTGTTTCGAATTTGACATAATGAGGTTAGAAATATGTTTTGTGGAACTAAATTTGTTTGATGGTCATTCCATATCTGTAAAGTGATTAGGTCTATTTAAGAAGCTGATAGTCCCTCCAGATCTTTCATTTCTAGAAATAATTTATCGTAATATCACTTCCTCAAATACCTTCCCCATATCACATTTACTCATTTACGGGTTCCAGAAAAATTCAACTGAAGATTAAAGTTTATCAAATGAACTAAAACCTTAGATTTTTTTGTGATACTGGACCTAAGGTTGTGAAAACAGTAGAACGCTCTGCCTCTCTCTCTGTAACATTAGAAACGATGCAGCATGAATGTTCAAATACGCGTATTTAGATAGCAGTATCTGAGTCCTTTACTAACGTTGATAATAATGGAATCCGAAAGCAATTGGTTTCTGCACCCTATGAATGTTTTAGCATGCACTTAGAGAACTGCCGCATAACAGCCCTCTGAATAAAGATCCTCTTTGATTATCAAATAGAACGATATGGTTTATATTTGATAATTTATTAGCAAGTGCTGAATTAATCGATGCATAGAAAACAACCCAGGGCAATATTCCGATCCTTAATGATATGAAAATACATAGAAAGTTGTGATACAGAGGTTTAGACATTCAATTGCATAGGCAAATATTTAGTCGAAATTAAATATACCATATCTTTCTTTTACCATACAGCACCAAATTTTCACATAGAAAAAGTTCGCTACAGATCAAAATCACTTTTCTAATTATACTTAATTTATTGTGATTATTTACTCCACGTTTTCTCAATTCAGTACTTGTAACAAGTACAGGGCGTTTGGACATTCCTGCCGCATACTCTTAAGCTTGTTATTGAAAAGTGCATAGCTAAAGCCTAGATTTGATACCCATACTACAGATAGCATAATATAAAATCAAGGTTCAAATCTCCTAGCTCTGCGTTTAAGGTTCTGTTTTCCCGTGTACAATAAGAGAACTTCCCAGTTCAGTGTGGACTCTGTTCATCTTTTGTTTTGGTTAATGATGCTCGTGTCATTACAAGAATTGGTACAGTACATGATAAAGAATTTTCCTCGAGAAGTAAATTTGCCTATGATATATGATGTTAGCCGGTGTCACTGGACAAACTATTACCTATTATACGGATAGTGTGATCGCATATATTTTTGTGTTCGCTTCACTGTAATTTACCGTTTTATTAAAGTATAAGGAATTGAAGGAAAAAATAAAATACTTTTAATATATTTATTTTAACTTTGTAGTCAATTTTATTATTGAGCTTATGAGTTTTTAGGAAATCAGAGTTTCTATGTCACAGAAATGCTGTATAAAGGGTGTTTCAAAGCGACACCGAACATATAGAAATAGTTTATCAGCTTGTATGTGACACATATAGATAGATTTTACCGCCAATAGAGCCGCATCAAAATGCTCCAGAATGAGTGTGGATTAGGCAGTGACAGGAACAACGACGGTTGCCTCACGCTGATGGAGTTGCTAGGTATAGGTCACACGCCGTGCCGCGTGCTGTAGCTGTTTGTAAACATACCGACATCCTCCGCAGTAGCTCACAACTATTAAGAATTTCGTTGGTTTATGAAACCGCAATAAAGAAGCCGTTGCTTAATTTTTGCTTATGAGTGTTTAGCGTTGGAAGCAGCTAGTGAATGTAGGTTTTAAAATTTCAGATAAAAACTTTTTAAATATTTTATTGTTTGCTGACGACTTAGTTATTATACAAAATAGGGTGACTGCCCTGCAAAAATCTATTTTTAAACTTAGTGAACTTTGTAAGCAATATCTTATGAACATTTCTTTTATAAAATCAAAGGTAATGGCATTCATTGCGAATGAGCCAATTAGAACAAAAATAGTTATAAATAATCGTTGCGTTGAACAGGTAAGCCATTTTAAGTAATTGGGAACTGATGTTAATTATGACAAGGAATATGATGACTACAATAAAATAGGCACATTTCAAAGAGTGTGTGGAACAATAAATAAAACATTTAGAAACAAAATACCTAAAGAAACATAATTAAAGTTCTACAAAGTTATGGCTGTACCTATACTGACATACGGAAGTGAGACTTGGACGTTAACTAAAAGGCAACAGCGTAAAATACAGGCTTCAGAAATGAAATTCTTGAGAAGTGTGAAAGGATGCACGAAGAGGGACTTAATAAGAAATGAAAATATAAGAGAAGAGCTGGACATTTTCAGTATGAATGATAGGTTAAAAGATCTCAAACAAAAATGGAAGGAACATGTTGAAAGAACGCCAGATAATAGACTTACAAAACAAATATTAGAGTATCATCCCAAAGGTAGAAGATCTATGGGCAGACCCAGGAAACGATGGCTGGAGGACTTCGAAGGCGGAACAGGCACTTGATTGCCTATGCCAGGAAGTGAAGAATAAGAATAAGAAGTGTTTAACGTGTTACAAAATTCCGTTATAACAGTCCATAATGGTAGACATATGCAATAAAAACCTTTTAGAGGAAAGTTAATCGTAGTTAAATTGAGGATAGAAGCATTAACTGATAAAAGGAACAGAGAACAATATTAAGGAATTGTAGAT
Organism: Mantis religiosa; assembly: GCA_030765055.1. Lineage (NCBI taxonomy): Eukaryota > Metazoa > Arthropoda > Insecta > Mantodea > Mantidae > Mantis > Mantis religiosa. Next base: position 78,678,859 of record CM060947.1, read on the forward strand.
AAAGTTAAACAAAACTAAGTGCCCTATGCAATGAGATAAGCAATTTATTTCACTGTATTTAATAATACTAAATAAAGATTTTGTAGCTGAAAAGGAAGCTGTTGATTTTACAGCAACTGGTTGAAAGCACTGCACAACTAAGAGCATAGCAACCTAGGAAATGACAGAGTCATTATTCGTCTTTTTCACAAGTAACTGCCCTTTGCCCCATTACCTGAAAGCGAGGCTAGGGTCACTGATAAAGAACAATGCTTTTGTTTTCGTGGCAGGTGCGTCCCAAAAACAACTTTCGAAGTTCGCACACCAGTGGTTCCTGCGTCGCCTAATCACAAAATCTCGTAATATTTAATGTTGCATAAAATTATAGTCGGTGGCGAAGATGGTAGCGTATCTATCTCACGCTCAAGAGGTTCCGATTTTGAATTTCGGTCAGGATGAGTTACCTAGATAAGGTTTCTTGCGGGGTTTTCCCTTATTCTGAAAGACGAATGTCGGTTAAGTCTAAGCTCTGTGAACCCCAGGCTCATTTGAGTATTATTTAACCCATTGCATGACTTAACGCTGGAGGACGTAAATATAATACCACACTTTCCAGCCCTTGTGACATAATTAAGGACGGAAAACATCCATGCAGAGCCCGTCACAACAGCAATATCTGCAATATAGGTAAGTTAGTAAATATATTTTGCGCGCCATGATTAATGTAGCAAAATACGAGTAAATATATCTACACTAAGGTTGTTTGTTTCCAATCTTTCTTTACAATTGTAGCCAAAACATAGTTAAAAGGAATAGAAGTTATGGGTAGTCAATAGGCTCAAAACTTCTTCATTACACATTTGCAATAAAAGTGAAAATATATTGCATTGAAATTCCTAGTAAAGAAAGCTACAGTCACACAAAAGATGTAGCAGAAACAAAAGAATGATGTCAGAAATGTGACGGTCAAAACGGATTACATTAAGCGAGTAGGTATCACAGCTATGAGAAAACCTACCAAGAAAGCACACAATGCAGATTAAAGCTATCAGCGCACTATTATATCGTAAATACATGTATTTTTATTTTCCGGGCTTGATGTCTACGGTCCAGAGGCCATCGAAGTACTAATGTTTCGCCAAGGACTGCGCTTGGTATCTTCAGGGTGATGGTGATCCTTGATTTGCAGAGATCAAAGCTACTAGCTACGGCCTACAGGCGCGTGAAATAAAAATGCGCTGAATCATCTTGTCCCCAACCATTGCACAAATCAATGTGTGATTTTAAAATGAGAACATCAGACCCCAGGAAAAGACAGAGGCACTACTCGTAATTCAGGAACAAGACAGGGACAGCAAGACCGTTTGCTGGTAGTGAACCGACAACTGATGGAAAAATACACATGACGATTAAGAGAATTGCTCATATGTTTAATGCCTCTGGACTCTTTTATTCCACTTGTCCAGATATGGACAGGCATTTCAGCATCGACGCAACCTAAGTCATTAACTAATGCTATATTTTTACACACACACACACACACACACACCCCCCCCCCCACACACACACACACACACACACACACACACACCAATTTAAGCTACGCACATATTGCAAGAAACATGCAATTTGCACAAGTCAGGCGATAAATTGAATGTTTGCAGAGCTGTTAAAGTAATAAAGCAGTCTCCTGAGGCGGTCCGGCCCATGGCAAACCACGTCGACCTCTCCCTTGCGCTCAACGCCTCACAATTAAGGATTGGTGGCGTGAGGAGGTTAAGGAAAGGGAGATTGTAATCGGTTCAAGGTGACATGTAGCTCCCGCATGAGAACTCTCATCTGTACTTCAGGAGTGGGTGCGTCCTGACTGGTTGTGGGTTGAATGATGACACCTCGAATCTGGTAGACAGAAGTTTATTGTTGTCCTTAGGCTCCTTTGCTCGCCACCGTAAAGTCGTCATCGGTGTGGTTGCTGTGTTTAGTGTCACTGTCAATGTTGTGATGTGAAGCACGGAGGCAGTAGCACTGCGTAGTCAAATTGGATATATTTATCGTCCTCCCTATACATTACTCGTTATGCTAACTCTCACTGGAGAAATTGTTAGATATTGCACTTTGTCTCTGTGCATGGCGTAGAAGTATACTTGTTAGGCGGCGCCGAATACGCGTCCGTCTCACGTAGAACTAAGGATCGAAGTGTCTTACTAGCAAAACCTACTTTCAGCCATCACTTTGAATTACCCCCACTCTAGGTATTTTTCAGAGTTTGCAAAATCACATGAACAAATATCAGTTTTCTATTCGCGATTAGCTATCCCCACGTGAGATTCTTGTTGAGAATTTCCAGTTTCGGACCTAACATCAGAGACGCTCTCTCTAACGGTCCGCGTGCAAACATTTATGCTAAGGCATGTGCTCAGGGAGTCGATCAAAATCTTATAACCTGTTGTCAGAAGCACGCATTGGATTTTAACAATGGGTTGGTTTCCGACTGGAAGGCGCCAAATTTTCCTTGAGGGCCAAACAGACAATAGAGTAGGGTTGTTTGTTTACAGGAATTGCAAAGGGAGTTTACAGACCTTCGTAGAGTGGCCTTGTCACTGTGGTGGTCTGCGGAGTATATGCTAGCATTATGTCATGTCTATTCTGGTATACGTCATTTATTTATATTTATTCGTTTGTGTCAATGTCTTTCTGATATCAAGTTATATGTCGTCTCAGCATTCTTAGGTGACAGGGGCTGCGTCACTCCGTAGAACCGAAAACAACTGTCTACATGGGGTAATAGTGGACCTGGGGTCGATAGCTGGTATCGCAATGAAAACCCATGAGAGTCTTGAGGGAGTAGACTTTCTTTGCGACCAGTTGAGGAGCTGCTCGACAGAAAGCGGCTGCATTATCGTTAAACAGCCCCATCAGTGTAGGAAAGTGACAAGTTGAATACATAGTAGTATATCATTGCATTCTGCTGATATTCTGTAGGAAAGGAGGTAGAGGATGCAGTGCCCTTCCTCCGCACACTCCCCTTCTAGGGTTTGATTCCGAGTATTAAAACACCCTTAAGTGATTCTCTATACGTATTAATTAAAATATCACGAAATCACGAAACGGCAATAACAATCAACTATATATTCAAAACTATACTTTGCCCGCCTCGGTAGCGTGGTGGTAGCATGTCTGCCTCAAGTTCAAGAGGTCCCGAGTTCGAATCTCGGTCAGCGTGATTACCTGGATGAGGTTTTTCCTGGGTTCTCCCTTATCCTAAAATACGAATGTCTGGAAACTCTAAGCTCTATGGACTCCGGGCTCATTTGAGCATCATTTCATCCATTCATTTCATTGTCCGACATGACTTATCGTTGGAGGATGTAAATTACAAAAAAAGGTAATACTTTGTTGAGCATACACTATGTATATAATTACGTTAAATAATTCGTTAAGCTTAGCTGCTGTAGCTGGACTGAATCTTGTGCTGAAAGTTCTTATTCAATCGATCGCTACAGAAAAAGTGTAATAATAATAATAATAATAATAATAATAATAATAATAATAATAATAATAATAATAATAATAATAATAATAATAATAATAATAATAATAATAATAATAATAATAATAATAATAATAATTAATAATAATAATAATAATAATAATAATAATAATAATAATAATAATAATAATAATAATAATAATAATAATAATAATAATAATAATAATAATAATAATAATAATAATAATAATAATAATAATAATAATAATAATAATAATAATAATAATAATAATAATAATAATAATAATAATAATAATAATAATAATAATAATAATAATAATTCTGATTATTGCAATTAATTTCGTTTGATTAATATCAAGGCATTTATACTAATCTCTCGCTCCATTAAGTAAATGGTGTATTATTTTCCTGTATAATCCACAATGCTTGACATTTTCTCAACGTGTTCTTTCCGTTTTATTTTACCATGATTCACTCTTCCGTTAATTAGATAACATTCAAATCTGATTTTATAATTACATTTCCATTTTATCAGCTCTAGTGTATCCTCATTCATAGCCGATAAATTTCGTCTTTGTAGACGAAATTCACTTTTTCTTTTGTCCATTATTTGAATATCTCTACAGGAATGGGGTAACTTTGTTCCAAAGTTCGTCAAATTGATATGCCAATAACTGGGAATGGAGTAACTTTCTTTGCACTGTTTTAAAATTTAATAGAAAAGTTACATTCTAGGTACTGCAAATGAGACACTTGCTGTAAAATGTTTCCATTTGTTAATATTTTTAATCTTGTGACTTTCTCACCAAAAGCTATAGTTGTATT
>CM060947.1:78688173-78730673 GCA_030765055.1 Mantis religiosa
GGAATGTCGTGGAGCCATCCTTACAGATTATCTTGCCAAGGATCAAACCATCACTGGTAGATACTACTGCAAACTTCTGGAAAAGTTACGAGCATATCAGATTAAGAAACGACGCGGTATGCTATCCAAAGGTGTTCGTCTTCTTGCTGACAATGCACCAGCTCAATAATCTCAAGTTGTAGTTGACAAAACAATGGAATGTGGCTTTGAGACCTTACAACATCCGCCTTATTCGCCCGATCTCGCATCAAGTGAATTTTTCTTGTTCCCAGAAATGAAGAATCCGTTACGGGGTTGCCAATTTGACAATACAAATGACGTCATTAATGAAGTGGAGGGGTGTTTTAAAGCAAATCCTGCAGACTTCTACAATCAGGGTATTCGTAAGGTTAAGAAACGCTGGGAAAAATGTATAAATCTGATGGGACTACGTAGGGAAGAACTAAGAAGCACATATCAACAAAAACTCTCTATCACATTTTTTAAAGGCTGATAGTTAAAACTTTACTACATCTCCTCGTATGTACCTATCGCTCTTTCCTTTATTTATAAAATTATGAATCTTACCCGTCAAAATGATGTACGATTTATTTTAATATACTAATGATAGGATTTATTTTCCCCTTCAATAAATATTTTAGTGACATATTGGATGAATGTTTACAAGCACGAAAAAGCGATACATAGAGAAAATTTCAATTGTAAAGGAATTTCCACCTACTTGCAGATAGTACGAGTAAGGGCATTGTTTAAGAACCTCATATATAAGCTTATTTGTTACCAGTATTCGGGAACACCTTATGGTAACGAAAACTTGCAGGACATATGTACACATTTTATCACGAAAAAGCCCAAGAAGGAGGGCAGTCATCACGCTATTGGGTTTTATAGCGTTATAACAATATCCGTGTTTTGAAACTCTTTTGAATACCATTCGAGATTTATTGTTCTATCTTTTCCTTCCTTTCGAGTGTCTACCTCGAGCGTTGCCTACGTTTATCGTACCTCTCGTCTGTCACATTCTTCAGGGTTATATACCTGCAATATTACGGGAGAGGAGAAGTGCCTTATGAATTATAGGCATCTTTAAGGCAGCCAGATAGCGATTCTCAAGCATCGCAGAGTTATGACCTGGGTCGTGCACTTAAAAATATCTTAGTGCTGCGAAGACGTAGAACGCATCGGCCTGGTACAAAATGGGTTTGTGAAACTTACTTCCAAATCTCTCTTTGTCGATGTTTACTGCATGAACGTAAATTTCATATTCTCAAAGCTGCAATTTTTAGAAAGCATATAACGCTTGGTACAGTATTTCCAGAAAGTTAAACTGCACTTCCTATACTAGAATATCTTGCCAATTGCTCTTGTCCAGAAAAAGAAAGAGCACGTGGAAGTAAAACGAGGTCTGGATACTTAAAATAATTACTTTCATCTTCGATTTACATTGCTATAGTTGCGACAGTTTTTACACTGAGCGATTATTTTTTTCGAAAATTAATTGTATTGTCACTTCCGTAATGATATAACTTAAACATTTAAACTCGAATGCAATCACAAAGTTACACTGATTTTCATGTAACTATGGATGTAAAGATAGTGTATTCTCTTTCTATTCAATTTTTCAAAAATTAATTTATGTAAAAGTAATGAAAAGCAGTTTAAGAAGGGATTAAAGTCCCTGTCCCCGCAAATTTAATTCAGCTAAATTAATAATACACTAACTCAAAAATTATTTACGATATCACACTGAAACTTTTACATACTTGTATTCTATGTTCACTGATATACTTTCATAGCAGGTGGCCCAACTGTCCCGGCTTTGGCGTAAGCAGATGTTCCTAAAGTTCGTTAAAATAGTTGCAGAATGCCACGGGGAAATTTCAAGTAAATATACGGCAGTAGAGTATCTAAATTCCCCCTTCTCCTCTTTATTTTATTTTAAGCAAAATCGCAGAGGCATTTTTGAGATAATCAACATTATTCATATTTTGGGGTGGGAGATATTTGGTATTGAAATCTACGTAGTAGGCAAAGTAAAAATGCTATATAATCTTTTTATTATTATTTTAGCCATGTATTTATTGCCCTGTAAGTACTAGCAACTATTATTATGCGTTTCAAATGGGAAGAGTTCTGGAGTCCAGCTAATCAGATGCCGTATCACACTAAGCGTTGCCAGCTTGTTACCCCACTCCTTTTATATTTCCCTCTCTCTCTCTCTCTCTCTCTCTCGCACACTCATACAACATGCAGGTCTGCTTGGCACAGACGTAAGGGTAAGCAAATTATATTTTGCAAACCTTTACAATGATGCAGTTTCCAAAATCAAAATTGGAACAAAGCATTTTCACGAATTATGTATATTTTAAAATACTGTAACTATAATTATAGTTTATGAATTGCCTGTTTTTCTAATCCACTGGAACTGCCAGTGGCTCATCCACATCGCTGTCAATGTCACTCCCGTTAACAGACAATTCGTCATTGTTACTGTCTTCATCGTCTGAGTCTTGCAAATTTATGATTACAAGTTCCAAAATCTCGTCACTTGCTTTTCTTTCTTAAAATCGTCTTCTTGAAGTTTTTCTGTATGCCTCACGCAGTTTTCCAGTCCTGTTGTGTTACCTTGTCAATGTCTTCGTGAACAAGTCGTTTAACGTCCGTCAGTTTACAAGTATTATTTCTGTTTGCAATCCCCCTTTTTATTTGAGCCCACACCAACCCAATTGCATTATATTGGCAGTGGTATGCAATGTGGGAGGCGTATTACCCCGTGTCCCGTTTCCATTGCAAGTTAATCCAGCCGAAACACTTTTTTTAGTGTTTTTAAACGGAAGTACTCTATGCAATAGCTCATTTTCAGTTTCTGTTTCCGAAACATTTTTGAAAAACGTGTACACATTAAAAAGAATACTTCGAGCATGACTTCGCAATACCTGCCTTTTTGTCTCGCCACTAAATTCACCGCAAGAAGCCATTGCACTATTTAACTTTTACTCTACTGTTGTGTAATGAACAAATGAATGATATTGATCTGAACTCTCCAGAGTAAATAAGCACTTCTTATTCAGCATTAATTCATAAACATAAGCATACAGCATTCCACTGGCTAACAGGAAATGAAGTGTTTGCTCTTTCTCGAATTTAGCACCTTGACTTATTCACAGTGATTCTTCAGTAGTTTAAATTTCAGTTCTGAGTAATTTAAGGTATATGTACATACATACACACTAACCACTTTGACCTCTCTAGAGTAAATAGAGATTACGAACCATTCATAAACAAAGATATAATGTGACCAGACACGTTCTGCCAGGGCAGCAGGGAATTTATTGTTCCCTCTTGCTCGAATTGGCTTATTCAATTTAATTCTTTTATCACGTCATGCCAAACATTTACGTTTCAGTTCTGATTAATTACAAATATAGGTACACGCATACATGCCAACCAATGATGATATTCATACAGTTCTTACTTCGCGATTTATTGTTATAATACAGGTAATAGTGGTGTTTTTATTTACATTAGAAAAACTATCTGAGCTAAAAATATTGAGTTGTCATGGTTATGCTAGATACATTACTCTCTACCTTCCACATGGATCAGATTTGGCAAAATCTGAGTTTTTGTCTTAGCGCGAATAGTATTTCATACAGATTGATTAGGTTGGCGCTCATCACATACCACTTAGCGGGAATGCAATACAACACCGCAGGACTCCGATTGGCTGCTTAGCTTGTAGCGCTCAAGGACCAACACTTTCCCATTTGAAACATATAATAGTTCTATTTTCCTTAATATCAAACCATTAGATGCTTCACTTTAAGCACAAGGTGCCAGTTTTCATCAATTGTATCGCCGTATATAACTATAAATAAATAAACAGATAATAAAGCAATCTTTTCTTACCTGGCCATGGACTAATTGGTTTCTCCACCTATCTTCCACACCTTTTCTTTTGTTCTCCTTCTCTCCATACTCTCCATTAATGTTCGTCCTCCAGGAAACCTTTGGAGCCATTACTGAAATTAGAAGTTTCCTATAGGAGAAGGTCATTTAATTTTCTCCGCGCTGGCTAATAGCCAACCGCCCTGTTGGTTTAATAGCGATACGCTTTCCCCTAGAAAAATCACATTACGAAGTTTGAAAGTAACTTTACGTCCTTATGCATGGTTTAAAAATAACTGGTGTAAGGTAACAAAACAAACCAAGCGACACGAAAAGAGTAACGTGTACCGCAAGGTGCGGCCATTTTCCTTACAGCTCAAATCCTTAGCGAAGATTGAGATACAGGACTCAAAGGATTATTATAGAATTAAATTAATCTTATTAGAATTACATAAATATTTTATTTTATTAACTACTGTCTTGTATCTAGATTCACACCACTGTCACCGGCGTGACAGAATCTAGTCCCGCAGTTCTTTTACAGTAAATTTACTGACATATGACTGTCACTTTTAAGCAAAGTTAAAAGCCACTGACCTTTTGATCAGTCTAACCAACTGTGACACCCATTCCACTTTCTTAGTAGAAGTTATTAAACTAACCTAAACAACAATATTAACTTTTTCTGGAGGATCAGATGTTACGTAAACGTACCACCAGAGGTGTGAGCGGAGAGTACAGGGTGATCTGGAATGTTATTACTTTAACAATAGGTTGGGTGGCTAACTTGTGAAGTAGATTTATGTCCTCCGGAGAGGCTGCTACTGCGCTACTGCGTTACATGAACAAGACGCGCTGAAGTCTGGAAAGTATGTTAGTTGCGCACCGTTGTTATTAGTTCTTTACTTGCGTTATCATGGAGTGGTAACTATGCTGATAATTGTTATAAATTGTGCTGGCTTTTGGAGTTTGTCAACGTACCAACAGTTCAATAAACGAATAATTTATAACCAGATGTTTAAGGAATTCTGTTTTCGCTGAACAGAATTTGGAAAGTTTGTAAGCACAAGCATTCGTGGAGACGTGCATGGCCATTCCATGCAAAACAGCAATACGTAACAGGGATATCACTTAGAAAGTACCTATCTCAAGGGATTAGAGTGCATTGTCCGTTTACAAGTATGGACCTCGAGATATTCGATTCAAATTCCATGGACTCTCATATACCTAGGGCGTATGAGAAATTGTTTTTTCTATCAATTGTCTCATGAGAGAAATCATATTATCAACCGGTTTGGAGTAATAAATGCAACGATACTTCCTGTAATCTTACGAGTGGTGCGGGAAGTGCTAATAAGGAAGGTCATTTTTTTCTGACAGCCCCAGATATCTTACTTTTAACATATTTAAACTTCCAATACACAATGGAAGAGCAATGAGGTGGCATATTCTATGGTGATGATATTGTCGTGGCGAAAAGCACGGAAGTTTCGTTACCGAGAGATAAGCGCGGTTTGTGTACACAAAGAGCCTGCAGATAAAGATAACAGTCGGATTGTGTATCACTGAGACAAGACTTACCGACACAGATAAATGAGTAAATTGGAACATTCTAGTGATATCTTGATTGTTGTATAGAACATTCTAATTCTTGTTTATTCCTGAAATATCTAGAATTATCAATGAGGTATTTAAGGAGGGACGACTTGCCAAGAGGAGTTGTAAAACGAGAGTGAGTCGTGAGAGGTAAGCAGAGAACAGCTGAGAGTGTTGTAACGAGAGCTGATGTTGTAAACTGAACAATGTTTGTTATTGTCGTCAACCTTGGAAGATTGTGTTGTATGTGTAACGTAATGTTGTTACGTGAGAATTGAACAGTGTATTGCTACGGAAATAAAGAACATTTGGAATATCTGCAACTCGGACTTTTAATTTTACGAACCCACGAATTCACAGTATATGTACAAAATTTGATTTGGAATGTAAGGACCTTTTTGTGCTGTTCCCATCCACTGATGTATTCATGAGGTATCTAACATACTTATTGCCTACTTAATAATTTACACCCATGAATATCGACATTACTCTAAGGGCAAGAAGACGTTTCGGACTGATAAAAGACATAACTTTTGGTGCAGGGATATTCAGAGCTAATGTGGAATCGATTGATAAGATTGGATTAACCTGGGGTACATTAATTTCGATCACAACTGACGGGGCCACAGCAATAAGAAGGAATCAAAGGGCGTGTAGCTTTTATACACAAGAAACTAGAGCGAAACGAAGAAGCATCGTGGAATCCACTGCATATCACATCAAGAAGCACTCTGTGCGAAGTAAGATAAATTAAGCGATGATATACAAGTTGCTATAACTACAGTAAATTTTTTGGCATTTCGTGCGCTGGCAACTTCTACAATTCCAACAGCTCTTACCTGAAATGGGGGAAGAAAAGGGAGACATCCTTGCCTTAAGGTGATTTGTTGTCTTAGGAGGTAAAATGTCTGAAACGATACTTTGGTTTAAAGCCTTCTATAATTCTGTTCTTAAATCATAAAGGAAAAATTTGAACCAAAGTTAGAGTGTTTGGGTTGGTTCAGACCTTGTGTTTTAATGGATTCACTCACTACGTTAGTAGTTTAAATATCAGTATGTAAAGTAACAATTTAATTTATGACTTCAAGTGAAAACTTTCTAAAATGCTTATGTCGTTAGACATTTGCATCTCCATTTATAAATGCTATAAGTTTCCCAGCATTTCACAATATTGCATGGCTGTTTCCATTGACTGAAGTGCTTGAAAGGCTATTCGCAGCCTCATCTGAAAACACTCAATACTAATTGCAATTAGAATTACTGATTTACAATGCGTACTTTTAAGAGATAGGTTCTTTGCATTACGAAGATTTCTATAACGGGTTTTCTCAGCATTAATTTCCGCGACCTCATCACGAGGTGCTAATGTATATATCTATGTATCCTTGTAAAACGTTCCGTGAAAGAAAGTGACAAAAATCTCAAGCGTCTGTACCTGCTGTAGATTTCATTATTGCTTTAGTAGAAGGTAAGAACTAACATCCAGTACGATGTGGCATAGGACGTGTACCGGCAGCCACTTATTTACACCTGTGCAAGGGCTCTAAATACGTGCGGAAGTCATCATATATTTCGACTAAATAACCTCTTCAGACCCATAATAAATTAGACAATGACATTAAAACAAAACATGGTTCTTTATTTTACTAGAGATACAGGAAATGGCATAATGTTTAAAATAAGTGTTTTCTTTGCCAGAAAGGCACAACAGGAAGTATCATATGTGATACTATGGTTCTGAACCCCTATGACAATCTTACATATACATGTTTGGTTTTACTAACTGTGAAAAATCAAGAAGCAGTTCCTGCCATTTTTGAAGCAAAGAAATAATTTACAGAAGGAACATCTGATGAATGTTAATGCCTTACAGCCTGGGAGTCGACATTTTCTGCATACCTGGATAACTAATCAATTCCGTGTAAATACAACATCCAAAGTATGTTTTTATTTTATCCAAAACTATTTCAAATGATTTGCCGGTAAGTTGAACACCCCTTACATTAGTTATATATGCTATTAATAAAAAAATAAAAACCATGTCGTTCAGATAATTGTGAAAGTAGTCACAAGGTTTACGAAGAGTGAATGCAGACGATGGCTGTGGTGCAGCTCTTTGGATTGGTGAAAATCTGTTTGAAAAAAAAAATAGAAATAAAAAACATATCAATATTTTCCAAAATTCAGGTAGCATAGGTATGCAGTAAGCTGAGCATTAAAGTAGTGTACTTTAATCATGTGAAAGTTACTTCAGCAAAAAAATGTTCATTTTATTCCTCTTGGGCTTACATAACCTCCAAAACAAAACGTCATTACTCAGTAAACGTTACTAGAACAGAACTAAACTTACATGTCCGTGTGAATATAAGAATGTTGAAGGTTTCTTCTTTCTGCTAGATTCACTGACTCAGAGATTCCTCATCTGAGGTTTTTCATAAAGAATTTGCATCGTCCCCATCCAATGCAGCACTCTGTGGAAACTCATCTTAGCTGTTCTCAAACTCAAAATCAGATTCACTTAGGTCTATATCATTAAATAAAGCTATCATTTCATCCTCTGTGAGGCTAACAAATGAAGGTGAAACAGAAACATTAAATTTTACAAACCTTGACATTGAAGTGCTAAAGGACCAAATTATCAAATATGATACCTTTATATTTTCAAACTATAAATTCCACACGGATGCCTAGTATAATTATCCAATATAACCAATAGCAACAGCATGCTCAAATGAAACATGAAGAATCAAAACAGATTTCAAGACTGCAGAAATAGCTATTATATACCTTTATGTCTGCGAGCAGTGTAGGAACAGCTGGCAGCCTCCATTTTGTAGTGGAGCTCCTGGTAGAGTGGTAAAGCTTGAAACATGTGAAAATCACATTCCGCAAGAAGTATTGAACGTGATACCACTGGTTCCAGAGAGAAATACACGCTTTGGAATCTTACAGATGACGTTTTAAAGAACTTCAAGGAACAAAAGTCCTACTATTATTGCTTATACACACTTGTATATTAACATACCTGCGATACACAAACTAGAAAGTATGCAGCATTAAGGATATCTATGTAATCCTGAACTAATTACGCGAGCTTCTTAAGATTTATACCACAGATGTAACTTAGTATAAATATGATACCACCCAAAGTTTGTCAATTTCACTTTGATAGTTTGGAAAATATGGTCAAATTTATTTATTTTTGGTTACGTCACCTAAAAAGTCCCTTGCGACAAAATAGTTTAAATTTTGGGTTCCCAATACATCCATTTGTTGAATTTGCCCTAGACTTTTCTGTGCCTCAATAACTTTAGGCTCCAGAAATTTTTAAACTATGAATATGGTTTTTTTTGCCTAAATTTTGATATGTTTCTGTTTTGAAGTAAAGAAAGTGTGCTTAAATGCATCTCACAATAAAACCTAGAGAAATTTCTATTTACTGTGTCTCTGAACGGGTGTAGCAAGTTTCCTTAGTCTAACACTTAAACTGCCACGCAAAGAGCATTTGATGATAAATGCTGACATTTTCAATAGCGAGAAAACAAGGATAAAGAATTAGAATTCATATCTAACACTAGCATTCACATAACTTTCAAACTAGATTAGACTTGCGGATGATATCCAGGCATTCTTTGGATTCAGGAAGGCTTATACTATTTTATAGACTAAAAAAAGGAAAAGTAACTTTTTGAAAATGTTCATGAAATTTCAAGCATACATATTGTGACTTTGTGGGTTCGTGAAATTAAAAGTCCAGTTGCACAAACTCAAATGTTCTTTATTTCCACTGAATTACAGTTGGTTCACTGATACACGTACGCAGTCTTCCAGTCCGTTAGCTAGCATTGCGCTCTTCACGGCTGCTCGCCAAGAACTGACTGAGTCGTCTAACGTGCCACTTATATTACCAGATCGCTGCATCTCGAAGCTTCGTGGCACGGAACATCATCCCGATTGTTCCAGAAGTCAGGGGGAGGGGAAAGAGACGGCACAGTGGCCCGCGATACCCTCCCAAACATCCCCTCAGTTAGCGCCACAAGATAAATGGGTAGGCGTGGGCTGAATGCCTCCTGTCCCCCACTCAGCTGTCAGTTGGTCGTGCCTTCCAATAATTGTGCGATAATATTATCAACAAAATAGAAATGAATGAGAGTTCACTGTTTCGGTATTACGGCTTTGAGTGTATGGGATCCCTATGTTAGTATGTTAGCATCACTATGTCAGTAATTTTGGGATAGTATTAGTTGTTCGGCATAAGTGAGTAGGTACATCGAGGATATTCAAATGAAAAGTGTCTTGGAAACTTCTCAAAAATTCCTTCGCATGCATGGCAGCACATTGCGCATGTGTGGGTATGGCTAGGGAGCACTGAATAATTAAGGATAAAGCTGAGATAAGGATTGAAGACAAGGCATTGGTATGAACAGCTTTCAGAAATGTAAATAACAATGTGCAGATAGGAAATTATACTTCATTATTCTCTATAAAGATTTAGAAGGTATTCCCAACAACTGTTATTTGGAATTTAGTAGTAGGCGTTGCTTCAAGATCTGCACCTTCTGAACAATTGCGGGTGTTAGTGTCAATTGTGGCTTGACAAACGTTCTGCTAATATTTGGGCATATCAGAAAGCAGAGAAGTAATATAATGAATAAACACAATAAAGCGAGGAACTAACATTAGGAACAGATGTCTTTGCACCACATTACGGTTCTTTACCGCAATCCTAGTGTGACTCACACTCCATCCAATTCGAATTGACTTGCAAGCTTCGTTTACTCTCTTAAAAAACTTTTACTTTTGCAGCAGGAATAAAGTTTTCTGGTTTGCGCCAGAAGCTAGGGAGTTAATTGGAGCTTGGATTCCCTACTGTTTTAATTTCGAGCTCTTGCACAGGGTACAGCCAAAACAAGCGGCTACAAATTCTTTTTGCCTTATTGTTCTCTTTCTCTCTCACTCTCTCTTGGTATTTCTCTTTGTTTCGGCTGAAGAAAGAAGCAAAAGTGAGAATATAAAAGCACTCATCTCGCCGTATAGAGTTAATAGAGTGTCAAGGCACGTTTAGAAATTAAACCTCTTGGAAAACGTTACTGACTTACATTCAATACTCTTCATGTAAAGGTAATGTGATAACCTCTAATTTTCCCCCGCAGTCACACTGATGTAAACGTGTTTTATGGTGTAAAATTATGTTTAAAAACCTACAAGCTGAAATAGTTCCTTTCAGAACCCTCGTACATGGATTGCTCTTTTAACTCAGGAACGGGATGAATAGTAGGAAGCTGAAGTTGAAAGTGAGAGAAACAAAGAGCTCGAGAAACAAAAGACAGCAGAGACGAAAAGAGAAAGAGAAAGAAACAACGGTTTTCCTGTGAAAATTCTGTTTGGTATTCCCTTCCTTTGGATTCTCTATATGTCAATTGTATTTTAGTATTATGTAGAAACATAAAGAGGCTCCGAGATATATCGGATTAACATAAAGTTAAAAGTAGCTTAATTATGGTAACATTGCCTATTGTAAGAGGTAATTGTAATGTAATACATTTTATCGGCTGTGAATGTCAAGTGTCTGTCTTCTCTTTGTAGTGTAAAAACCTGAGTGTCCATATTGTGCATTTTGAAATAAAAAGCTTATTGTAACATTTGTGTGATGTGTTTGAATTATTTTATCATTGCTACTGTTCTAATATTGTTGTTGCTCCAGTGAAATGCCTGTTAAACATTTAGGCATAAATAAGTAAATAAATTTTATATATAATACCTACACTACCTAGCCCGACGAAGAAATATTTTGTCGTATTGCAGTTCCAAATACAGATCTGTTGGGTTATATGTTTAGGAAAACGAGGTGGTTAAAAATGAAACATAATGATGCAGAAACGTATGTTATAACGGATTAAATGTTGGGAGATTGGTACATCTTTCGAACGCTCTCCAAAGAAATTAAAAGAGACATTGCACAAGGAGTTAAGCAAATGTCTGTCTGTACAACTTTGAAAACTGAAACCCTACATTGTGTCTGTTCATGAAGTAAATCTCCTGACAACGAGAAATACTGCCATCTTTCAATGCATATGGACACATTTTCAACAATACTTACCTAAAGCTGAGCACTCACTATGTTGCATTTTAGTATTAAAATGGAAAATCCCTCAGTTCAGCAAGACAGCGAGTAGAGGACGTTTAGGTGCGATCAGAGAAAGGCCATATACCCAACGAGCGCTCATAAACTTTATCTGGTGTGATATTGGAGCATCTACATCAAAAGCAAATAAACAAATAAGTGAAAAAAGCATTGCTATGTTTATTTTCCTGAGAGTATAACTAGGAAATGTACGAAAATTGCTCCAAACTGTCTTCATAAGAGTATGATGGACGTTAAAATGAAACAATAAAATGCGAGCCAAATGCCTAAAGCTTACACCAAGGCTCTTTTCTGTATCAGGTTTCTTTGGTCATACCTAGCTTAAAACGACCCTACTTACTGAGCTAAGTGGGTCATCCACTTAGATAAAATATATTTATTGGTGTCAAAGTATTAAAGTTAAAAATACCTATTACACAAGCATATTTAGGTTGCAGGTTAAAGCTACACAGGAAAATAAAACAAAAGCGTTTAGATAAGTTGCTTCTAACTGGTCTATAATTGGGTTTCATGCACCTAGGCAAGGGAATTGCGCATGTTACCACAGCTGTACCGGCAGGCCAATAGATCCCAACATGCGAGTGTCCTAACAATACTTCAGAATTTATTTTTCAGTGAGTTTAACTGTTCCTGGTTCTCCCACTCTGCGTATTTCGCCAAACCATGGAATGTCCCAATTCTGTTTTACTTTATTTGATGCATTCAGAAAAGTATTAATTTTGTAACCAGCTTCAGCTTCTTGTCCTCTGATGTACTTTAGTTTTGTTTTGACCCATTCTGTATGTTTTGTTTTCTATTTCATCTCTGCCATATTGATCCTAAGTCTGTTTTCCTCAAACCTCTTTCCAGATCAGCTGCCGGTAACTTATGAGACAGGTTTCCTCTGTGATGATATGCTCTTAGATGGTCTCAACCTAGGGCAGACTATCGCACAACCTTTTTGGACCGATGGCAACTAGTTGTGCACCAGACTGTCACTGCAGTGGATTTCATGGTTATCTTGACCAATTGTCTCGCAGAGTCCAACATATTCCTTACAGGTACCAACTGATGGTTCGCAGTTTTTTTGGACCCAACTGCTCCTGATAACTTTAGAAGCACATGACACCATTATTGTAAAACTTCATACCCTTTGGTACTCCATCAACGAAATTAAATAATCAAACAATGCGTTTGTTTCTATTCCTCTTTCCTCCACTTTCTCTATCAGGTAGAGGAGGTATTACGCGCCACTCAAAAGTTGCAAGTTGTCAAGATACCATTGGAAGTCTCAGTCCTTAATTGAAAAGCAAAATTACAGATTCATTGCGTTCAAACTACCTTCTCCATTCACTCCTCTATAGATACTATTTCAGAAATACGTTTATTCAATCCACTTTAACTTAATTGAGATAAACGCTTACAGCAAAATTATTATATACTGTCTTGTGAATACAATGGGATTAAGAGAATACAGTTAAGTTCAGGGATAGTTAAATCTTTTAAGAGTTGTTTGCTGCGTGATACTTGAATTTCAACGCAAGAAAAATACAAAAAGAAAATAAATGACCAACTTCACCTTAAGTATATTTGACATAAAACTTTGTCTACAAAATCTAAAATTAAGAGAGAATATCAGACTCTAGTCATCGACAATTCAATATATGTACATATGCAATTTATATATTTATATTATATCTCAAACTTATGGTGTTCTGTTAAAGCTATTTGAAAAAAAAATTCTAAAAATTGTCAATGCAAAGAGCAATTTTGTGTAAGGGATTTTTAAACAAAATTGTGTGTCAGCCCTGGAGGACGCTGAGATTAAATAACATTTAGTGTTTTCGTTTTTGGTTTGCCCTGCTCAAACACACATACATACACACACAAGTGCTTTTTTCCTTAGGTGTGGCTCGAAACATATTTCTAGTGAAATCTGGATATGGAAATTTCGGGTGGAATACAATACCTACTGCAACTACGTAGTAGAGAACGTAAAATGCATGTGCAGAAAGGGAGAACCACATAACCCAGAAACGACATGGGGAAGTATAATATATTTGGTATTTAAACTGCGTATCTTTAATAACTACGACACGAGAATCTTCAAGATAATAGTAGAACTCCAAACTTTTAGAAAGTTTTTTTTTTTTTTTTTTTTTTTTTGAAAAACAGCTTGATTAAAATGCCAACTACTTACGATTTTACATTGAAAATAAAATATTTGTCTTGAACTTTCTAGAAGTATCCTATGAAGCTTTCTTCATTCGAGAAAATTTCTATACTTTTATATAATTGGTAGACTTAGAGAGGTAGATAGAATAGCGTTACACAAAAAGTGTAGTTATCTTTAAAAACATATAACTTACTTCAAATAATTTTTGTGGTATGAGGAATTTCTGGTGTTGTTGATGTCAACAAATTATTTTGTTTTTGAAATACCATCAAGGTTTGGGTTGTTCTTGCGGTGCACGGAACCAACATGAAGCTCCAAGGCCAGTATACAGCGTTCTAAACATCTGGCAGTTGCTATTCCTTTCTATTGTTAAAATTCTATATGAAATTACTTATACAAATATTTTTTAAAATTAAATGGAAGTATGTTTACAAGAATGTTTTGTAGAAACTGTATAACGAAAACAAAAACATTTGCATTAACAAACTACCACTCTGCTTATCCCACTGCTTGGCTGTAGCAACTAGGGGAGGCTCTTTTCAACTCTTGTCGTTCCCAAATTCTTACTCAATTGCCCTCATACCTCTTTCTATTTTCTATCGTGAGCTTTTCAATTTATCAATACGCTTTTATTTTCTGGGGCATTAATTGAAATTAAGTAAATGCACACAATTACAATTCACCAGTTCGTCCGTTATAGTTCCACAAGATCGCTCACAGTTACGAAAACTCTTCCGATGCACGTACACAGTCATTTCGTCCCCAAAAATGTTTCTTCTTATGATGAAAGTAATTGAGAAGGTTAACCATTAATGTTTGTGCAAGCTGTTTGATCAAAGTATGTTTATTGTGTGGCCACTGGGCATGAAACAAAAATGTTTTACTTTTCGTAACACATGCAATGAAATAATAAAATTTCGTGAGTTTATAGCACAGAATTATTAAGGGCTCCTATGACTGAAAATTTAAAATCCTGAACTAAATAACGCGATCTTTTCATAGCATGTATGTACGAGGGCTGTTCAATATAGAATGATCACAATTTTTTTTTGTGCAGCACCCAGCGTGCTTCATGGAAATGTGGTCTTTTGCGCCTGATATGGACTTTCCATGGTGTTACAAAAAGTGTTTTATAGAGCATGTAACACTTTAATTGATAAGCCTATTTGGCTTTTGTGCATGTTTATTGCTCAAAGCTAGTACGCAGATGAGGCTATTGGACAAGGATATAAAACCTTATACTTACCTACATCAAGTTATAAACCAGGGTGATTATTTAAGCTTACACTGAAGGAAGTATCTATTGTTCAACATTGCCGACCTTTAATATCTGAATTAAAAATAATCCAATTATAAATACTTACCCTGCAGTATAACAGATCGTTTAGCTCAAAAGTTTTAAGCCATGTGTATTATTAATAAAATTTCACATCAGGTGGTATAGCGATTAACATAGTTTTAATAAATATTTGAAACAGGTCCACCTCTTTCCAACACAATAGAGAGAGAGAGGAGAGAGAGAGAGAGAGAGAGAGAGAGAGAGAGAGAGAGAGAGAGAGAGAGAGAGAGAGAGAGAGAGAGAGAGAGAGAGAGAGAGAGAGAGAGAGAGAGAGAGAGAGAGAGAGAGAGAGAGAGAGAGAGAGAGAGAGAGAGAGAGAGAGAGAGAGAGAGAGAGAGAGAGAGAGAGAGAGAGAGAGAGAGAGAGAGAGAGAGAGAGAGAGAGAGAGTGAATTGATGTGGAGCACTACAATACTGCGGCTTTGTGGGATCGTAGAATTAAAAGTCCGAGTTGCAGATATTCCAAATGTTCTTTATTTTCGTAGAAATACACTGATCAATTCTCTCGTAACAACATTACGTCACATACACACCACAATCCACCAAGATCGATGACAATAACAAACAGCATTCTGATTACATCAACTATCGTTACAACAACACTCTACAGCAGTTTACTGCTTACAACTCGGCTCTTGGGGAGTCGTGGTCTTCTTAAATACCTCATCTGATAACTCCAGACTGTTCTGGAACAATTAAGAAGCCGAATAATCTCTATCATTCAAGATGCCACCAGAAATTTCCATTTATCTAAGTTTCTTTCGGCAGACCTTTATCTGCGTGCTATCTTTATCTGCCGGTACTTTGTGTACACAAGCCGCGCTATCTTAGATAACGGTTTCGCGACAATACTTTATAACCTTTAATCGGTATCCACATGAAGTGAGCGATGATCGATAAGTATGACATCATAGTGTGGATTTCTTTTTTGTTCTAGAATTTCCTTCTTTTCAAGTTTTTACGTGAAATATTTCTCGAAATATCATATAAAAATGCAGCCATCACTCACACGCTTCATTGAACCTCGGAAAGAAAGGGAAAGAAGCTCTTTTTTTTTTTTTTAAATTTGTTAGACATAGGGCAAATTATTTCGACGCTAAGCTTAAGCTGCATATTGAATATGAGATCTTTCCTTAAAGGTTACAGTAGTAGATACAAGTAGATGTAAATTTCCTCTGCACCTCTGGCGCAGTAATAACAGAGTAAATTTACAGTATCGGAAAACTGCATTTGTATATTACCAAGCGCTACAGTTTAATTAGAAATTTATCAATAATAGATGACCCCAGGGAAACTATGCAGTCAAACCTGCATTAGTGCTACTAAATCCTTAGTGATTCTCGATTCCTCTTTCATGGATATCCTTTAAATATAGTCTGCGATGACAAACGTGAGAAATTGAATCCAAATTAATTTCGGTATACTGCATGAAGTATGAAATACGTATGGAGAGTGGCAGAAACAATGGATTAATTCGCATTTGAAACATAGGAATTGATTTCATAAATTTTAAAGACAACCTCTTTTGTATTAAACAACAAAAATGATAAAACCAGAAATATGTGATCTAGTTGTCCCAATTCCTCCGCAAGAGATTTAATTGTCATTGTGAATTCTAATAAACTATTCGGTTTGTAAAGATCCACTAATTATCCGCTTTTATACACAAATATATAAAGAACTGAGATTATATGCATATTTTGTGATGTTAGATAGTAATATGTGTTAGGCTGTTCTCTAGCAAGCTGTCATCAACTGTTTTATCCATTATCCAAGGAGAATATGTAAGTTACAGTGCGATCCATATACATCTGAACCACTTCAATAGGCCATTACTTTTGAACCAATAATAGGACACACGTGCATCTTTGGGAGAATATAATACAAAATTGGGAGATTACATTACACTATTTACATCTCAGAGAAAATATTGGCACTGTCCTCCACTAGCTTTTATGCTTGCTTGCACTCGTCTCACCATATTCTCTGAAATTTTACGGAGATTATCCTCACCAATGTTACTTATTTCGGTTCGAATGGATTCTTTGAGAACATCAATTGTCCCTGGTCTAATCTTGTTTACTCTATTTTTTAGATACCTCCACAAGAAGAAATCCGGTGAGTTTAGGTCGGGAGATCTGGGGGCCACAGACCTTTTGTAACCTTTACTGGTTACAAGTTGCATGATGTCATTAAATGTGTGCCAAATTGCTCCATTTTGATGGAAATAACCTTCCTTCAATTCGATATCACCCTGCTGCTCCAAAAATGTATTGAAGATACCTATATAAACTTCAGTGTTTACAGTCGTATCAAAGAAAATGGGACCAACGATCTTGGAAGCTGACACCGCGCAACATACTCCAAAATTTTCATCACGCAGTGGGGTTTGTAGATCACTTGTGGGTTTACAGCAGCCCAATATGTGGTGTTTAGTGTGTTTATGTAGCCTGACAGATAAATCCATGTCTCAGCTGTAAACCACGTTATGGAGAGAATGTCTGGACGTGGAATAAGAGTACGGTGAAACCATCTACAGTAACTGATTCGTTTATCATAATTTGCTTATTTGAGTTGTTGCATCATATGTACTCTCTAAGATCGTAATTCCGATTTCTTCGCAGCACTTTGACATATTCCATATGAATACCTTGATTCTTGGCTCAATCGACGCAACGATTTGTTTGGAGAATTCAATAGCCTTCTACGAACATCTGTAACAGTCTATGCATTCAACGGCGGTCTATGTTTTCCACTCTCACTAATGAGTAAACCAGTTGTCTCCAGCTTTCTTACGAGCGATAAAATTGCTGCCTTTGTCGGGTCATCGCATACACTAAATTCTGTTCGAAATTTCCGTTGTATTGTTACCAAGGAATTTATCTTCCAATATGTTTTCAAAATGTAAACACGCTCTCGTAGTTAGTACTGCATGTTGTTCTTATGATTGGACATTTAAGACTGTCAACTGTCAGCAATTGTCAGTGTTGTCAATTCTTCTAGAGCCCCTGAGATAATTAAAAGAAATTTGAACATTTTACGAACTTTCAAAGGGAACTTATGGCCCATTTAAATGGTTCAGGTTTATATGGATCGCACTATACTATACGCCTAACTTCAGTCATGTTTATGTTGGCAATAATAACGGTTTGTCACACCTCCACATTTGGTCTAAAGTTATCTACATTCAGACCTTATCACCAAAAAGAATGTAAAATAATAAAGGCCAAGATTCAGTGACACTCAGGAAAAACAATCTAAATATAACTGTACGAAAATTGGCTTGGTTTGTTATCTGCCTATAGTCCCATAACCATTAAACTTTATATTTCCTATCAACCTGTTTTAATACTTAGAAACTCTTACACTTGGTGATTACTAAGCTCACCTCTAAGTATAATCTAGTAAGTGTAACTGTGATTTCCCAGTATACTATTTTTCATACTCATTTAGTGACGAAAGTGCAGCTTTTATAAGGCTTATCCATTCTGTAACCACTATGATAAAGCATTTGTGTTTGACTCTAAATCTCAAATAGTTTCCTAAAATTCTTAGTTGATACTCCGAACTTCAGCTCAAAACAAATATTTATGTCTGGAAAAAATTTAAGCTGCCTACCCTTAGCCTGCCGAAATTTTTGAAAAATGTTTTATCTGTAAATTGTAAACCTAAATATACTTGAAATTGTACAACCTTTTTAGGAGATATAATTTAAGTTATTTTACACTGAAGTATATGCTATTACAATCCCGGATAAATGTTTCTTTATTATGCCTAAAATGTTCGTTGTTGTATTCTGATGTAGTGGGTATGACCCAACTTAACGGAAGGTCGATGCCATGAAGTTAAAGAAATTAACAGAGATAAGTAGATGCCGCAGCGCATCTAAGAAGCACAGTTTCCTCTGAGCAGTTTCCGAGAACAAAAACTACAAAGCAAAACCTACTGGTAAGCTACTCTTGTGCATACAGCTTGTTTGAATGTAATATGGCGTAACACATGTGTGAAAGTGTCACTGTCGTCTTCTGTAAATTTCTCTTCCCTTATGAATATACAACATTCTCTAATGCTGTGTTTAAATCTATAGGTGCTATATAAGCTGGAATTTCTTCTTCCTGACATCAAATACACTATTTAATTTATAGCTTTAAAATATATTTTAGAAAGACTATCACACCACATTAATAGTTCTTTTAACTTCCTCTTTACAAATAGGACCTTTGAGGGAACCACCTTAAACATAAAGCCGAAAGGAAAATGATGTAAATTTCCCAAAGCCGATTTAAAGGACGCTAAAGGTCTTCTTGTATGCTAATCTTCAAGGTTGTTACGGTTCTTTCTGAGCTCTTTTTCTTCCTTTTCGTGCCTGTTGTTCTTTAGAGTTAATATGTAATGGAGCCTAAATGATGTTGGTGTTCGTTTGAACCACAAGAAGAGCGTTTTTGTAGGCCGGACACGAACAGAGTACATCAGGATTATCAGTCAGTTTTGAAAAATCCGAATATTCTCAAAAATGTTATATAATGAGCAGTTTGGGGGAATTTTCTTCAAAATCACCGTATTACATCTTTGGAAGACGCTTAAAATGTATATAACAAGTTTGGTGTATACACAGCCACACCCGCTGGATCCACCCTAATCACACACACACACACACACACACACACACACACACACACACACACACACACACACACACACACACACACACACACACACACACATACACACTCCTCTGGGATTCAGAGGGCGTCAATACTTTTTATTTTCAGTGGAATCTTGGTATCCAAAGTTTGAGAAGAATGCAACAATTCTGCATGCTATTGATAATTATTAGAGAAATGTATGTATCATTTATTGAGTCAAAATTGGAAATTGAAAGAGGATGTACAATGAATTTTATTTATTAAAGTTCTTTCTGTCTAGTTTGTAGGCGAACATTTTAGCAAGAAAATGTTATTACTCTTATTAAGTTGTGAACATCTTCATAGGATTTGTACACATTTCATTAAAACTTTAACCCTAAAACTTTATTTTCCACAGAGCTTTGCTAAATCCGTTCGTTATGTTCAAAGCTTATATAAGACGAAACTGCTGGAGTAGACAACATAAATAGCCAAGCCAAGGGTTGATGAGAAATAAGTTCTGAGCTGAGGTTGGCGAAAAGGCAGAATTAATTTCGGTGACACTGTTGCGCCGAATGTCTGTCCCCCAGCAGATTGAGACGCGTACAGATGGGGTCAGATAAACTTCGGAGAAGTTCAGATGATAAATGTAACAGCACCAAAAGAACGAACCAAGGAAAAAGAAAGCAAAGAAAAAAATGTCAGAGACCGTCTCTCACAGTGTGGCAAGCAGGAGAAGAAATGGAAGTTCAAAAGAAGATGAAAGTTTTTGTAGGTCGAAATGAAAATGTCAATCCCTCCAAAATGACCCGGCAATGGAGAAGAAGGAAAAATATAAAGCGCAATGAGGGCAGCGAGAATTATTAAATATATCTGGCAGCTGTTTTACGCATTTCTGTAGAAGAATGTGTCAATTTTCGACCAAAAGTACCGCAAAACTTGCAAGAACGTGAGCTGTATCTGAAAATTGGGCAAAATATGTCTGAAGTTTTAATACCTTAGAATGGAACTGAGTAGCGGAATGAAACAAAGGCACATGTCATTTAATTTCTTCTTTGAGCAAACTTACGGTAACAAATTAGTGTATATATGCCAGTAAGAGATTAAAGAACATAATCTCATGTTATATTTCACAAAACTTTCGCTAACCATTCTTTATTTAACTATTCTTCAAACGTTTATTTTTCTATATACTCACATTAATCGAGATAAGCAGTTATAAAATGGTTTATTGCTTTAGTCTTTACAAGGAAATTAGAATACTTTAGATTTTAAAGGATAGCTAATGTTGATTTCTATATATTGTTTGCGTATGTTTGCAAATTTAAAGGCGTTTATTTGAACTTTGACCTGGGTTAGAACACCGATTTGATGTGAAAGGTTCTTTGTCCCTATTTCGGATGCCAATTTTATGGCATTTATAAGTAGCATTTTTTTGCTCCTTCCTCTGTCTAGCTACTGTCGGCGAGCAGTTTACTATTTGCTCCTAGTCGTGGTCTCGGATCGATTATTTACGTTATTAATTATAATTAATTATAATACTTCACATTCGTATAATACAATTTTTAACGCCGTCTTAAGCACGTTAGACTTACTTTCCCGATACAGTCTATCCACTGTTTTTGTCCACTCTTATCTCTACAGATATCTCTAAAATTTACGATCACCCAATTATGTTATCTTTGACAACAATTACACTTTTTATTTTCTTAAAAGTTTATAAATAACATATAGTTCGATACTACCATACACTTCTATATCAACGAACAATTTCCGATAGGGATAGCCTAATATTTTTGTCTTATAGTCAAATCTGTTTAGAACTGATTGCTAAGTAATGGCTCCGAATTTCTTTGCATGGCCAGGACGGGCACAAATGAATAACGATTTTTCGCTTTAGAAATTTTAAGCCAATAACGAGGAATGTCTTCGGTATTGTTAAATTCAACACAATTTAATGCCATACATTCTGTGCGTTAACGATATTTATGTAGTAAGGTTTTTAGAATGTAAGGTTTTCCCTTTAGAATTTATCAATTAATGAAAAAGTCATTCAGAATGTCGACAGTTCACGGAATATTACTAGAAAATTCAGATGTACTTTTTATTGTGATGGTATCTTCAGCATGAGGTGTTTTACTTCTATCACATCGATAGAGCAAGCTTTTAGATAACCAAAATTTAGGAAAAAAATCCATGTGAAGCTTAGATTCAAGTGGAGAATTTTCTTAAACAAATATTCATGTCATATTCTCGGAAGCTGTAAAACATAAACAAGTTTGATATTTACCTTAATTTTCATTTTTAGTTATGCGTTCATGAACATATGGATAGAGTATACAGAGACATACTTTTGGACCTTTACTTAAAATTCCTTTTATATTTACTGGCACCTTAAACATTTATTTGCGGTAAAATTTAGATATATAGCTTTTGCGTGGAACGTTATACTTTCTCTATTTGGGTAACCTGACCGAAAAAGTGCAAAATGAATCCTTTTGTGATTGGTATGAAATTATGCTCTCAAGTCACAAATGTATAAAACTATAAAATACGCAATAGTTCGTTTTTTGTGAGTGATTTTTAAGCATATGATACTTATATCTAAATTACCCTGCCGCTATGTCCACACCTCTGACCACCACAGTTGTCAAGGACATAGCGTCCAGGTACCTCTAGTTATATGCAGTCTTCGAAGCTAGGGGCCACTACTTCCCAATATAGTTGTTCCTCAATTGGCTGCTCAGGAAATTAACAAGCTGAGTTCATCCCCGACCAGGTCTGGCAGCAAGAGAAAGTTCCCACACCATTGCCGGAAAATGAATCCGCGACTGCAGCCTGGTAAACAGCAGGAAACGACCACAAAACTTAAGTT
The DNA here is from genome assembly GCA_030765055.1 of Mantis religiosa. Classification (NCBI taxonomy): domain Eukaryota; kingdom Metazoa; phylum Arthropoda; class Insecta; order Mantodea; family Mantidae; genus Mantis; species Mantis religiosa. The sequence continues at coordinate 78,710,796 of CM060947.1, forward strand.
GTCATAGTTATTTCACATTTCATATTTGGTTTAAAAGAGTTCTCACAGAGTTCTCACATTCTCTTGTACGCAGCACAATTACTACTATATATGTTTCTATGCATTTATGAAGCTTATTAAGCTTTAGATGGCCTTTGGTGAATTCTACCATTTGGGATATAGACAAAGGCTTTGCAAACAGTTCAAGAGTGACTTGATTATTCAACGTACTTTGGGATTAGGTGCACATGGAAAACGCTAAACCTTAATACTTGCTCTAAAATTCAAGAAAAATAAAACACCAGTCACATGGTAACATTTTAAAAAATCCGCTGAAAACGCCCGTCTCTGTAGCGTAGGTGGTAGCGCGTCTGCCTTACGTTCAAGAGGTCTGGAATCTAGGTCAGGATGACTTATCTGGATAAGTTTTTTTTTCGGGATTTTCCCTTATCATGAAAGATGAATGTCTGTAACTAGATCTATAGACCCTGGGCACTTTGAGCATAATTCCACCCATTTCATTCATCATGACTTAACCATGGAGGATATTAATTTAAAAAGTCTATCAAAGACAGAATGGTGTTTCTAAACAACTAGAGAAGCAATAAGCCATGTGCGTTTAAATGTAGATGCTGAAAATGATACTGTAGAACCATGCCATACAAAATAAATGCATTTAATACATTAATTTAGCATTAAATTTACTATGAGGTAAATACACGAAGATTTAAAGTGTCTTTCATCAGAGAAAAGGTTGATGAAAGTAATTTAAAATGCACTAACTATACAGACATTAAACAACAAAGGGACTTCAATAAATAATGAAAAACGTTTATTGAAAGCATACCTATCTTTTGTAAGAAACAAAACTTACTTTGGTTCTATATGTAACCACCTCCATGATTTAAGGATTTGTTAAACCACAGAGCTTTAGAATTTCTGAATTGTGTTAACTTACACCAATGCCTTAAACCTATTTTTTCAAGCAAAGCACACATTTAAGAAGAGCAGTAACTCTACTGTCTTGCACAATTTTGATTTTCCCTTGATCCTTAAAATCATCTGTGACGAGTGACGGACGTCAGGATTGAGTTTTCTCGTCAAATGTTTTTCTGATGTTCTTTTCTTGAACATTTCACACCACTTTCTCACATTTCTTGCAATTAAATCTATATCACCAACAACTGTCTTAAGTTTACAGTAAAGTTCTGTAAGTTTAAAATTTGGAATATTAAAAATAAAGCAATACCTGTCACCTTAGATTTGGACTTTGTATCACGTGGTTAATTTTAAATAAACACGGAATGTACGATAACGAGAACTGGGAAAATTTATAAAACCTTTCAACCTTGGATGCATATTGATTGACGCAGTCGCAAAATGTCGTCTCTTCCTGAAATTATAACCCTATCATGTGCAATCAAAGCGCAAATTATAACGGATCGTCAATAAGTTCTTCCGCAGCGTGTTGGTACCTGCCGCTAGAGATGACCTTGGTACTTCTAGATTTTCCCCATTACAGTCCAATTAACCGACCGACCGATTTTTATTGTTCACAGCAGATAATCGCTGGCTGCCAGTAGACATTGTTATTGTGATGAGAGTATTGATGTGTTTATGAGGTGAATTGCGTGAGGAAATGTAGCAGACGTTTTTAACTGGAGGAATGTTATAACCATATGCTAGTGGTGATGAGTGCTGCCATCGGCATTCCCTTTCTCTTGGGGAATCTTGGTACGGAAGCTGCGCAGCGACTTCTTTATAACCCCTCACCAGAACGAATATAAAGGAAGCATACAAATTGGAGGTTTACAATATTGAGAATATAACTACCACTAAGAAATGGAAAAGAAATTCAAAGACAGGATTTAAACATCCAGAAATAATAAAGGTTTGATATCAATATTAAAGCATGACACATAATAACAATCTGAGTTAAATAGGTTAAAATGTAAGGAAAGCAATTATTAACCAGTTACTTTCCTTGGTGTACAGTAGTAGAATTTTGGCACAAATAAAGAAATACACAACTGTGGGGAGTATAGAAACATGGGCAGTTATTAGAGTAAAAGAAGCTATAAAATCCATTTGGGGCACAAGCAGATAGGAAGTCAAGGAGGGAAAGGTTATGGAACTGTAAATAATAGAGATAATGGATATGAACCTATTAAGCATAGAATTCTTAATAAAAGGAAATATGGTCATTTATCATTCGTTTCGAAGTATTTTAAATTACTTAAAAATCGATGTAGCATTGCGATGTCTATTTTAATGTTTATCCAATGTTAGTGATTATACACTTCATAATTATTTCTTACTTGTAAAATATTTATCTTGTCCATTTCCAGCTTCTTAAATTCTCCTTTTGTATACTGCGTCTTTAGCTTTTAAGGTTTTGCACTAAAACATTATATTAAAATTATTAATCTCCTCTTAACTGCTCCATCTGTTGGAAATTATTCACTTCTTTCCCTCGTTTGAGTCTTCTAAAGCCCTTAATTAGAGAGAGCAGTCGATCAATAGTAGGATGCTTCTGGTCATAATTATGAACGGTAGAGAGGAAGACAAAGAACTTCATTGGAAGTAATTTAATCGGAGTATCTCTTTGTGTATAAACAAGGATTTAATCCGCATTCTTTTGTTTTCTAAGCAAACCAATTCCGCACCATAGTTAAACATTTAAGAATCATATTTAAGGTTAAAGATGTTCACACGTTCTTGATTTATTACTCGTGTTTACTTAAAACAAAAAGTGCAGAAAACATTTTATAGCCTATAATTTACTACTTCTGGTTAAGGTGTAGTGCCATTTGTAGATTCGTACATATGAATATTTGGAAGTACACCTTATTATTATTTATATTATTATTATTATTATTATTATTATTATTATTATTATTATTATTATTATTATTATTATTATTATTATTATTATTATTATTATTATTATTATTATTATTATTATTATTATTATTATTATTATTATTATTATTATTATTATTATTATTATTATTATTATTATTATTATTATTATTATTATTATTATTGTTATTATTATTATTATTGTTATTATTATTATTATTATTATTATTGTTATTATTATTGTTATTATTATTATTATTATTATTATTGTTATTATTATTATTATTATTGTTATTATTATTATTATTATTATTATTATTATTATTATTATTATTATTATTATTATTATTATTATTATTATTATTATTATTATTATTATTATTATTATTATTATTATTATTATTATTATTATTATTATTATTATTATTATTATTATTATTATTATTATTATTATTATTATTATTATTATTATTATTATTATTATTATTATTATTATTATTATTATTATTATTATTATTATTATTATTATTATTATTATTATTATTATTATTATTATTATTATTATTATTATTATTATTATTATTATTATTAAAATTATTATTATTATTATTATTATTATTATTATTATTATTATTATTATTATTATTATTATTATTATTATTATTATTATTATTATTATTATTATTATTATTATTATTATTATTATTTATTATTATTATTATTATTATTATTATTATTATTATTATTATTATTATTATTATTATTATTATTATTATTATTATTATTATTATTATTATTATTATTATTATTATTATTATTATTATTATTATTATTATTATTATTATTATTATTATTATTATTATTATTATTATTATTATTATTATTATTATTATTATTATTAATTATTGGATAGAATTGTTTCAGCTGAGTAATCCTATATAGAGTTGCTTTTGTTTGTCTATCCGGTATAATTATCTGTGAAGCATGTAACCAGATTTAGAGAGCTGCATATGGTACACATAACTTGGTGTCTTTTATTTTGTAAACACTTTAGATAGAGGTATCAGAGACTGCTATATAATCGAAAAGGGAGCGTTTAACCTATTTACCAGAGGTAACTTTTATAGCGACAGTAAAACGAGTTGAAACTGCCCGGGTTTTCTGGCAAGTTTCCAATAACGAGATAAACTTGCAATAAGTATAGCAAGCATGAACTTTTCTAATAATATTTTATGTTAAACGTCAGGGTTATCTGTCATTAGAGAACTAGGAAAGAAATTCAGAAACATATATATTTTGTACATTCGTATATACCTGTAGAGGATAATAGCTTTATTGCCCATTATATTGGAATACTAAGAAAGTCGAAGTTCAATAATTTATTTAATTTACGCTTCAAGGAAATTGGATTGATGTGATGATGCATAATATAAAATGGGATACATATACGTTAAAGTATTATCATATTATAGCATAGCGTAACCAGGAAAAGGAGAAAAAGAACTATCAAACACAATTTAGATCATATGATTTAACATATACAGTATATACGTGTGTAAATATACACAATATTATGTCATCCGCCATAAATATATTCCATTGCTCCCGAGAAATCGTTTAAAATTAAACAATATTTAATTAATCAGGGAAAATATATATCAAGTAATTGGAAACGAGTTTTAATTCCTATCATGGTAAATTAAAATGTATCTTAATAGTTCATCCTAACAGGTTTTTCCGAAGGAAAACTGGTAGCAAAAGGAATTATTTTCCAACAAATAACTTATTTACATTACAAGAAAAAAATAATAATATTTATAGAGGAAGCAATGTTGGAAAAACTGCTAACAAACAATATTTATTTATGTAAATTGTAATAATGCAATCTACAGTTTTCCTAAAATATGGTTTGGTTATCTTTTATGGTTTCTTAATGATATTAATTCCAATAGTTTTTCATACAACCAGAACGAATGAAACTTCAAACGTATTCATAGTAAATGATTTAAAAATATGATATTCATATTCATATTATGTCAACGCATGTTTTAATAAAAATTATTATATTGTTTTACCTTACAGTTACCCTTTTTGAGATGTTAGCAATAGAGTTGATAAAAAGGAAGCAAAATTGGATAAAATGTATGGTACACACTGAATTCAGAAAATTACCAATGATACCAAATATTTCCTGGTACTATCATGTTAATATTCGTAAAAAGGTGTTATCTCAGAAACATATCAGGGTGCATTCCACTTCTAGACACTTACAGAGAATAAAATTTAAATATTATTACTAGTGACTATGCAAATCAGGGTTCATTAAACTATATATGTGTGTATATATGCACATATTTTTTTATATCTGGTACCTTAGTACTTACCAGTTTCAGCGTATTAAGTGCTTTTTTTTCTCTTCGACTAACAATACTTTTGTTGACAGTTGTCTGATGTTTTCTGATGTAAAATAAACAATTACACAAATCTGCTTTGTTTGCACATATCACATTTTATACCTGACTACTCCTAGGTTACTCTGAGGTCACTCACCTTCTTTGAACTCACTTGTACTTTAAAATTAGCAATAAGTAAATTGGAAATTCAAGTATAAATCGTTTAGTTATAAATTAAAATGTTTAAAACTTCTCTCTCATTTCTTTCTCTATCAAGTGTAAGTTGTAGACAATATAAATAATAAATATTATATAAAGAATCGTTACTTATTCTTCCATTTGTTGTTAGTTTCGAAAGAAATTTTAACATTCTTCATCTCGAGAACTGGCCGCTCTGTTTTAACCCTCCCAACAACCTTTTGCACTCACACTCTCGATAGCAATACAAATGTGCACTTATTTTTATGTATTGTTGCGTATGTAGGCTGAGCGAGACATAGAACTTACTATAATCATTGTTATTTTAAATTCATTTCCTGTGAACTGAGTTTGGGCAAAGCTATTTGTTGATGGTTAAGCTTATATTTTGCTGACTGGCAAAACATGTACTTTGTACTGGTAAATCACACATCCTGCGATCAAGGGAAATACAATCTGATTTTTAAAATAAAATACATGAAGGCAAGGGATGCGTGGGTAAGAAGGGTAGGTCGTTGCTATGATAACGTAAACAAGGTTGCCAGATTGCTTACACTGGTGAATCACATACTCCTCAGCTCAGTTATCGCTAGTTGTATGCGGGAAGCAGTTTGCCTGAGTATTCAGTTGCGCAGTGTATTGTTAGCCTACTTTGTTAAAACACAATTAAAATACGTTTTTATGGAAGTAAGACGCAATGGCGGTAGGATTAGAGGTGGCCCGAGGAATCGTGGTCCAAGGCAAAGATCAGCTTACTCTCGGTGTGTTACATTGCACAGCCAAGCTAGAGAATTTGCCTGCTCTCTTAGAGAATTCTTCTAACAGGAAGACGAGAGTTTGCTCCTTTTCAATGAACAGCTTATACCTTTTATCCAAAAGCGACAGACCTATGTAAGTATATATGCTTGCACGTAAAAGAATATCCGCCTCGTTAGCGTAGATGGTAGCGTGTCTGCCTCACGTTCAAGAGGTCCCGAGTTCAAATCTTGGTCAGGGTGAGTTACCTGCATAAGGTTTTTTCCGATGTTTTCCCTTATCCTGAAAGACCAATGTTGGGTAACTCTAAGCTCCATGGACCCGCGACACATTTGAGCATCATTTCACCCATTTCGTCCACCGTCCGATATGACAATATTGGACGACGTAAAATTACAAAAAAAAAAGTAAAACTTCCTGTGGGCCAAAATTGCGGCATATTGGTGGCTTTGATATGAACATGTCAATTAACAAAGTCGTTAATAGTAGTTTAATGCGATATTAATGTATACAGAACGAGGAAAGGTTTGAAAAAACGAGGCGCTTGCACCGAGTTTTTCTATTCTCGAGATTCCGTTATGTGCTTACCACATGTGTGTTAGTAGTTAAGATATTAGCTTAAATATTAATAAATATAATTAAATATGAATGTTAGATTTTAGAAAGTGCATCGCCAATATGTGTTTCTATGGAGAAATATCGCACTAGTGCGGAAATGTCAACTTACGATGCATAGAATAATAACGCTAAGTATAGAATGTTAGTTACATAGTGCAAACAATTATTGAAAAGAACTCACACATGTGAAGACGCTACAACGGAGTGAATGTAGCTACAACTTATTTCTGTTTTTAAAGTGGTTTAATATAGATTAACTGCATGTTTTTGTTGAGGTGAGATAACTCGAACCCTTGTTTACGTTTCAAGAGTTGAGAGGATAAAGAAAGGAGATCTGGTGAGCAACATTGCACTACCCACGTGGAGAAACAGATGACTTTCACGTATCTTCTTTTAAAAATCAGACTGTAATGCATAGGTGGCCAGTAGCAGGTCTCAACATGTTCTTAATTATGTAAACAGTGATGGCACAAGATGATTAAATATTTGGGAGGAAAATAATAGCTAGCGCTGGAATTCCTGATTGGGCTAGTAGCTGCCAGTTTTGGGTAGGACCCCTATTTAAGTTGTTGAGTTGGCGCACGCGTAGATTTCAGGGTGGACTTTAGCCTGGCCATTATGCTGGAAGTCTTTATGCTGAAAGATTACGCAGTGAACATTGCGGCAGTACTATCTCTCCACCTCACGGCTGCAAGTACCTGGGTCGACGTCAGGACTCCTTCCTCGTTCTCCACGTCGTCGTCGGCTGCTTGCTTTACCCTGGGGGGGGGGGGGTCTAGCTGCTGTCTCCTGCTTGGATTATTTTTTGGGGGTTCTCATGGTGTTAAGGTTGAGACAACAGAAACCAACGATAGTCTCTGAACTGCTTTAATTTGTCCTTACACTTGTGGAACCCGGGCACCTTCAAATAACTGCACTTTCGGTGGACATTTTATAATACATTTTACTGGACGCGGCATGCCGTCGGACACACCAGACGGATGTATACAATACACTTGACTGCAATGAGCAATGAGCAAAAAAGGAGGACACACAGCACGGCGTCATAAGGAAAAACTCAGAGGATACTGATCTGTGTAACGGTACAGTAAAATAGCTAGCATTCCATTCTATTGTCTCACTTCCGCCCTTCATAGACTGTCGCCCGTGAGTGCAGTGTTTCTCACGTATATCTGCCCAGGTTCGATACAATATTTTACATAAAAGTCTACAGTTTTACTTCCACTAACATAGCTAGTTACAGTTCTCAAATTTATGTATAATTATTAAACATATTACATAATTAAATGAATAATTGATCCGAGGACCAAAGTTCCTGTTTTAACATGCAGCATGTCACTCATTAAGTCGAGTTTCTCCGGAGTTTACGCTAGTCCTAAATTCAGGCTCATCATGCCACCGCCTACAGGTGGCTACTCTACACTTTAAATCCTCAGTTATATAGAAATATATATCCAAGGTAATCCGTCTGGGTCTTTGATATAATAATGTAATTATCAGCACCATTCCACCCCAAGTCTCTTCAAGACTTCGGGAGTGACATGTCTTGAGACCCAATCTTTAGATTATAGTAAATTGGCATTTTATATAACCTTGTGTTGTCTCTGTTTATCTGCTTTAACCTAGCTACAAAATCCCTCTACCATTTAGTTCTACCATCTCATCCCCCATCCTTTCAGTTGCGCTTCCAGTTGCACAGTATATTGTAAACCTCTTAAAGTGAAACCCCTTTAAGTACACACAATCCCATTTACAACTTATAGTATAAATATCCCCGGGTTTACACCCTTATTTGCAACAGTATATTTAAACCTCGTGTTTGATAATCGACTAATTCATTGCATAATTTAATATTAGTGTTCAATATTTAAAGCAAAAAGCTATTTGCTAAGGTATACCATTAATATTAAACATTAATATAAAGCAGAACATTAATCAAAGCTAAATAAATGTTCTTAATATGAACATAACAATGCATATGTATGTCTGTCTCAGACACGCAAGTTTATGCTACACAAACTACCGTAAGTCATTAAGCAGGAACAGTAGCACTAACATCCGCACTGTCTGCAATTGTCCTCTCGCAGTAACCACCAGAACAGAAACTAGAGCATTGACGGGAATCCCGATAGCGGTAATTATACCACAGCCTTGACTAACACTGCGTTGTACATTGCTGCTGGTATCGCACCCTTTGCTTGCCTAACCTAAATCGAAGTTAACGCTTAATCCCAAACCAAGCCAGTCCGTGAGATTATGAGCTGCAAGCCCAAGACCGTCACTCGTATAATTTCATGCTATAGGTCGAGGTGCTTTAGGTTTGATCAGGAAATCTCTGCGCTATTAATGTTGGTAAATGTTGCGAAGCAGGAGTAAATAACTCCGATTAGACCAGCATACATTTACTAATATTTAAAGTATTTGAAAGGCTATGTAAATGACACCCCGTAATGATGTAGCAAATTATAAATGTATGGTACCACTTTAAAACGTTGTAGGGCGGTTTAAAATAGGTTCTAGAAATTTGTTAAAAACTTTTCTTGGCCTACCAACCAAAATTTTGCTGAATCTTAAACCTTAAGTTGCCTAAGACAGCCAATATTTTTACAAAAAGGCCACTAAAGAATTGCAAGTGAATGGGATCACTATGGCTAGATAGTGGAAGAACAGAAAATGAATTCTGAAAAGAACTGAAGGCAGGAATTGAAGATACTGAAAAACAGGAATTACGAGCTAATTTTAATAACAAAAGACCTCTGAAAGTACATAAAACACTGAAAAATGATTGGGACAGAGAAAAATATATTTAAATACGAGGGCTGTTCAATAAAAAACGATCACAATCTTTTTAGACAGCGTACCTTTACTCATCCTCATAATTTTGATGGTCCTTCTCAAAATTGTCTCCCCTAAATGCGATGCACTTGTCCCAGCGTTTCTGCCAGTCTTCAAAGACATGATGGAAACCATTTTTGAGAGATCCTTCCAAATCGCCTCCGCAACCTTCACCACTGCTTCTGATGATGGATAATGCCTCCCATGAAGGCGTTTCAACAAGTTAGGGAATAGAAAAAAGCCACATGAGGCTAAATCCGGACTATAGGGAGGTGAGGGATGTACTTCGCGTTGAATTTTGCAAGATATTCAGCAACAACATTGGCAATATGCGGCCGCGCATTATCGTGGTGCAGCATCCAGCCTGCTTCACGGAAATGTGGTCTTTTGCGCCTGATATGGACTTGCAATGTCTTTAGGACATCCATGTAGTGTTGTCCAGTTACTGATGTGTGTGCAGGTATAACATGCTGATAAACCATTCCATGAATATCAAAGAATGAAATGACCATAACTTTCCCAGCAGAAGCAACTACTTTTGCTGTTAGGGGACGTTGGTGATGAAGGAGATTTCCGCATTGAGCTTTGCTGTTTACTCTCAGGATCAAAATGATGTGGCCAAGTTTTATCAGCAGTGATTACGTTTGAAGGGAAGTCAGGATCTTCCTTTAACATCAACTTTAACTGTATGTTACCTCCATTGCAGCGCTAGGCGATACTGAACATGTCTGAACTTGCCTGGTTCTCACAGTTGGGAACCGGGAGTATCAACAATGAAACTACTACGGCGTGTTTGTTTCACATTAACCTAACAGAATACAATAAGATTGAATTTTAATGCGAAAAACTATGACCGTAAAAAGTTATGATAATTCTTTATTTAACAGCCCTCGTATGTAATAAATTAAGAAGAGAAGGGTTGGCATTGTTTACGGGTAGAACAGGAGTTATAGGTATACTTAAGGGTTATAATGGATGGATTTACTAAGCGGAGATGTCCAATGTATGAAAAAGAAGATAGTGTTTGGCATTATATTTTTGATACTCAAAAAAAATTAATCAATCTTAATTAGACAAATGTCAAACTATTTGAGATATGTAATAGGATTAACTCAGTGTTTCAAAATATGATCCTTTACTTCAGAATAGCAATAACATAAGGGAGTTAAAAACTTGAAAGTCAGCGAAAGAATGTAGCTTAGAACTAAAATGCACACTTCAGATCGCTGCGTATTTTTCTTTTTTTTTTTAATTTACGTCCTCCAACCATCAGTCATTTCGGACGATGAATGAAATGGGTGAAGTGATGCTCAAATGAGTTCGGGATCCATAGAGCTTAGAGTTACCAGACATTCGTCTTTCAGGATAAGGGAAAACACCGCAAAAACCTTATCCAAGTAACTGACCGAGATTCAAACTCGGGACCTCTTGAACGTGAGACAGACATGCTGCCATCTATGCTACCGTGGTGGGCGGTAGCATATCTGCGAAAGAGTGTTTAAGTCAATATGGGTTTACAGCATGTGTTTATCTCTGACATACTACAAATGTCCGACATCTCTCAGCTCTTTAGCCCCTGGAATACTGTTTCCATCCCTTCATTGTGCGTGTCCGATGATAATAATAAACATTAAAGAGAAAAGAATAATATTTACAACATTTAAAACGAGAGAGGGAAAAATGGCCACGGGATAGTGTAAATTACACTTGCATGCGTGATAAAACCAATTGTAAAGTGCCTTCATCTGATTTCATCAACACACAGCTATATTCATGAAATAATAGCTTCGCTAAAACTTTGTGTATGTGATGGACAAAAAAGCTTTTAGTACTAAAATCTCTCTGAACTGTGTTTAATACAATATACACCGTGTTTATTTTTATTCGTTATTTCCCGCCCTTCGATTCAACAAGAATGACGTCATAGTTGACTGGTGAGTCTATCTTGAAATCATTGTACCCTCTACGGAGAAGAAGCGGTAATATTTGCAGAACGGTAAGCAAATTACAGCACTTGAGTGTGGTTGCTCTTGTAACTAATACAAGCAGCTTCTCCTGGATATGAAGACAGAGCATTGCGTCTTCATTTTTGAATGTTACTTTCGTACCGGCATTAAAATTGGGACAACATATAAATATAATTTAAGCCGCGCATAGAGAAGTTTGTGCAACGTTATACAACATTCAGACAAGTCCCTCGGAGAACAATGTCGTCAAAAGTGGCCAGGTACCGTCAAATTCACATACTTATGTTTGCAACATAAACGTCTTACGTTTTTCTGTCATTTTGACGATTAATTAAAGTATATATTAATATTGGTATTCTTATGTCTTTTAAAACCAACATTTCTAAGATACAGGATCAGTTACTCGCAGAAGGAGAGACACTGGACGCTATAAAGCGACTGGTTCCAATCCAGAAGCAATAATTAATGCTATGAAAAAAGGCATCAAGTATAATTTTTCGCAATGCAGTGTATAAAGAAAGAGAGAAAGGAAATATAACACAATGGACACATAAGACTATGTACTAGAGGTAATTTCTTGTTTAGATTTGAATAAATGCTTTGTGTATATTGTAACACTAATTTATTTTTCATTCGTAGAACATCTGCTAACTTTCTGCTATGTAATGAGGCTACACTGTGAGGAAACATGGGTGATAGATGTTCATTTTGAAATAAGTGTTCATTGACCTGTCGTTTCGTATATACTTCAGGTTCTACGTTTAGGACTGCATAATTAGATTTGCAGTGCATTGCATTGTATTATGTAGTTTTCTTAAAAACAGTTATCGTATCTACGCACCAGAAAAATTACCCACCTTTATATTACGTGGGCAGACCTATCTCTCAAATAGTATATTTACCTGCCGGTAGAGGGGGCATCAAAACTGCTGTCTGCAGATCAAATGCGATCGCACGCCGCTAGGGGAATCGTATATAAACTCGTTCCATCAGCGATGTTATTGATGATGTAAAATTAGGCGCGGTAAAATTACGGATAAATGTAATAAAAATACTGTATAGTTCTATATAATAATAAAAGGAATAGTCGCCTGAATTCTAGGCTATGAACCGTACACCCGCTTATTACAAAGTGTTGACTTCAACAATACGTGATGCGGATGTAGATGACATTGCTTATTCTGAGCGCACTTTTCTAAACAACAAACTTGTAACTGAAAATGTGAGTGCAAATCCCGACAGAATTTTAATCCGAGCCAGAAACACTGAAGCTGCTACTTTTCAGATCTTGGCAACAATATGAGAAGGAAATATATTGCATTTAACAACAAAACAGTGCTAAATCATTTATTTTTAAATAATTAATTTTATAAGGAAAATGTTGCAAAGATTAACATAAGAAACTCTGTTAGGTTCTAATTCCTTTTTAATGATTAAGTATTCTAATTAAAGCTTTAATAAGGCGAAGTTTAAGTTCTGTTTAACTACTCTGTTCAGGTGCTGTTAAAATTGTATAATTGGTTACTGACAAACAGGATTCTCTTTATTAGTCCACTGAAGTCTTCTAACAGACTTCCATGACCTAGGCTACCTTTTATTGTGTTAGAAGTAAGGTAATCAGCTGTTTATGTTTTAGCCCTAAGTCTTCCCAAAAGCTGTCGTCCTCAATGTTGATGAACACATTATATAACGTAAGTGTTGTGATCCTTTCGTTACATGTTAGCAACACAGCGGATAGTTAATAGGCGTGTCTTGTGGATCTTATAAACTAATTGGCGAGACATGCCATAATCTCTTGCGGAAGAAACTTCTACTGCGTAATGATTTGAGGTAACTAGTTCCAGCTAAGCGATGCCAATGTACATGCAAATACTCTCATACAAACAGCGCACAACTTACCCAACCTACAGCTACTTTTTTGAGAACGAATGAGAAAATATGTAAAGAAGGGTTTTGTTGATGTTTTCAACAACACTGGAAGATGTTGAATTTAAATTCAAACTGATATTCGTTAGGCTTTTTGATTAACTACCTGTTCAGTTATGTGCTCTCTTAATATTTATCTACATATAGATATAGAGATAGAAGAGAGCTGGGTAGTTAGGTAGGTAGGTAGGCAGGCAGGCCTGCAGGCAGATAGAATGCAGTTTTTTCTCCGAGTAAAACATGTAGAAGAAACTGTGAACCTAAAGAAAAGAAAATAGTATTGTGACAGGGCCGTATGGTAAGTTGCTTACTAATCAGATAGAGATTTCAATTATCTAGAGGTAACATCACAAGGAGTGTTATGTTTCTTAAAAATTAGGGGTAAAATATAAAAATATAAAGGCAATATAGGCAATAATGACTGTGTACGAAATACAATTTATCAAGGCCTTCCGCCTAGAGTCTGAAATAACATTATAGGGTTAGGATTTTTAGGAGCGCACCCGCGGTTATCCCCCTTTTTTTTGAGTAGTTTTATTCCTTTATTCCTAACGGTGCTCATAATATTAATTTTTCTTGTACTGTAGCTTCCAACAATATTCTGCAATTTATCATTTATAAAGAGATATGCCTTTAGTTTCATCACACTTACTTCCAGTAAACATGGGAATGAAAGCATACTGCAACAATGGAAAATATAGATATAAATTAATGTCATTTAACTGGTTAGGTCATATGGACGATGAATGAAATGGGTGAAATGATGCTCAAATGAGCTCAAGATTCTAGAGCTTAGAGTTCTCGATATTTCTCTCTCAGGATAAGAAAAAAGAAACGGAAAAAATTATAACTATCTCACCCTGACCGAGATTCGATCCCGCGGTATCTTGAAAGTGAGGTAGACACGCTACTCTTTATGTTATAGAAGCAGGTCGAAAATTATATTTTGTATGCGCAAACCCTCTTTGTCTCACTTTATCCAAACAAGTAGCTTCCCACAATTATTACATTAAAACGTGCAACAACGAAATATAACAGTGTGTATGCGCAAAATCCCTTTCATTTCCATCTTAATTTCATAATACTGTGAGCGCAAGTTTGTTATAAATGAATGTACTATCAGATTTTACCATGCCGAAAGTGTTAAAAGCATGATTTTTTCTGTTTCAGGAATTCAAACAAGATTCCATAGAAACAGATGGAACTGTACTACAGTATAGTATTTACGATCCAAAACTGTTGCACAGCTAAACTGCATCAAACAATACACTTCTAGTCCTCAGCATCAAAAGAAAAAATAAACCGCAACAATTTGTATCATGGAGTGCATTTGAACAATGTGTTTCCGAAAATTTAAAATGTCAAGCAATTCAGCATTGATTTGTGAGCTGCTCTTACTTAAGTAGGAATTGCATTCAAAAAGGCAAACTGTCTAGTTTTTAAAGGATTGCCTGAAAACACACAAAGATGTCAGTGCCCCCGATTGACATACTAGAAAAAAACACTACATGGAAGCCTTTTACTATGAAACTAAACAAAGATTCCAGGAGAAAGGGACATTATTATTTGGAAATCAAGTTGTGAATCAACTCATGCCTTCCACCAAAACATCACTAACAATGCACAAACCAACCAGAGGTGTGCATTTAAATTAAGTGGACATATATATGTAATCTTAAACTCTGTTACTAACAGAACAAGTACAAGTGATATGCAAAACGAAACACAAGCGAGAATGTGTGATCAAAACGTGTAATCGCTTTCTTTTCTCTGTTTTCTCTAAATTTGTATGACTACTTGGCTGCAACAGGTCTATTATTTGCAGGACTCGCTTGAAGGGAAGTTCTCGTTATTACGAAACTAACTTTAAATCATACTTTTTGCTTTTAATTTACATTTTCTATGCGTTCTGAATATGGAAAAGCAAAACACCATGGTATTCTGCTGGCCTGATTTGGAGTCGGTACACTTTTCATTGACCTAATATTCATTTATGTAGACTAAATACGTAAGGAATTGTGCTTTATCCAAAGATCACTGTGGAAAGGGATGGTAATACTTTTTTCTATGAAAACTATAACTCAAAAGCAAAAGTTAGGTTAAATGCCAAATTTGATATTTAAATTCATCTTCCCAGAATGAGAAACGTGGATTTTCAGATATCCCCATTCCAATCTATCCTTATGCGAAAATCTTTTGGAAAATTTTGTTTTCTCAAATATTAATCTGCAGTTTACTATCTGCAGCTTAGGCATTATCTTGAAAGTATTTTCATGACTATTGGATGAATATCCTAAATTTTCTGGGAATATCGCTGAAAGTCACTTCTTTGTGGATGAATTTCGCCTAAATGTAAACCGTCAGAGATAGACACAATAAGTTTAGATCGCATTTTTTTCTTTTTAATTTACGTCCTCCAAAGTTAAGTCATATCGGACGTTAAATGGAATGGGTGAAATGATGCTCAAATGAACTCAGGGTACATAGAGCTTAGAGTTCCACTGCATTCGTCTTTCAGAATAAGGGAAAACCCCGGATAAAACCTTATCCAGGTTACACATCCTGACCGAGATCCCAACTCGGGAGCTCTTGAACGTGAGGCAGACTCGCTACCCCCATGCTACCTAGGCGGGCCAGTTTGGGTTAGATAAACCTTTTGTGGAGTCAATCGTTTACGATTTGGCATGTTAAACTACATTAGCTTTTCTCAAATGGGAAGTAGCTATTGACTTTGTTGTGTTATCGTCTCTCTTTGCATTCAAACAGAAGGGAATTTAAACCATCAATATCATTTAAAACCTAGTGCATTCTTCTAATCTTGTGGTACCTACAAGGAGATATACAATAAGGCAATATATGATAATATTTATTTCGATTTACACAATGGAAACACAAACACAGCTACTTTTACACAAAGGAGATAGAGGAAAAGAAGTTTGTAATAATAATAATATATAATTAGTACAAGCGTGAGTAGAGAAATGAGAATCATGTGAGAGGAATACATTAGACTTTTATTATTATTACTATTATTATTATTACTATTACTATTATTATTATTATTATTATTATTATTATTATTATTATTACTACTACTACTACTACTACTACTACTACTACTACTACTACTACTACTACTACTACTACTACTACTACTACTACTACTATTTTTGTCGGGGATGATTGTGACCTGGAAATGCAGAGAACGGATTTCAAGGATATTATATAGCAACTCACTCTTCAAAGACTTTACCATTGCTTAAATATTATTATGTTACCCTAAAGCTATATAACAACTATAAAATATGAAAATATTAATGTTAATTGACAAGAAGCTGATAGAACAATAACGGTGTATAAAAATAATTTGTAAAAGAGTAAACAGGGAATCTTATACTAATGCACCTCATCCGATTGCTCTCCTATAAGCGTTCTTTATGGAGATATATAAACAAACATTAGAATTTTTTTCTCGTATTATTTTAAATTGAAAGTGGAAAATCTCACTTAATTATGCCCAAGTAGTAAACAAGTTTAGAAATGTTTCGTGTCCATCAAGGATAAGCAACTAGAGACCAGTATTTCGTACTGACTCCACTGAGGTTTAAACCCAACTTATTTCTTGGTAAATTAATATTTTTGGTAGGAGTAAAACTTGGCCAAAATCTCTGATGAAGCTGTTAGTACAAATAGTAGGGCGACGCAGCGTGTTTGGGCGCACGCGCGTGTGTATGCACGTTAATTATTAATGTACGAGACATATGGTTTACCGATATAGGTTATGGATAAGCTCAATCTCAGTTAGTAGGGCAAACGTTATCGATTATGCAGCAGAACCGCAAATGGAACACCTCCAATCCGAATCAAACGTCTGTTATCAACATTCCCTCTCCAATCCTGAAGCTAAATGTGGTTGAGAACGAAGGTTACTATTCTGTAGATCGGTAGCCATAAATGTGGTTTTTAATGAACCACTTAATATAATCTTCACCCCAAGGAAGCAATATAGTTGCATGCGTGTGGGGAAAAATAAACATGTAGGACCAAAACATCCTTTTCTTAAAATACTGTCATAATTTATTGTGCTTCCAGGATTTTTGGGCTGTGGTGGTGCCGGGATGATGTTCTTGTGTACACTAGAGGGGTGTTTCGCCTCTACGGAGTACCGCCTCTCGACCTAGAGACTATCAGGGAATTCCACGCTTCTCTAAGGGTAGTTTGAACTCCTGTAGTTACTTCATTCATTGCTGCCCAATTCTTAATATTCTTATTCTCCTTCGTGGATTTAGGCCTTTGATCTATTTCCACATCAAGAGAACCGGTTTATCCATCTGGCGTATGGACGTCCAACTCTTCTTCTACCTTTAGGTCGGTATTAAAGTATGTCTGTGCTAACCTATTTTGTGGCATCCTTTCTGTATTCTAAGCAGATATTTCTTATTTGATTTATTTATTAATAAGTTGAATATGTTTAATTCTGTGCTACTGTCTTCTTTATGTCTTTCTTAAAATCTAAAATCCGTTACAGAACATAAGAATTTAATTTCGGTTGATTCTACATTTCTTCTATCTGATCTTATGTCCCCTAGTTTTTTTAACCACAAAAAGCCGCTTCGTAGTTTTTTCTTCTTTTTTCTGGTTAATTTTCTTGCTAAACATGTGATTGTCCTCGAAGGAACAGAGGGTCACACTTCGACCCTACAGGAATATATTGCGGCCTGCCATCCCCTAGGAGGAAGGGATGAGACAAAGGGAGAGTATAGGCCTGTAGAGGGCAGAGCCAGCGAAGTCAAGATTTCCAACTGTTTTGTAAAATTTCAAACAGCTGGAAATCGGAACTACCAAACATGAACGGTAACAAGGGAGTGAAATGAGAGAGGAAAGGGGACTTTCCTGCAGTGCAATCTCGCTCGGGTATTCTCTACTTATTGTAAGTATGTAGTGCAGAATGTTAGGTGAACTTATTTTTACCTTCTCTACCGTGTGTATAGCTAGAGAAGGACCTACTGTATTTCATCCAAAAATTCGATATCGAGATTTCACTGGAAATATACATTTTGAGATCTCCTGGATCATATAAAGGTATTTAAGGACAAAAATATCTTATTTCTAATAATATCATCATCTGTTCTCGAAGTCAAAGCCTTCGAAACAATCATGCGTATTATTTCCCGCAAGTTTTGCATAAATCTTGAGGCAAACAAAACAAAATGGGGCATTCAGTTTATATTTAAATAGTGAATTCAGAGTAATGGGTGGTTTGGATGGATGCTAAACAGTGGGTTAGGCAGGGGCGGTTCTTCCTTGACGTCTTCGAATCGCCGAGCTACCTATTGTTTTTGAATAACTTGCATACTTATGTTTTATGTTATAGCATTTAATTTTCAATTATGGAAGAGCTCCAAATTATATTTTGTAATGGAGCCGCTCTTTTGACGCCCGCGCGTCGATTACGCAGCCAGTTTACTTCCCCACTAGTGAAAAAGGCTGAGATGACCGTAACACATACAGCGGGCGAGGAGAGGTTGGAGGGGCAGAATGTATTGCTAATTACCATGGTTACGGATTCGAGCCATAGAAACCGTACATTCCGCACCAACTCGTGTTGCCACCACAATACAGGACTTTGTTCCTACTTTTTCGTTTAGTTGAAAAGAGGTTTGTTGGTAGAAATGGTAACCCAATTGAAGCGAGCCCCGCGTATCAAGTGCTACTGTTTGCAGCCTGTGTATAAACGTAAGTTTTTAGGCGATCAGTGATTACTGTATGACATGTGAAGTGTTTAATGTTTCATATTTAAGGGATTTACAATAAATTCAACATCCGACTTACAGTGTTCCATTCTCCAAACACCCTTTTCTTAATAGAAAAATGATGACAAACGCGTGGTGGTAAATGTCGGTAGGCTATGTTTAGAAATACTTTGCGGCGGAGCATCTTCAAAATACACCAGGACATTTAAGGCTCGTTGGTACGAGGAACATAATTATGTCGGATTGAAGGAGCTTGGAAAAACGCTAACAAAATTGCAGACGATCTTCGGGAAAGCTCTCGTCTGTATATTGTAAAATACAATGAGAACGTTAAGCTTAACTAGCTTTTCATGCAATATTCCATTAGGGAAGCGGATAAGAAATGACATTTCATGGACATAATGAAAGCAAGGACTCTTTAAATAAAGATAATTTTAAGAAAATTTTGGATTCATATACAGAGGGAAGTCCCATCGAAGTTCAAAACCACTATTTATGGACAAAATCCGTTTTTGCGATAGTGATTTTGTGAATTTAGGTTAGCCAATTTTCCGAGTTACCTAATCAATTCGCCCAGAGCCGCGCCTGAGG
>CM060947.1:78738173-78839297 GCA_030765055.1 Mantis religiosa
AATAATAATAATAATAATAATAATAATAATAATAATAATAATAATAATAATAATAATAATAATAATAATAATAATAATAATAATAATAATAATAATAATAATAATAATAATAATAATAATAATAATAATAATAATAATAATAATAATAATAATAATAATAATAATAATAATAATAATAATAATAATAATAATAATAATAATAATAATAATAATAATAATAATAATAATAATAATAATAATAATAATAATAATAATAATAATAATAATAATAATAATAATAATAATAATAATAATAATAATAATAATAATAATAATAATAATAATAATAATAATAATAATAATAATAATAATAATAATAATAATAATAATAATAATAATAATAATAATAATAATAATAATAATAATAATAATAATAATAATAATAATAATAATAATAATAATAATAATAATAATAATAATAATAATAATAATAATAATAATAATAATAATAATAATAATAATAATAATAATAATAATAATAATAATAATAATAATAATAATAATAATAATAATAATAATAATAATAATAATAATAATAATAATAATAATAATAAATAAAAAAAATAAAAAAGAGCCATCTCTCCCGCCTCCCAAACCAATAAGCATGCTGTCTGAAGAGGGCGAAATAAGCCCTAAAACAGCCGTGGGTGAGATAAACCCAGAATCCCCCGAGTAGTAGTAGTAAAAGAATAGCCCGCCTCTGTTGCAGGGTGTAGTGTGTCTGACTCACGTTCAAGAAGTCTAAAGTTTGAATCTTGGCAAGACTAGGTTATCTAAATAAAGTTTGTTCTTCCCCCAGGAGTTTTCTTTATTTAAAAAAAATGAATGATAGGGAACTCTAAGCTCTATGGACCCTAGGCTCATTTGAGCACCATTCTACTAATTTTATTCAGATATGACTTACGTTGGAGGACGGTAACTTAAAAAAAGGAAATGAATCAGCTCAGTACATTCCTATGAGAACGTGCGTAGTTCTACTGAATTTTCAGGTTGCAACGCCGATTAGGTAATGCTTCTAACCATAATGCATTATTTGTACCTAAATGGCCAGCGACTTGATAACACACCACACAAGTGTTAGTGACAGAAATTTCTCACCAGCGTAAGTAATGGTAGTGTTATTCATTGAACAGGCATAATCACGAAACGCATATTTGTTTTGGGAGTATATTATATTTAGAATTCTTTCACCACCCGTGACGATAAGATGAGAAACTATTTAAAATTTATTAATTGCTTATTGTGTCATTCTACAAGTGTAATTGCGTGCATAAAATGTGCTTATTACGAAAGTGGTTCAAAAAGTAACGCCTCCCATTTGTTTTTCTCATTTAATTGCGAAGAAAATTGAATCCAATTTACATAGCTTGAAAACTACAACATTGACGATTAATTTGTCACTATTCAATATAATCTCCGTCCTTTTCCACAGTTTTGGTCCACCTTTTAACTAGGGCATGTATTCCAGTATGGTAAAACACACGGTCTTGCTTCCTAAGTCATTGATGCACGGACGTTTTCACAGCCTCCTCATCTTCAAAATGAATCCCATGGTGAGATTCCTTTGGTGGCCCGAACAGATGGAAGTCTGATGCTGCCAGGTCTGTCTGTGGGGGGGGGGGGGGGTGAGGTAAGACTTGCCATCCCAATTTCTGAATTTCTGCAGTGGTGTAACGGCTGGTGTGTGGTCTTGCATTGTCATGCAAAGGAAGAACATCCGCCATAGTTTTTGTTGGGCGAACTCGGCGAAGAAGTGCTTTCAGCTTTTTGAGATTTCTGACGTATTGGACAGAATTTATTGTGCATCTCTACTCCAAAAAATCAATCATAACCAGACCCTCTGCATCCCAAAACACTGTCACTATAACTTTCCCTGCTGACCGCTGAGTTTTGAAATTTGTTTTCTTCGGTGACGTTGTGTGATGCAATTCCATTGACTGCCCCTTTGATTCAGGTTAAAAAAACTAACCAACGTTTCATCTCCAGTGAAATTTTTTTCCAGAAACTCCTCTCTTCAAACTGAAGCGCTGCAAGTGTTAAGAGGTTATTGTTTTCCTTGTTTCTTTGTTTTAGGCGGTTAACATTCTTAGTACTCAACGTGAACAAGCTTTTGAATAACCCAGAAAATTTCAAATTAAACTAAAATTTTAATATAAAAATTAAATAACAATTAAAATCATTTTAAAATAAGAATTAAATTGAATTGTTGAATAATCGTCATCACACTGCGTTTACTGAGGGAGGTAATGCGACACAATTCACCTGTTGTTACCCGGCGATCATCACGAATGATGTCATCGACTCGCTGAATGTTGCATGGAGTCACTGCAGTCACCGGCCTGCCGCTTCGCTTTTCATCTGCCAATAGCGTTTGCCCTTCAGCTTCGTTACAGCGACGAACCCGTCGTCTAACAGTGCTGACATCCACCGTTGTATCACCATACACATTTTTTAGCCTTTCGTGAATGCGAATTGGCGTTTCACCTTCCGCAGTCAAAAAGTCAATCACAGAATTCTGTCTAATACGAATGTCGATATCAGTCATTTCGCAAGAGGATGCAGTACTGACTTCTGTTGACTTAGGAAGTTACTACTGCAGGGTATTGGAGAAGGTTTGAGGCATTGCGCCAAATTCAAAGTTTTCACATAGCTTACTTATTTAAGCGGGGAAAAATAGGAGGCATTACTTTTTGACCCACCCTTGTACATTAGTACTAAGCCTGTTTTGGGCGCACTCAATGGACAGGGAAGTCGTCAGGACATGGATTTTTGTCATTACCTGATGTCCTCAGATATGACCCCACCTTCTGCATTTCGACAGGTAGTAAAGGACTATCAACATCTATTGCCATTGATTACAACGGAGTCAGGATGCCTTACGACCAAACAATTGTACATCGAGTTGTTAAAAGAGCATTTGACTGTGCCAGTAATTGTTGCAAAATATCCAAATACAACATGGGATCGCATATGGAAAATTTTTCAAAAAACTTACGTTCCTCTTGATTGGAAAGTGTCCGTGTACTTCTTTGTGAATGAACTAATCCCAACGGAATTAAAGAAATGTAAACATAATTTAGCAACAGTCCCATGATGTAAACGTTGTGGAAAAGTGGACACGCAGATACACAGAACCTGCAAAAACATATCTGAGATCTGGAAATGGACTAAACATAAAATCGGCGTGCTGGTTGGAAGCAGGGCGGAATATACGACAGTGTCAATAATTCTATCCTGGAACATTAAGAAAGGCAACACTGCACGGACACAAATGTGGTTGATAATGGCTTTCTACCATTACTGCCTGTGTGCAGATTATCCTAATTTATTTGCATTCAAAAAGTGGCTCAGAGCAGAGCGATACAAAATGCGTAGATATCATGAGGTATGGACCGATTTAAATGATCAACTAGATCTCACTTGATAACTTTTGCACGGGTGTGCACACCGATTCTTTCTAAAATGTTGCAACAAAATGTAACCACACATGAATAAATAAAGTAAAACCAGCCCTCCCACTCTACCTTTCCCCTTTGTGATCCTGAATGTTTATATAAAAAAAAGCCTAGTTACCTCCCATAATAATATATTCTCACTTTTGCGAGCACAGTATTACGCACTGGAATGATTGGATATTTCATCTCACAGAAAATATGATCAAACTGTTGAAGGGTAATCATGTTACAACGCAACCTTTTATTTTTATGCTGGACTATTGTTCTCGTTATTGCCGTTCGATAGCGTTCGTTTTCATTCACTGAATAGAGTCTTCATAAGAATGCTATAGCCTGTCGAACAGTTAAACGACAAGTGCAAATAATTCTTCACCTTTTTCACTACAAGACCGAATAATGTAAAGAGATGAACATTCTGCTGTGTACTAACAGAAGTTAAGCTGTTTCGTGGAAGCATCGTCCGAAATAACTCTTCAATAGGTTATATAATTCTTTGACTCGTTTTTGAGTGTCTGTAATATTACCAGACCAGCTACATAGAAAGCTATTTAGGGTATTTGGAGTCAAAGACTTGTTTCGTCACGATGAAAACCTAAGATGTAAAATACTATTACGATCTAGATCAATGGACCACATTTTATATGAGGGTGGGTAAAAAGTAATGTCTCCTATTTTTTCCCTTAAATAAGTAAGTTATGTGAAAACTTTGAATTTGGCGCAATTCCTCAAACTTTCTCCAATCCCCTGCAGTAGTAACTTCCTAAGTCAACGGGCGGCAAAATGGCTGACATCGACATCGACATCGACATTTGTATTAGACAGCGTTCTGTGATTGAATTTTTTACTGCGGAAGGTGAAACGCCAATTCGCATTCACGATAGGCTAAAAAAATGTTTATGATGATGCAACGGTGGATGTCAGCACTGTTAGACGATGGGTTTGTCGCTGTAACGAAGCTGAAGGGCAAACACCATTGGTAGATGAAAAGCGAAGCGGCAGGCGGCTGACCTCACTGACTCCATGCAACATTCAGCGAGTCTATGACATCGTTCGTGATGATAGCCGGGTAACAACAGGTGAATTGTTTCGCATTACCTCCCTCAACAATGGCAGTGTGATGACAATTAGTCATCAACTGGGTTACTCAAAAGTTTGTTCACGTTGGGTACCAAGAATGTTAACCGCCCAAAACAAACAAACAAGGAAAGCAATAGCATCCAAACACTTGAAGCGCATCAATTTAGAGGGAGAAGAGCCTCTAGAAAAATTGTTACTGGAGACGAAACATGAGTTCAGTTCTTTGAGCCTGAATCAAGGAGGCAGTCAATGGAATGGCATCACGCAACGTCACCGAAGAAAAAAAAAAGTACAGAACTCAGCGGTCGGCAGGGAGAGTTATGGCGAGAGTGGTTTGGGATGTAGAGGATGTGCTTATGATTGATTTTATGGAGCAGGGATGCACAATAAATTGTGTCCAATACGTCAGAACTCTCAAAATTCTGAAAGCCCGTCTTCGCCGAGTTCGCCCAACAAAAACTATGGCGAAGTTCTTCTTTTGCTTGACAATGCAAGACCACACACCAGTCGTTACACCACTGCAAATAATGAGAAATTGGGATGACAAGTCTTACCTCACCCCCATACAGCCCTGACCTGGTACCATCAGACTTCCATCTGTTCGGGCCACTAAAGGAAGCTCATCATGGGATTAATTTTGAAGATGAGGAGGCTGTGGAGACGTCCATGCGTGAATGGCTTAGGAAACAAGACCGTGTGTTTTATAATACTGGAATACATGCCCTAGTTAAAAGGTAGACCAAACCTGCGGAAAAGAACGGAGATTATATTGAATAGTGACAAATTAATCGTCAATGTTGTAGTTTTTAAGCTATGTAAATTGGATTCAATTTTCTTGGCAATTAAAAGAGAGAAAAAAAATAGGAGGCATTACTTTTTGACCCACCCTCGTACACGCGAATAGGTTTACTTGGATTGGAATGCACTACGGTGCGGAGGGGATTCGGCACTGCGATCAGTGCCGGGAGGACGGATGAGATGAGAGGAGACAGAGAGCGGCCGTCCTTAAGCGCCACGACATTGTAGAGGACAGAATCGCCATTATTTACCAGTTGGAATATCCCCGACAGGCCAGCACAACCCGTATTCCACCTGTATTATCCAGAAACGCCCCACCAGGTCGGCCCGTAGACCGGAAACCGTCCTATCGAAGGAGGAAGTGTTTACTAAGAGCATATCATGCTGCTGTGCAGCGACAAGACACCCGCCGACATTCTACCCTGGAAAAGACCACTAAATGACTAAGGATGTGAAATGATAATGGAGACGAAGTGGAGAAATAGGAAATTCGGAGGATGTAATTAACATCCTCGCCTGGCGACCCGGTAAAATCCGCAAAACCCATGGGTCAGGTAGGCCGGCCATGGGAATCGAACCCTCCCGAATGCGAGTCTAGGAGATACCATCTGAGCCATTCCACTCGGTAAGTGGATTTACTTGCCCAGGTGCAATGATATTTGACGAGAGTACTCTTTTGCTAAAAAGGTAAAGGGCAGACAGTAAAGGAGGATACATCACGTACTGCGACCTCTATAACATATATTGCCGTCAAGAAGGAGAAATGGATGATGCGAGGAAACCGAAGGAGATCCCGGGTTTGAGGCAGATATGCCACAGAGTTGTGCGGAAGTTCCTAGAAAGTGCTGATGGTTACAGAACCTGATGCAAAGCCACTAACACTCCGGGTCAGCCATCCAACTGAATACAGCGACAATGCCGAGAAGAGAATTTACGATCACCGCAATGGAAATCTTTACATAGACAATGCGCTCAGTTTGTCCTCCCACCATTGCACAAAGGCGGTTAAAGTAATTCTCACGTGATTCTCAAGTGCACAGCAGCAACTTCCTTTCATTAGCAGCCCAGGTCTCAGTCTGCCTCTGGTATTTGCATACAGCAAGTTTGTATTGTGTTTTGTCATCCGATTTTTTATCTCAGTGCTGTTTTTGAAGGCGTGTATTTCTGCATCCAATACACACAATGGGAAGAAGCTCACTTGTAAGGAGAAGACTCAAGCTTTAACTCTGTTAAACGTAGGTGTCTCTGTAATTTGTATAGCTGCTGATCTATAGGTTTCAAGACAAGTCATTTACGACCTAAAAACAAAGCAGCACCTTTGCCATGTGGCACCACACCAAATCAAATCACAGGCTCATGTGGTAAAAGAAATACTTCTCCAAGGACTGATGACCGTCTAAAACATGAAGTAATGGCTAATCCATGGATTACAGCAGCAGGGTTAAAAACAGTCATCTAAAACTGCTCAAAATTGTTGCAACATGGGCCATGCAGCATCGGCTTCAAAAAGATATATGTTTACCAATTCGGTGTGCTACCAAGAAGCCTCTTAGAAAAGAGAACATTTCTGCAAAACATATCAGCATTGGACTTCAGATGACTTGCACAAAGTAATTTTTTCTGGTGAAAGCTGTATTAAATTGGCCAGAGGAAAGTTCAGAAAGGTGAAAAGGCCAAAAAATGTGTCACGCTATGATCCAAAGGGTACGGTCACAACTGTTAGACATCCAGAAAGTGTGATGGCATGGGGTGCCTTTAGTGGCAATTGTGGTAGAGGCGTGCTTGCACTTTCTCCCTAAAAATGTAACAATGAAGGGAAGTAACTATTTAGAAGTGTTGTAACAGCATTTGGTCACATTTTGGCCAAATCATAAGTGTCAGTTCTTCATGCATAATATGCATGATGGTGCCTCTGCCCATAGAATAAGGATGGTTTATAAGTTCCTAAAAGACAATAATATACCTGTACTTGACAAGCCTGGTAGCTCTCCTGACCCAAATCCAATAGAAAATGCTTGGAATCAAATGAAGAATAAAATAGAAGAGCTACAACCATCAAATATTAAGGATCTACAGGAGGTGTTCAAGGCGTTATGCGTGGAATGGACAAAATATATTTCGAAAATCTAACAGATTCGATGCCCAGGAGACTCGTGAAGTTAAGGGAAATATGATGGAAGTACTAACTGTACGGAGAAGTTAAAAATAAAACTATGTAAAGTCAGTGTTTCTTGTTTTTATTACCATGTAAAGATTTCCATTGCGGCCATTGTACAATGTGCAACCAGCCATGCTATCGTCGTACTTCACGAGACCGAAAGCACACCTCAAAGATGACACGGAAATGGAATGAAGGCACATGATGAAAAGAAAATCATGATATGAAAGTAAGCATTTGTCTAAATGATAAGGGACTGCGAAAGAGGGTGCAATCTACGGAACTCGAATCCACTACTTCCTAAATTTGTTACCACGGCGGCACGTTGCTCTGTTGAGGCTAACTAAACATATGACCACCCCAGTATTCGCACATAGTTAACATATGAGCAAGCTCTTTTGAAGGAAGGAACCCTTGCGGTTTTCCGAAATGTCATCTCAAGCTTCGTTGTGGAATATTACCTAAAGGCCTAGCTTTCTAATCACTAACAGTATGGTCACTAGTGTGTAAACCACAACATACCTGGAATACTTTTAAGGTAATAATGCGATAATATGCGAGCAAGTATTGAGAACAACGGAGGCCTTGCATGAGTATACAGACCGGCCTTCTGGCACGTGCTATGATGTGCGCATCCCTTTTCCCTCTCTTGCATGCGGCTTCAAAGTACTTTTCCGATAAATGTGCTTTCTCTACAAGCTTTTGATAATTCAGTGGTAAAATCTTTCAACCTTACTATCCATTATAGCTTGGTGTTCACAAAGACGTTTCTAAAAACGAACCATTCAATTTACAGAGTGCAATGATTAGAGCACATCTTCTTTGCAGATCATAAGCCGTGTAACGACAATATTACTAATAATGGTTATTTTGGTTATTAATGCTGAGGACAGAACTCTTCTAAAATGTAAAGAATAAAACAACTGTGTGATGTTAGGGACCATGTTGTGGAAATGAGAGCAGCATGCTTTCCCTATTGGACATCAAATCCTGTAGCCATTATGTGAATATTCATGGCGACTTTTGTAAAGTCAACTTGGAGGATGTTAAAGGATACTTCTCCAACTCTAACTGCTGCCGTACTGCAGAATTCTCACCAGAGTATCAAAGCTACTTGAGGTTGTAATCTGTGGTAGCAACGGCACAAAATGGGAATTGTTGAAGATGGACTCAAATGTAACTAAGAAGTTGAATCATCTTATTTAATCTTTGTATGCAATGCTTTAGAGAGTAGCAGATAAGAGTTCCTAAACTGCATTAATTTAATTATTTAAAAAGAAAAGCACAGTAAAGACATTACTGAGACTCGTTAAATAAATCACAGTTTGTCCATAAGAAAAACGAAATAAGAAAAATACAGTAAGGCAAATAGGCGTCAATTTTACAATATAACTTACCCGATGTCATCTTCATCATCTACATTATCAATTTATCACTCAAGGTAGCATGTATACAATTTAAGGCAGAGTGATATTTTGCTGTTATCCCATTTACAGAAATCCCTTTTTATATCATATGAAATTATTCATTTATTTTTTTATGGTTTTAAAGAGATCTACAGTACAATCAGATTTGGTTTGGCGGCCAGGGTTTATGAGTTATTTAGATTTCATATTAATATTTGAATATGTGATATTTTAATCAAAATCATGGAAAATTAAAGATAATGAAAAATGGTCTCTATAAGGATACTTTGATAAGAAGGAATTGTCCTTAAAGTTTTCGTATAACATCTTAATCTATCAATTAATTTCCCTGTTTAGTATTTATTAAGATTTTTTGAGTACACACATGTGCATATGCGCCAACTTTATCTAAAACTTTTCGTAGTATCAAAATATTATGGTACTTACAGTTGTGAGCAAGAGTAATGTTACATCACTTGAAGCGTCGTTAGGATGCTGTTCAATAACAGTCCTACACCAGTTATATTTAAATCTTAACAAACATATTATATTATAATCACAAAAGACACCTTATTGTACATACAAAACACATGAAATTAAATGAGCAGGTCGTGTGTCGTTTTCTCTTTAGTCTTCTATTTTGCGGTTGTGGAGGAGAGTATATGAAAATATCTTGTAGCAGTGGATTTTGTGGCAAACCCGCATACCAGTGTTAAATTGATTGGGTTCTAATTGGAGCTATGAGTTCTCTTATCCTCATGTGAATGGTTGTAGAAAATGGATTTTGGTGGTTGTTGGCTACTCAGTCGTATTAATAACACTTTGTTTGTTGCAGAATTATTTGGTTTAATTCTTACTAAGTTTGCTTATCGACTTGGATCGGTGACCAGCTGTTAGTAAAATTCCTAACATAAATTCAATTTTACCTGGAACCCTGGCTTATTTGTTTAAAGTTACTTCCGCGCGGTTTCTATTTCTTCCTTATACGGCGACTACTTTGCTCTAATAAACTTCTAATGCTGCTTCCACATACGCTTGTTGCGCTATTCTTAACTTCCTACATTTCAGATTTATACATCTTCGCTTCTCTTCTTAACGCGCATGAACACGTCCTTCCTGTCGTAGTATCATCACCTTTTAAGTAAATTTTTCTTACTTAACGATTCAGTTCGAACTTTATTCTAAACCCCTCTCTAACTTTATCACATGACCAAACTAGCTCACCCTTCTCAAATGTTGCATTATTATTCTGTTCTCATTTATTTCGAATTTTCGCATTGGTTTACAAAACTCATCTAACTCATTGACGTTCAGCCCACCCTGAGTTTGGGAACCCCTACCCTGAGTTGTTTGTAACGGTATGCATTGTTATCAAATCAGTTAAGTAAATCCCTTTAGCGTTCATGCTCAACTGCATTTTGAAAGCCCTTTTTCCCAACACATTCCTGGCTGGAAATATACTATAGTTATCAGACATTGAACTTTTACTATGGTCCTCCCTTCCTGTCTCTCCGAAGTGTAGAGATTTTTACAAGAATATTTTCTTTTCTTTGCCTGGATGCTGATATGTATGCTATATTGAATTATATTCTTCCCTTCTTATTCCTTAAGTCAACTGCTATTTTAATCATTACTCTATCCATTCTAATTTCATATTATTATAACAAGATTTTTATATTAGTTTAGCAAAGAAATTTTATTAATTTATCTTCTTTTTTAACTATCTGATTTCGATTAATTCGCCGCCTCCTAATCGCTGCCTGATACTGCGGTTATAATTTGGTTGATTAGCAAGAGCTTGGTGTAGTCTGGTGTACCTTGTCCTGACGACATCCACCACTTCTGGTATATTCAAATAAAGTTTGTCGACAGTAAAAAATAATAGAAAAATATCAAAACATACTGTAATGTCGATATAGAACGTTTTATAGGACTACATAGAGAGATTAAAAATGTTACGAGTATTCTTTGTTGCAAGTGTATTACATAATAGAGAACCATAGAAAATTTTTTCACTCTCTTAGCTATGGGAGGTATGTAAATAGAAACTATCGAGGAAAGATAAAATCTATTGAAACATTCAATGCCAGGGTCGGAACTTGAAAATTACGGATCTTCCGAGTCAGTCGGAAAATTTGTTACGCTAGTATTGTTGGCATCAAAATCCGCTGGCACCAGAAGATCCGTGAATTAAACCCCGGCTATGGCACTGAATTTGTTGTTTAAAAGGGCAAATGACGTACTGAGGACCATAAGGGTACAAAGCAGAGAAACAGTTTTGAGGAAAATAGATGTTTTTTAAAATCTAAGTTTCCATTACGAAATACTACCTGCGAATATGATGTAAAGAGTAAATTATGTTGGCAACTTTAGATAAACATTGAAACCACAGAGAAAATAAAATGATACTCTATGCTTTGGGCTCCTATGTAACTGAATATCAGGAAAAACTGATAAGACAGCTTATTATAAATGTTTCATTAAATCAATGAGGACCTAAAGCACAGCTACAGCTGGTTGACCATTAGGTTGGCAAATTTCCGGAACATGCTAAACTCTCAAAATAAATGTTGTTGTGCTTTGAGTCCTTATGGTTCTAAGCGCCTCAAAATATGTTATCAATGTAGAAATAGGATGATTTAATTGACACTGAAATACCACCTCCCCCTTTATCAGCGCTAAATTTGTCCTAGTCTTGCGTTCTGAACTTTTGAAGCAAGAGTAATATGCTGTAGCCATACAGACATGGTTGTTCGTGTCACTGTCATCAAATAGGGGTAGACATTACTTCTATTCATATCCAATCCAGAATAAAAACTTCAAACACAGTTATTTCCCATTCAGAGTTACAGAAAGTTTAGCTAACGAAAGGGGAACTGGCCGCGCAATGGCTTAGTGGTTAGACCGCTTGGCTCTCACCAAGGCGGCCCGGGTTCGATCTCAGGCGACCGCAAAGTGAGATTGGTCGTGGACAACACGGTGCTGGGGCGGGTTTTCTTTGGGAGTTGCGGTTTCCCCCGCCATCTCATTCCATCGGTGTTCCATCTTCATCTCATGTATCATCAGTGCCACCGCCTGCGGTGCCGTATGTAGTAAAAGCGGGCGTTAAGCACAACACATACACAGGAGGGGGAACTAAGATTCTGAACTTGCCATTGGAACTTTGATGGACACACTTGACCATATGGCTGTGACGCGCTGGCGGGGGCTTGCTCAAATACCCGGAGGGGGAGCTCAGAGAACCCCTTCAGCGTTAACCGACGAAAGCTCAGTTCAGCAGTGGAGGCTGAAGTCATCCTTTAACCTGAAAGAGCAAGAAGAAAGGAATTGGAGAAAGCAGAGTCGTGGTAGATGACACATCACTCCAGATACGCCTTGCCGACTAAGAAAAGCACGGCAGAGCCTATGCTCAATGTGGCTGGCCACCAAGAATTGAACCAGAGATTTGCCAGTTATCAGGATATATATTGCTCGATTTATTCTTCATTATCTTATCTTACTTAATGTTCCGTAGGGGAGAGGATCCGTCCCCTTCAGCTGCGTTATTGCGAGCGCTGTGGACCCTTAGCACTCGTAGTACCTCTGACGATACCAGAGGAACCTCGGGCCGAACATTCGAGCCCCTCCCTGAATGGGAGTTCGGATTGGGTTGGACTCGAGGGGGCAGTGTTTTCCCGAAACCCGCGGGAAATCGGGTACCTCCGGATAGGCCTCGGCCGCACGGAGGGGGAAGAGGGTAGCCTAAAATGTACTAGCTACCGGGAACTAGCCTGCAGAGCTAGTAGAAGGTGTGCTAGATCACCAGGCGGCCCCACCGAGGTTTCGGTAGTCTTCCCTGCGGGGTTGACGCCCGTAAGTGGCCTATCCACTTCCACTAGTCTTGACATTGTTGTCGATGGGGGTGGCTTTTAGAGTCAAGATATTGCCCCACGGAAAGACCCCCGGAGTTTTCCATCGCTCCCGGGTAAAAGAGGTCGGAGCCTTCGGACTTAAGGGTAGACCTCGTTTGTCATTGACATCTTATTTAATGTTGTTATTTTTCAAGGTTTACCTCGATTTAACCATATAAAAATATAATATCAATGGGTTACAATTCAAATGAGTTTCTCTGTCTCTTATATTTTATTTTCATAGAATTTCTATAAACTATATTTCCACAACATATTTTAGAAAATAACTTAATTAAACACTTCATTGCAGCTGCAAGGGGGCACAGAAAACTGAATTGATAATAATCCGTTCTGAAAAAGCCATGTTGATATATTTTGGTATGCCGATACCCCACTCTCATTATCTCTCAAGAAACAAATGAAAAGCGACAGATGTTATAAAAGAATTAAAATATATTGAAAGTGCATATAGGTAACAAGGGATATTTTGGAAGTGGCTGATGCCTCTAAAAGGCCATTTGAAATAAATTGTGTGTTTGACTAAAATATATTTGGTATAGCTTTATTTATCCCTTATGATTTACTAATGACGCAAGAGTATAAGCTGCTTTCGAAGAAGCTCATAGGCTAATCCTAGGATATTGAAGGTGAAGGTATATTTTATTTTTCATGTATATACTTTAAACATGAAACACTTTTATCAAAATATTCAGGAATTCAAAAACATTAACAGAAATCTAAAAACTGTCCATATGAAGGGTAGTTTCAGAACTCATGACTCCAACGTTAAGCCATATCGGATGATGAATGAAATGGGTCAAATGATGCTCAAGAGAGTCCAGCGTCCATAGAGTTTAGGGTTACTTATAATTCATCTTTCAGGATAAGGGAAACCCAGGAAAGAACTTTATCAAGATAACTCACCCTCACCAAGATTTGTACTCGGGCAGGTACGCTACCATCTACGCTACCAAGGCGGGCATCATTTTTGAGAGTGAAATTGTTTATATGCTTAGATGACACTAAAATACCAATTTTGATATTCTTTCGAAAGAGATAAGTTATACTATTAACACTCACATACAGAAACAAATGAATCTTTATCTAAGACTAATTTGTTTTTATACAACGTGCACCAAATATGTATTCCATTTAAATCTGGAAATCAGCTGTTTTTGGTGGAATACAACACTTCTTTTTAGCTACTATAGGTGGACAGCAATGAAAAATAAAAGTGAGCATCGAAGAGCTCTGAAAACGTTGAGGGAATAAGCTGGATATGAACTCCAGGTTAACAAAATTTTTTGAATGTTGTACGCTCCTTGTAATTATTCTTAAATGAAGATATACATTTTTTTAAGTTCGCAGCAGAGTAATACAATTTGAAACTGTAAATTTGTTGACAAGTTAGTGAGAAGAATATGTAGTGTAATCTCGTCCAGAAGTAAGAAATTACTTTCTTTTCGATCTTCCACGCCATAAAATTGTCTCTCGCCAGGGCAGCATTAATCGACATCTGCTGAAGACATGGGTCGACTTTAAAAGTAATGGTAGCGGTCGTCCATTCTTTATATCTAGGAGTTCCTTCTCGTTTCCCCTTCAACGTCACATCCTTTCTCTTCCACACAGACCGCTATTAGAATGAAAATAGAAGCCCAAGGCGCTTCCCAAGTTTAGTCGTGTACCTCCCTCATTTCTTATTGTGTTCTTCTCTCTGTATTCATATTTTTAACTTTAAATTCCAGTCACTGCTGAATTATTTTTAAATTTGAGCATCTCAGGAATACTAAGTATGTCGTAGAGAACACTGAAACTAGCTTATCAAAGATGTTGAAGATGGTATCTTCAGGCCTAGATTAAAACTTATCTTAAAGAAATCTTAAAACCCCATGGAAAAGTTAACTTCGTTTACTATACCAAATGAAAGGGATTCTATTGGCAGTTTAGATTTCCTAGAATATTACTGGAATATTCAACAAACTGAAGTTGGTATATGAACCAGACAAAAGAACGAAAACAAAATGTCCTGCTCAGTATTCGAGGGGACAATTTCTGGTTTCTCAAGCCAAGATCTCGGGTACGATTCCTACTAGGGCCGGCAAATTTTCTTTAATTAGAACCTTTTCCTAACCTGTCGTAATGTAAGTATAAACGTGGAAATGACTGTTTCTTCATCAATTAGTAAAAAACTTACAGTTGGTGAGTTAGGTTTTTTTAAGTTATGTCTATATATATCACCGCAAGCCCAATTCGGAAAACATCAGGTACTTTCGCCCACACTGGTTTGCAGTATCTTGTTTATTCTTATGTATTAAAGTAGAAAATCCAAATTCAGTTTGTAACAAGACGAGTTTCGTAGT
Source organism: Mantis religiosa (assembly GCA_030765055.1). Taxonomy (NCBI): domain Eukaryota; kingdom Metazoa; phylum Arthropoda; class Insecta; order Mantodea; family Mantidae; genus Mantis; species Mantis religiosa. The sequence goes on from CM060947.1 coordinate 78,753,357, forward strand.
CTGAGATTGTTGATATACTGGACCAAATATTTTGTCCATAGGTTACCGAACTATTCTGCTCAAATTTTGGCGTTGAACATCTCTCTACTCCTCCCCTACAAAGTAAACGGACAAACCATTAATGTGAGATTATGTTTCCTTAAGTACCTACAAGAAACTAAGGAATTGTAAAAATAGGGTATTTGACTCTCTCGAGTTCAAACTGTGATTCCTCGAGGTTTTGGTATCGTTAGGCAGGAAAGAGGCCTAAAAGTACTACATTTGTAGACACTGAATGGACTTACCGTCAACATTCCCAATAGAATACTTCGGCAGCGCTACTGATAAAACCGTTCCACCAAACAAAATGAAGTTCTGGAAAGATTTGTTCTGGATAACCATGACCGTTATGCCAGAAAATTCCTTTTGTTATAATGGATTCCTCCATGAAAGCATTTGTTTTTTAAAAGCGCAATTTACAAATTTCGCTCAGACCATGTACAAATTTATGATTTTGATTTTATGTTATCTACATTTTCAAGCATGTTTGTAAATTAATGTATCTGTAATGTCGAATTTATGGTTGTTAGTGAAATTATCATTTAGAAATTTAAGCAGAAATGGGCAATTTGAGTTAGTTAAATCCAAATGAAGAACGTTTTTAGTAACAATAGTGCAATATTTCAGGATATGTAATTAACAAAATGTGGATGCATTCCTGGTTATGTGGTCTGACAAGTCTACGGTCAAACATGTATTCAGTAATTAGAATAATTAGGTTAGGTTTGGTTCTCTCCTAGTGTTTAATTTTTTCATCCATCCCAAATTATGGTATAGATATTACTGAATTGTGAAATCCCAAAATAAAGTATAGATTTCACATTTTCAATGTAAATACTAATTTATTACCCTCCAAAATGTTACATTTTGTTATGGATCGGTAGAGTCAAATTCGACAAAGCTAGTTTGGAAGAACGATTAATTTATATTATGTTACATTTTACAATGTGTAGACTTTTACAGAATAATATAAGAATGGACGGATATTGTATCAATGCCAACATTATAGATGTGAAAACTTAGAAACAAACGCTGTGGCTTTTATTAACAAACTATTGCTTAACTTCTACCTACAATCCCTCATTTATGTGTGTTAAATATAAACACTACATTTATTAAATACTACACAATAATTTTTCTGACTCCTACATTTCTTTTTGTATTTATAACCTTTACCTTATCCACTCTTACACTTTTTAAGTTACCACAACACATGCCTAAGGCTGATTGTGCCATTTGATGCGATTCAGGTAGCTATCGTGAACGTCTTTGTTTATGTTTTCCCAAAGGTGGAAGCTGGTAGGCATTGTTTGCATGTGTCATCATGCAGAATTCCATGCACTGCTGCAAAGAGAGGAAAATATCGTTTACCTGGGAAGACGGTCAATTAATTCTTGTGGTGCTCTTGGACTTTTCTGATGCTGAAAAGATTGGATAGCACTGAAGAATAATCCAAGGCCCAAAACATTTAAATCTGTACTGTTGGGTGGCTAGCGCTTGAAGTCAAATATTAAATCAATTTTTTCCCACTGCTGCAAGAATTTCAGAATCTTGGTCAGAACAATATGGTTCGGTGTTGTCCTGCTGGACTGTGATCATTGTCTTCTCTCAATGTGCGGGAAACCGTTGTCGGAAGAGGGAATGACGTTTTGGATAAGCATATTACGAATGCCATTTTGTGTCACAGATGTCTCAGGGCTGAAGAAGCAAGTTCCATGTTGTCGGTTTTTGCTGTTTCCTTTTGCCTCGATGATATACATAAATGAATGGCCAATTACAATTATCTGCAGGACTGTTAATAATGCTCTACTGCAAATTTCTACCTTTTACATATGACAGTGCAAATTGCAGAATAGCATTGCGGCACACACCTGTCAATTGCTCATTTGTGGTTCCTGTGATGTTTGGCTATGTTTATAACTCCTTGTCCTTAGTTTGAAAGATACTGCTAACATTACGCTATGTAAATGGAGTACGATTGTATTCACAAAATCACGTGATTGAGCGCGTCCGCACAGCTAAAGCCTATTCCATACTGCACATCAGGCGTATACAAAACAAGTAATAGTTTCCCATTCGCCATAATTCAACACTTAACTTTTATCTGTACCGTCTAATAGGACGAAGGGAGTATTTATTACTTTCAACGGACATGGTATAGTTCAAGTTTGATATTCTGCTAAAACATAACCACACAAATTAAACATCTTCATTAAAATTAATAAAATGTCCCAAATATTGAGCTCGGTAATAGAAGCGGGGTGTTTACACATCCATATTAAGTTAGTTCACACATTTTATTTGCTTTTGCATTTAAGAATACTATTATTAATTTTATATTTACTGCGCAAGTAAAAAGAAGTAATGCCGAGGATAAGCTTTAAAATAAAAAACATATAAAAGTGGAGATAACACACCCACAGACCATATTTGTATCAGTACACATTTGGCACATAAAGTGACTGATGATAAAAGAGAGTTAGAAGCTCGCGGGTAGCGGCGTCAGTGTGAATCTACCGGGCAGCCTAAGGGAGTTTAGAAAAGTTTGCGCTGCAGAATCTGCTCATATTTCTTTATTATCTGGTCCGATCCAATTCCTTATTTAATCCTGTTCTGTTCCAGATTAAACCCTACGTGAGTGCAAGACAAAATATTAGTTTACATAGGGTTTTTTATTTATCAGGTTGGCACTTGAATTTTTATGAGGTGAATTTTCCGTGCTTCCCTTAAGAAAAGAAAACTGGTTTTATCGATCTCGGATTGCTGTATTCATTAAGAAATACGCTTATGCAATGGAAATTTTATATTTGGAAACAAACTTTCTGTCATGAAATTTCAAATTATTTTGTAGTTCTTCCCATATTTTGTTCGGAATGACGTCTACATTTCTATTTCCCTTTTCACATACATTACAATCGCATATAGTGTAGAAACTATAATTGTTGTGATTACCTTCCTTGTTATTTCCTGACGCCCACCTCAGATTTCATGCTTAATTTCATTCAAATTTGAGATCCAATTCAGCGTTTTAAATAATTTTGGATATCCATATTTAAATTTTTGAATATTGCAGTAAATATTTAATTGTTATATTGTATTTGATGCTGGTTTCATAGACTTGTGTAAGTTTTAGATTTAAGTATTCCTGCTGTAAATACTCGTTATTATCATTGAGAACCATCAATTCTCTACAGCCTCTTCCATCTGATTGAATTACAGTTTAATTTCTCTACTACTAAACCTATAGTAGGTAGAGGAAGTATTATTACATTCCACCCAAAATTCAGAGAGCAAGATTTCTCCTGGGATACATGCTTTGAGGCAGCTGGAACCTAAAACCCCTTAGTTTCTCTATCACGTACGCAGTAGGTAGAGAAGGTGTTGCATTCTACCCAAAAATAGGTATGTTGATCTTACCGGAAACAGACATTTTGAGATCTCCTGTGTATAAATATTTTCTGTAAAAGTTCCCTGTGTTTACATGTCTGTGAAAAGCACAACTCAGATTCTAAAGGTAACTCATGAAGCCCAGTATTTAAGTTCGACATCCTCATGCAAAACGAAGAATTTTCAGGAAAATTTCTCCAATCCAAAGTACCTTATAAATTGACCATTTTTCTAAAAACTTTGATTTTAGAAGGGAAAAAATGGCTCTGACGAGCCTCTCTCAATTCAACTTGATGCCTTTTGCATAACTGGTAAGATTTATTTTTTATTTTTTTCTGAGTGGAGGAAAAGTCCCTTTACGGAGTTCCACTGTGTTGGAGGGCATAATGGGGACTGTGGGGCTCGCCTGACCTTGGCAATACCCACTAAAAATTCCACGGGATATAGGAAGTAAATTGATAGGATAAATAGCGTGGCTACATGCGATCCCGCATAACACCCGCGTTAGTACTTGAAAGCTGCTAAGCGCGTGGGAAGGTAATTCTAAGCTAGAGCCATGAAACTTGACTGCAGCCTAGTGCTTGGAGGTGGTATTGGGTAAGGACAGGTACCGGGATAAATGGTGAGGATGTTAAGCCTACAGCACGCGGTGATACATGAGTTGCTCCACGTACATTCGGCTGTAGAGCTTCTTCTTCTGTTCAGCTGTGAGTTGCCGGAGGTTCTCTGGTGATGCTGCTGGTGGTTGGTTATTGAGGCTGACGAAGTTCCTGAGGAGACCCCGGAGACCCTCATAGAGTTCGTGCAGCTTCCGGTGATCGGTGTGTTGTTTCGTTGTGTAGTGTGGTGTCTGAGTTGATGAATGCCTGGAGTCCTCTTAGGAGGTTCTCCAGGTCGGTCAGCTTGGCCGCTATGACCAGGAACTCCGAATTGAAATCTTGAACGACCTCCCCTAGGCCCCGGACTTCCTCCCTGAGCTACTCCTGGCTGATGGTGTGGACTGGTGCTGCTGGCTGTTGATGAGGTTGCTGTTGTGGCGGCTGTTGTGTGCTCAGCTCTGCTGAGAAGATGACGACGCTAGCGGGTCAGGTGATGCCTGCCTGCAAAGATGCAGGGAGCACAGCACCTGCCCTGTATAATGGTTGTGCCCTCCACAAGAAGCACATTAGCGGCGGCGGCAGTGGCGGCGGCAGCGGAGGTCGTGTTCTGTGCAGACGAGGCGAGGCAGGAGGCACTACAGTTATGGCACCTCGGCTCGGCTGCACAGGACTCTGCTGTATACCTGTAGGCGTAGCAGCGGCGGCATTGAACTAGTCTGGTCTGTCGGCTAGCCTCGGTCCTCAACACCCGCACTAATAAGGGCAGGCCGGTAACCAAGGCAGCTTCCAGTTCGGTGATGCTAGCTAGCTCCACCCTGACTAGCGGTGTCTGGCCCTGGGCTGTCATGATGCGCATTGCCCTCGTTGTTGAGGGCAATTTGTGTTTGCAGATCCCGGTGGCGGCTGTCGGATGACTGCCGCTGTGAGCTGTCCTGCTCTCGGGTGGGAGACAGAGCCAGGTTCAGGCAGCGTTTCGCTCGCTGCTGTGCTTGATGGTGGTGGCGTGGCGGCGTCTGGCTGGCGGCCGCTGATGACTGGCCTGCTCCCGGCAGGGAAGCAGGGCGTGGTTCCGGCAGGGATGGCTGCGAGCGAGGCTGCTCTTCAGTGATTTCCTGCTTAGCGGCGGTGGAAGTCGTTTTCGATGCCTTCTTGACTCGTCCCGTTTTGAAGCAAGGATGTTGCTTCGGCGAAGGCTCGAAAAGTGAACTGGTAAGAGATAAACGGAATTTTACAACATTCAACATGTCAACCTCGGTGAAAACACTCAATGTATGTCAAATACAACTTCTTATGGAGTGCACCATTTCAGAGATATTACGTATTTGTTTGTATTTTCCAATACATGTTTTTTTTTTCTTCAAATAGTAATACAGATGCATGATATAATGACTAGCTCTAAATAGGATTTGACGCTTAAAGTCTACGATATTCCCATATTCCCCTCATACTTACAAGAAAGTTAGGAATAAGATTAATCTTTATTAATATGAAGTAGATTAGGAAGAAATTCTTATATGTCATACGTACAAGAGTAGAGAATGCCATATGAGTGCACCATGTCACTATTATATATTGTACGTTCAAAGAAAAACTACTGTTTAAGCAGACTGTTTTTTACAATGCCCATTCTTCCTATAAGGAAATTTGTAGCAGCACAATTTTCTGTGATCGTCAATATCAATTAACACAAAATAAAGAAATAGGTATTTTAAAGAATATTTTGTACAAGAGTGAGTAGAGAAAATCATGTGAGTGCACTTATAACATTTTTGGAAAACGGATCTGTATGTATATTAATGTATCTCCCTGTAAAGTAGGTTATAGTCGAAAAACAAAAGTTTGGTAGAACATCAAAGTTACTATTTAAGTAAATGGTCCTTCAGGAAAGCGATATGAAGACTGCAGAAAATTTTTCAATGCTCAATTAGGCTTTAACGGGAAAAAATCGTTGCCTATTATTTTCTTCAAAACGGCTCTATTTTTATTGAACTGTAATGTATTTAAGATATTTGTATGGCGAACGAAATTATGGCAATTAGGCAATTTTGAATTTTATGCCTTGTGAAGCCTTGTGAGGGGAGCCTTCAATAACTGTGGCACAGGACTACGCGAAGTCATTGTGGGACAATCGTGCCTTGAAGTAACCATTTTGGAGAAAGGGATGAAGGAAAGTGCTGAAGGGTGACCAGATCCGTGCGACGTTGTCAGCTAGCAAAGACAATTCCAATATGATTCCAATCCGACACCAGCCTGCCGTGACCGCTTCGTGGGTGGGTGGTTAGACCGCTCGACTTTCACCTCGAGTTCGATCCCAGGCGATCACAAAGTGAGATTTGTGGTGCACAACCTCCTTGGGGTGGGTTTTCTCCGGGATCTTTGTTTTTCCCCGCCATCTAATTCTACCGGTGCTCCATCTTCATCTCGTATATCATCAATATCACATGTAGTAAAAGCGGGGCTACCATGTCTGAGCCATCTGCTACTTCGCATTCCCAGAAACAGCTCCTTGGAAGGATAAGGGCTTCAGCTGATATGCAAGCTTAGGGAAGAATCTTTCCAGAGCGCAAACTCGAACGTCCAGCCGCAAGAAACCGACCGCCGTCACCTGTTCGTATAAACTTGATACATATGAGGAAAGAATAGGTGCAGGAAATTCGGGTAGAGGGAGAACCACTCCATAACTCACTTATCGACACAGAGAACAAGAAAAGAACTCATGGTCAGAGGATAGCCTTAACGAAATGGAACTACTAGCCGACACGTTACTACCTCTATTTCATGCTACCGGTACATTTACCAGGTTATAAATATTCTAAGTTTAATTTTTTTAGCTATTGTTTATAATATTAGATTGTCAGCTAAACGGGGATATTGGGCGCTGGTAAGTTATTCCCACTAGAGGTGTGGCAAGAGAGGAGCGAAAAAAGGTATTCTGACAGGTAACTTTAGGCGACGACATGGCCATGTATTGCGGAAATGACAGTAGCGGCTTCCTGTCAAGCACCAGCGTTATTTTTGTTCGCTTTTTCCCCACATTTGTTTCTTTTTGCAGCAGTTTTCTCTGGTCACTTTGATGTGTTTGGAGCGTGTTACACTCACTTCACAATTACCCGCATTTTCGTCCGTACCTCTTGCCTTGTTCAAACTGACAGTCCAAACGCCTAAAGCACCAAAATCAAATAAGGCTAAGTTTCGGAAGTTTAAAGAGTAACACACTCGTTGATTCAGGAAGCATTCCGCAGAGGAAATAAAGGCAAGATGAGCAAAAAGTGAAACAGAAATGAGAAAGGCTCAGAAAGAGGAAATATAGGAGAAAAACGGAAAACTCTAATACATGGTAGTGTTTAAAATGAAACCGGAGAGTCACAGAAAGAAAAGTAACAAAGCAATCAGAAAGTCAAAGAAAAACAGAACGGGGAAGAAAACGTCTGCAGAAATTGTAATAACACTGGGCAACAATGAAAATATATCGGGCTTAAAAATAGTGAATTTACATGTATTTCCATCTCCTGAATTAAAACAATCACCGTAAAATGATACATTAGCTTTTGTTTTGAAGATAATGTAACATTTCATTTTTAGAGTGAAGATCTTTAATTTGGGGGAACCTTTTTGGGATTTGGCACACTTGTCAAATTACATCAGAGATAAATTTTGGAAATTAAGTGATGTAAAATTTAAGGAAGGGATTTTTGTCGGACCACATATAAGAGAACTTGTAAAGGATCCTGCATTTGACCAAATTTTGGAGGGGAAAGAAAAGGAAGCTTGGGAAGCCTACAAGGGTGTTGTTCATGGAGTTTTAGGCAACAAAAGAGATGACAACTACAAGCATTTGGTGACAGTGCTCCTGCAAAAATATCGTAACCTTGGATGCAACATGTCCCTTAAGATCCACTTTTTGCACTCCCACCTAGACTTTTTCCCTCCTAGTTATGGAGCTGTTATCGATGAACATGTGGAGAGATTCATTCAGGACATTTCCGTTAAAGGAACTAAGATATCAGGGCCGTTGGAATGAAGTAGTGCTTGCGGATTACTGTTGGTCTTTGTATAGGGATTCTGCGAAACTCCATCACAAGAGGCAAGTTAAAAGACGACGAAGTCAATAGGCCTCCACATGATTCTCTTTAGACACGACCATCTGCGAAGTATTTTTCCAACAATTTAGAACTCTTAGCATGTAATTAACAGTTAAAAAATCTTGCACTTTCAATGTTGTTAGCATGTATGTAAATAAAATGTATCCTTTTTGCTCAATCCGTTAATATGTAATACTTCCACCTTCCCTATATCATAGAAACTAGAGCTAATAAAATTTTTTCATTCTCATATTTGTTTTTCTCAACCCAAAATTAGTAGGAATTGCCTCATGAAGTGCTAGAAACATAAAAAGATTAATTTTTTGTTGCCCAGTGATAATTCACTAGAAAAACAAACAAGACAAGAAAATAGTACTATAAATTGGGGGAAATATGAACGTTTTTATACCACCTGTGCTGCATTTTAAGCATCTCTACCGTCCCCTTCTCGGTTGCTGTTTATTTCAACTCAACAAGTATCTCCTAACCCAGAAGTTGTAACACTGCTGTATGTGTTTGCAAAATACATTCCACAAAAGCTGTTAGGAAGTTAAGGAAAAATTAATTAAACACAATATAAAACGTCGCAGCATCTTACCATAAAAGGTACACTAAATAACATAAGAGTGTAAGCACACAAAAGTCATAAACAATAAAAGTAACAGTTAAAACTGCTGCAACTTTATAAAATACTTCCTAAAAGTACGAGGTGGGTTCAATAAGTAATGTAATACATGCTTTTTCTCGGCGGATTTTGGTTGGAAAACCTGGCATTTCTTGTGGAACATTTTCAAACATACAAAAGTGAACATTTTCAAACTTTCTAGGAATAGCTCGTTAAGTTTTTATTTGAAACGATTTTTATATAATATCGTAAAACTGGTATACGTTAGGCGAAAGACGAATGCGCGTTCTGAGGCATGCGATTTATTTTAAATAACGTTTTATGGGTAGAAGCCATTTCCAAGGTATCGGTTTGTAACCAGATTTCTATGTTGAAGTTGGGATGCACGCTAATTGTTTCGAAGACCCAAGTCGGGAAGCCAGATGTAACACGGTTACTTCGTTGTACGAGGGTTGTTCAATAAAGAATGATCACATTTTTTTTTGACCACGTACCTTTACTCATCCTCATAATTTTGATGGTCCTTCTCAAAATAATCTCCCTTGAATGCGATGCACTTGTCTCAGCGTTTCTACCAGTCTTCAAAGATATGCTGGAAACCATTTTTGAGAGATCCTTCAAAATCGCCTCCGCAGGATTCACCATTGCTTCTGATGATGCGTAATGACTCCCACGAAGACGTTTCTTCAAGTTAGAGAATGAAAAATAGTCATATAGTGCTAATCCGGACTATAGGAAGGTTGAAGGATGCACTTCACGTTGATTTTTGCAAGATATTCAGCAACACCATTGGTAATATGCAGTTGCATATTGATTTGGTGCAGCATCCAGCCTGCTTCATGTGGTGTTTTGTGCCTGATTGAACTTGCAATGTTTTCAGGGCCTCCCTGTAATATTATCCAGTTACTGATGTGTGTGCAAGTACAACATGCTGATAAACCATTCCATGAATATCAAAGAATGAGATGACCATAACTTTCCCAGCAGAAGCAACTACTTCTGTTTTTTGGGGGACTGGTGATGAAGGAGATTTCCACACTCAGCTTCGCTGTTTACTCTCAGGATCAAAATGATGTAGCCAAGTTTCATCAGCAGTGATTACGTTTGAAAGAAACTCCGGATCTTCCTCTAACATTAACTTTAACTGCCTGTTACCTCCATTGCAGCGGTAGGCAATAGTGAATATGTCTGAACTTATCTGGTTCTCACAGGCGGGAACCAGGAGTACCAACAATGAAACTACTATGGCGTGTTTGTTTCACATTAAGCTAAGAGAATATAATAAGGTTGAATTTTAGTGCAAAAGTTATGACCGCAAAATATTATGATCATTCTTTATTGAACAGCCCTCGTAGTTTAAATTGGTTCTTGATTATTGTGTCTGCTTAAATAAGAGACATTAGAACTCTCGTTTTCAAGTGTGGTTACGAGTGAAATAAATACAATTTTGGATAAGTTTAATTTCATAATATATAATTTAATTGTATAATCTGGACTACATTTTACTCAAACTTTATTTCCTTGTCAATTATTGCAGTTGACCTCCAGATATCGATAAATCCTTATATCCTTAATAAACAGTTTCCGTTAATTACATAAAATTGCGCACTCCTGAAAGTCTTCTCATCACTATCCTAAACCTTTTATCTTCTCCGCTTCATTTTTCCCACCATAAGGATTATTGATTTTATTTTTAATATAAAAACTTTTATATTCTCCGTGACATTTTTCCACCATCAAGCAAGATTATTGATTTTTTTCCTTCCATAGCAACCTTTATAGTTTTATATTGTCATTACATGACCCACTAAATTTCCTTCTAGAATCTGACTTCCACACACACAACATAAACATTATAATACTTTTAAACATTTTCCCCAAATTCGAAATAACGTCACCAAGCAAATAAACAAAACTAATTTCCAACTTCAAACAAAAACTACCGTTAAAGGTTCGAATTGTTCAATACTTCCTCATTTTTAAGGTCCTGTCCACTTTAAATGAATGCATGTTAAACAGCATGGAATTTACTAGACAGCATATAGTAACGCTGTTATGTATTTGATCATCTCTATTCACTTTGCATTTATAACAAAATATCCACTGTAACTATTTAAACAAAGGATCGTTTCAATTAAAATAAAAAAATCAGCTTTCACAAAATGCCTTTTTACCCATAAAAAATAACACAGGCTAGAAAATGCCATATGAAATGTAATACATAGTAGTTTTCATTATGTAGTGACATAGATAAAAAAGGCTGCACACTTCATAGTGCCATACTATCAGATTAGTCAGTTAATAACAGAAACTGGTATGATCTCTTTTGGTCAAGATTATGCTTGAGAACACCAAATAAATACCTACTTTCTAAGACTGAAGTCTAACTAGAAGAGTGGTTTAGTTTGAAGACGGGAAAGCACACATAGTGCAGCTGGTGAAGGGCACTAGTAGAAATATATGACATTGGTAAATTTGGAAGATATATTTACCTAGTAGAATATAACATTATTTCTAAGATTCTGTAGGTAATTTGTGCAGAATATAACGAAAAAAGCAAAGCTAGAAGAGGAGAAAGAATGTGAAGGAAAGCTGCACTTGACAGCTCTGACTTTCTGTTCAACATTTACTTGGAGAATTTGGTAAAGTGTGCTTTACAGAATCAGCAAACCGCTGAGGAGGAAGAAGAATAAAACACTTAAGATTGTTGCTCATGTGGCGCTGTTTATAAAATGAAAACGATTTTAAGAAACAAAGATATGTGGAATTAAACAGCGCAATGAGTACAAACGTATGAAAACTGAGCAAAAACCTAATGTATTGCCTTAACCCGGATTTCTCTAATACCTCTTTTGCAAAGTATTTTACATTTTTATGCGGGAAAGAAAAAAGCTAAAGAGATTGGCATTCTTCTTTAATGTTTGCTGCTATATGATTCCTTTGGAATGCTATTCTTTTAACACAAATATGAAAAAGAAGGAAAGAAAGAAAACCTCTGATGCGTTACGTCTCATGACTTTCTGCACATATTGCATCTCCTTCAGTTTAAAAAAAATGTATAAGAATAGCTTTTATTATATATTTCCTTATAAGCAGAATGAAACTGGGAAGTACGTCTTTGAAGAGCTAATCGCTTATGTATTGAAATTTTTAAGACATTGACAAGAAATACCTTAGAAGTGGTTAATTATGCAGCCAATTATATACAAAGCATTGTGTGCGTTAACGTTTAGGTACAAGATTCACATATATAGTAAAATTTTATCTTTTACGGATTACCAATTATGGGAAAATCATCCAGAATTAAGAACACCTCAGAGACTTCCCCTTCAAACCAAAGCGGCCCGGGTTCTATTTCAGGTGTCCTGAAACTGATATTTGTGGTGGACAACAGGGCGCTGGGGATTTTCTCCAGGATCTGCCGTTTCCCCTACCATGTCATTCCATCGGTGCTCCATCTTCATCACATGTATAATCAGTGTCACCGCCTGCGATGCCGCATGTACTAAATGTGGGCATTAAACACTATTCATTTGATACTTCCCAGAAACCCAAGATATACGTTTCAGTTGCCAAAAATATTTTATACCTATAGCTAGTATTTTAATACAAATATTTTGAGATATTTTGGGAAAATAAAGGCTTTTCAAATACAATTTCATATAAAGAGTAGATTAGAGTGATGGATTTTCTTCATTCTTCGTGTTGTAATCTTTAAACAGATTGAACGAAATACCTCGTTTTTGCGTTGTAGCCATGCTGTTCATAGACACATTCACAGATGCATAAAGATATTTCCCTAAAAACTGCTTGCTTTTATTCAAAAAGTGTAAAAAAGTGAACTTTTGGTGAAATGTCGGTGTTGAATTTTTGGCTGGAATTCTTTATCTTTTCTACTTACTGTGTAGGTGGCAAATAGTGTAAAAGGAATTGGATTTTGGAGCAGAAAAAGGAATGGTTAATTCTACAATGCATTTTATTTCGGATAAAGTAGTATGACTTTGTGGGTTAGTATAATTAAAAAGCTTGTTAAAGAAATTTAAAATGCTCTTTGTTTCAGTGGAAAGACGACTTGTACACCCTCTACGAAATCGCCTGCGGTACGATTCAAAGGTCCACTACACAGATGTACACACACAATTAACAGCTCACTGGCGACTGACCATTAACAACTGCTGACTCGTGCCTTGTCACTTATTTACACCTGAGACATTTTTCTCGAACGTTGCGGAAGTTTCACGGCCTTTCACGACGGCAAGAGGAGAGGGAACTATCCAGACATCTCTCTGTCTCTTTCTCTCTCTCAGCAAGCGTCCAGCGCGAGCACCACTCTCTTTCCTGCCCACACGTAGCTCCGGCTTTGCACAATCCGCCGCAAAACAATGCCTCGCAACGTACGCCTGGTCAACGTACATAGATTCTATATCTTTCTTACAGTTTATTAATCCTGCAAAATTCATTCAAAGTGAAGAGAACTTCAAAGGCTATTCCAAGAAATTTCAAGATACACATTTTGTTTTACATGAAAATAGTTTTAAACTTCTGGCTAAAAAGTAACGATCAATTGTGAGAAAATCAAATATTTTGATAAATGTTCAACAAGAAGAGCAATTCAAGACGGGAAGGCTTTTTTATATGGCACCTCCTAAATGTCTTAAAGCTATATGTCAAATTTGGTGTTTAGTAGACTTCTTGATTTTGAGTCGTGCTGTGAATACACGCAAACACACACTTACACAGGTAAGATAACGTTTCCTAATAATACTTTTTTGTTTTGCTTTTTGAGGACCTCAAAACATGTACCTGCATCCATGAAATTTCGACATCAGCATGTTGAGTGGAATGCATATCCTCTAATTAGTGCAAGTATCTAATAGAGAAAATAAAAAGGAAATAAGAAAAGCACATGCGTTCATGATGAGATATTTGATATGTATCAGAACTGCGACAGCATCCAAAGCATAACAAGGACAAAGAAATACGAGGGCTATCCAGAAAGTAGATTACGTTTTGGAATAAAAAGTAAACAAAGTATAGGAAACAAATATTATTATATACAGATGAAAGCCACACTCAAATACTACTTTTCGACATAGTCACCATTCAAATTAAGGCATTTATCGTAGCGATGTACGAGCTTGGAAATTCCTTCGTCGAAAAATTCGGCCGCCTGCGCCTTCAACCACTTCGTTACCTCTTCTTGCAGCTGTGCGTCGTCATCAAAACGCTGCATAGCCAGCCACTTCTTCATTGCTGGGAATAGGTGGAAGTCGCTCGGTGCCAGGTCAGGACTGTACGGCGGATGAGGAAACAACTCTCACTTAAAAGATTCAAGAACTTCACGAGTGACATTTGCCGTGTGGGGCCGGGCGTTGTCGTGAATCAACAAGATCTTAGAGCTCAACATTCCTCTGCGCTTGCTTTGAATGGCTCTTCTGAGTTTTTGGAGAGTTTGGCAATACCTTTGAGAGTTTATTGTAGTGCCTCTTTCCAGGAAGTCCACCAAAATCACAGCTTTTCTGTCCCAAAAAACAGTCGCCATCATCTTCCTTGCCGACATTGTTTGCATGCATTTCTTGGGTTTTTGGGGAGAACTTGTGTGCCCCCACTGCATTGATTGCAATTTCGTTTCACAGTTCACGTGTTTCACCCATGTTTCGTCACCAGTAACGATGCGATCGAGTAAAGAGTCACCATCCTTATGGTAAACGTCCAAAAAGTTCAACGCTGCAGCCATTCGCTGATTTTTGTGGTCCTCTGTCAAGATTTTTGGAATCCATCTTGCACAAAACTTGTGGTAACCAAGCTTTTCGCTGATGATTTCGTGCAACAAACTTCGCGAAATTTGTGGAAAACTCAAAGAAAGTTCCGTTATTGTGAACCTTCGATTTTCACGGACTTTAGCATCGACTTTTTCGACAAGTTCGGCAGTCACTATGCTGGGTCTCCCACTTCGATCTTCGTCGTGAACATTGGTTCGGCCATTTTTAAATCTGATGACCCACTGACGCACTCCACCTTCAGTGATAATGTTGTCCCCATACACTTCACAAAGCTGCCGATAGATTTCTATCGGTTTACAGTTTTTTGCAGTCAGAAACCTTATTACTGCACGCACCTCGCAGCTCGCGGGATTTTCAATTAACGCAGACATTTCAAACCGTCACAGTATCTGAACGGAGCACAGCACGAACCTCTCACTAGCACGGCTAGATGCCGACTGAGCTGCGCAACGCTCTGACCCCAAGATGGCTGCGCTAGCCCTGCCCCTAGCGGAAACAGACGAAAACGTAATCTACTTTCTGGATAGCCCTCGTATTTTACATTGCATAGCCTGAAAGATGAGGTTAGGAAGAGATTTGAGTGTAATAATGGATGGATGGTAGAGAAACTTGGGCGCTGAAACATTGGTTTAAATAAAGATGCACCGAAATGGATGGGGAAGAATTTCGCTTTGGGTAATATCAGACAATGTTAGGACAAATGATTAATACAAGAAATGGAAGAGACGAGAGGGCCGAGAAAAGAGAGATAGATTCGGTTTCCGTGGGTGAAAAATCATAATTGATTTATCTCATAAACAACAAAATTATGCTGACAACTTACAATATTTGAACTAAGGGGCTTAATGTTATTATCTTGCTACATTAAGAGAATTCTTCCGTTCCGGAGCTATAAGAGAAGATTAACTTTTACGAGCAGCCCCAGAGGATTATTAGAGAAACGTTCAGGCACAGTAACATCAAACTGTGCTTTCTGCGAAGCTATAGTTCCAAACGAATGGTTTTGAATTGGCAAATATTTTTTTCTCCACTGCAAGCCAGAAGCAGGAAAAATAAGCCGAAAACAATATTTTCTCTAGCATTACTTGGCTACTATAAACATAGTATTTGTATGCAATGTGATATTTTGTTGCACTCGTGAGTAAATTATTTGGTTAACACCGGTTACTTTAATTTTAAATTTGCATCCGGGCCAAGCTGGCTGCAATAATATTCAACAATCAGTGACGGAAGTGAATTGGTGAGAACTGTTGGTTTATTTTCTCACGTGCAGTTATCGGAGTTGCATATATATTTCCGTTCATAACCGCAATCATGCAGAAAGCGAACACCAATAGTGGTGGCATGTGGTCATGTGAATTTTATTTGTTTTACAACAGAAAAATTTACATACCACAGCCCACATAAATTAAATATAACATAGGTAAACAAAAGACCACATTTAAAATATGACACAGTCAATTGCCTTTGGACCTGTTTTGGGTTATAAACCAAACTTTGATCTCCAATTCACAGGAAGGTGAATGTTTATATACTAAAAGTTTCATTATATATTTTCCAAAAAAGCTATTTTAATGTGAAACATTCTTAAAAATAATGTATAAACACATGTATGCATGAAAACTATTTAAACCAATGGCTCTATCTGGATTTAGAGCTTTCCTGGCAAATTCTGTAACAGTCTTCGTAGACAACTCTCTAGGAAAATAATGATTATATGGATTCTGCAGGCATTTTAGAGTTGTCATCACACTTCTCCTCAGGGCACTATACCAAGAAAGGCCAGTGCAAATAAATGCAGTGTCCCAGCAAGAGAAATATGCTCTGTGAACTTAAATAGCTTGGAGCAAAGTTAATATCTATTTTATATTTAGCCTTTCAAAGTGTCATGTATGATGTTCTAATGTGGAGAATGTTAAAAATGTTTCCAATTGCCAGCATATATCCTCTGTATTGATGTGAAATTAATGTTAGTAATGTTCAAACAGGTAAATCTCCATATAGGAAACATCTATATAAAACTTGGATCATCTAGTATTGAGGTATTTCGTGATTGCCGTAGTTGAGAAACATCTGGTAACTTCTTCATAATTTTAGAACGTTCTTTTGGGCTACATTATTCATTCCATAAAAATCTCTACTGTAAGTAAAATCTTGATTTCTATTTGAAATCTTTAATGATTAAACCGCAACTTAAGATCCAATATTGTAAGTTAGCCAGCTTCCTTGGAATATATGCAAACTTTGAAGTTGTTCCTTTGTAGAGAAATGATTTAAGAGTCATTGAGGTAAATACATTAATATTAACGAAGAAATATAAACTTGTGACATGAGCACAATATTTTTCCAGATATCCAGAATATTATCAAAACATTAACGCAGAAACCACCTCAAAACAACGTAAATAACTTGTGAAAGGTGTTAACACCGAAGACTTCAATGGCTATCGAAGGTATAGCATTGCATTTTATGTTACTATAAATGACATTAACTTATGTTTGTATTATATTTTACTACAGGTAAAAAGACGGAACACTTTTATAATCCATAAAGTTTCACACTATCTCGTAAAAGATATCATAGTAAAAATAATTAAAACCTACTTTCTTTCAGGTACACTTACATACATATTCTAAAATTATATTTATAGGAATTACGCTATTTGTCACGAAGACAAATAAAATAATTAAGTTACCATCAGAAGACTGCATTTTTCGTTTTTCTCTTTCTGTACTGAGCGAAAATGTCAACTTTTTTCGCGAAATCCACTAAAGTGAACAAGGCTGAAGTTGAAGCCAGCTCTCGAGCATTGTTTTGGAATTGTGTTTAATGAAAATCATTGTGGATGGCCCTACCTATTAACCTGACCACAAGCTTTTATGTTATTGTTGCATTTCTATTGCCACTTTATCTACGTAAGCTAAATGAACTCCAGAAAGGCCATAAGGATTTAATTAGGACCCTTTTTAAAACATATGTTAATAGAGTCAAATAAATTTAAAACTTCTTGCACGATGCTGAAAGATGGTTGCATAGATTGCATGACGCATAGTATGAACGAAGACTGAACAATTTCCGGTACTGTTATGCAATAGTGAAACGACAGCAGGTTAAGCTATGAACCTGTTATGGCATAGTTAACTCAATAGCTATTTCCTCTAAAGAACTAAGTGGCATTACAGTCCAATAAAAATATTAACTTTTTATGTTCAGTATCTTCATATAGCATTTATTTATTTTCTCGAGCAAATAGATTTCTGATGCATATAAGTAGCCAGTGTAGGTCCACAATGTTACACATAACTTCAAAATAGATCATAGTGCCTACTATCTATTTACATAAAAGAAATCCGAAATAAAAAATAAAGGATTTTCAATTCAATAAACCAATGTCATTTAATAAATAAATGTAGGGAATTTATTTGGTGCATATGAGCACGTTCAAAAATATTTATTATTCTTTCCTTCAAATGGGTTGTCCCTAATGAGCCATATGACAACAACACGAGCAACAAATGTAACTGCGAAATTTTTGGAATGTTTGCAGTGGGCATATACTAATAATCATAATAATCATAATGATGATGATAATGATGATAATGATAATAATAATGATGATAATGATGATAATAATAATGATAATGATAAAACAAGAACTACAATAATAATAATAATAATAATAATAATAATAATAATAATAATAATAATAATAATAATAATAATAATAATAATAATAATAATAATAATAATAATAATAATAATAATAATAATAATAATAATAATAATAATAATAATAATAATAATAATAATAATAATAATAATAATAATAATAATAATAATAATAATAATAATAATAATAATAATAATAATAATAATAATAATAATAATAATAATAATAATAATAATAATAATAATAATAATAATAATAATAATAATAATAATAATAATAATAATAATAATAATAATAATAATAATAATAATAATAATAATAATAATAATAATCACTATATTATTATTATTATTATTATTATTATTATTATTATTATTATTATTATTATTATTATTATTATTATTATTATTATTATTATTATTATTATTATTATTATTATTATTATTATTATTATTATTATTATTATTATTATTATTATTATTATTATTATTATTATTATTATTATTATTATTATTATTATTATTATTATTATTATTATTATTATTATTATTATTATTATTATTATTATTATTATTATTATTATTATTATTATTATTATTATTATTATTATTATTATTATTATTATTATTATTATTATTATTATTATTATTATTATTATTATTATTATTATTATTATTATTATTATTATTATTATTATTATTATTATTATTATTATTATTATTATTATTATTATTATTATTATTATTATTATTATTATTATTATTATTATTATTATTATTATTATTATTATTATTATTATTATTATTATTATTATTATTATTATTATTATTATTATTAGCAGCAGCGGTAGTAGTAATAACAGCAAATATTTATATTATTTGCTGTTTTCGTAGGTATGTGTATTAAACTTAATAATAGCCCCTGCTATTATAGATAAATACGTTTTACAGACAAATACAGACACAAGGAAGTTACATTATTGGAAGACATTTCAGAGAAGAAACAGAGAAGGATTTCACAAGATCCTGAGTGAGGCCGTCCCAAAACTGTAATATGTTTTCTTGAAATTATGTAAGAGTTCTAGAATTAGGACTCAAAGGAGCATTATTGGTAGGGGTTGCACTGAAAGGGACACAATTTTTCAGATTTTCCCCACAGTTCAAAGTAAACGTATGTAAGCAACAAGTTGTATCTAAAATTGATTTTTACTCCTTTCTTATTTATTCATAGAATACATTTAATACTACGTCACGATAAAGAATAAAACAAACTTGGATTTTTATTTCCATTCCTACCATTGCACTTGCACTGCCACCAAAGTGTGTTTTATTTCATAGCTAAATATTTAATCACGGTTGTCATTTGGTTCTCAGCATGAAATCGTTTGATAGATTTCAAGATACATAATAGAAAGGAACTTAACTATGGCTTACATACATAAAAGCAAAGCCACGAAACAGATTTTAATGTCAGAAATGCAAGAAATAGTTTTACTATCGTAATTATACTCTGCCACATGTGCATACAGATACTGTAATGGGAGGAATTATATCAAAAGTTTCTCTTGTTAAACACGATATATAGTGCACAAATGTGAAATTGTTAAAACTTTTAAACAAGGAGAAACGAACAGCAGTACATCGTAAGTACCTACTCCATGGTGAGTTAGGGAACAAAGAGTGCATAACCTCAAAATTCTCTGCACAAAAAACCGCTTAATTTGCAACTTTGCTGCCCACTATTCCCAGCACAGAAATCAAATGAAAACCGTAAAGATAAAATCCACTTGCGTTTTCCAATAGACTCCTTAATTTATGAGGGGCAAACTTTCTTTACCACCATCGAGTTTGTGGTATTTGGAGTGGAGAGGGTGGGGAACAAAGTCAGTGGTGTGTTATACAAGTATATACCCTTATATTCTCAAAATGAACCATTATTGTAGCGGCAACAATAAAAGGTAAAACAAAATAGAATGCAAAAAATCGGTTTAGTGTTTTACTATCTACTGCAAAGAGTTAAGTGGTCTAAATATCAAGGAACAATGACATACTTTGTCTCGTTGTTATATAAAGTCGTACTTGGTATTTCTCCCTAGACCATTTCACGTTCAGGGACTTCGATTTTAATTGCGTTTATCTAAATATTTTGTTATAAGTATACTGTGTTACTGTTTTACACTTAAAACCTTAATGTTTGTACGCTGATAGAGACCATCTGAACAACTGGAAGAAAATTGACTGAAAGGAAATAAGAAAGAAGGAGTTATTGCAAATAAAATGGACAAAATACTCCCCAACTGACTAGGGAAATTTAGAGTAGGTGGCCGGTGGGAATCGAATCCAGGGCATTTCGAATGTGTTACAGGTTAATGCAGAACCATCTTGCTCGTCCAGGCAAAGATTAATAGTTAGATAAGGGAATTTCAATGATTGTTTCTGGACCATGTTAAAATCAGGGATGGAAGCAATGTTCAGATTCTTCTGTTATTTTAAACGGCTTATGTGTGTAATAAACCATGTCCTCGAAATGTAGTACTGATTGATCTAGAGAAAGCATTTGACTGAAAAATAGACACAAATTTGTGGACATTCTGTAGAAAATTATAGAGCATAGGCAAGAAAGAAGTCTGCTTAGTAATTTACCCAGCGAAATAGTGCCGCGGAAGTGTGTTTACTGTTTAAGGCCCTCGTTTACTACATACGGCACCGCAGGCGGTGACACTGATGATACATGTGATGAATATGGAGCACTGGTGGGGGAAACCGGAGATCCCGGAGAAAACCTACTCCAGCAGCGTATTTCTACCATAAAATTTCAATTTGCGGTCACCTGGAATCGAACCCGGCCGCCTTCGTGAGAGCCGAGCAGTCCTGCCACTCAGCCAGGGGTGGCCTGGTGCTGCAGAAGGCAAATAGAATTTACGAAAGCTACAATTAACGTTTTCAGACGATCACCCCAGCCTGTTGTGTGACTCGTTTGCGCTATACCACATGCCAGACTACTTCCATCTTGATGTAAATGTCTCAGAGGAGGGAGGTAGAGACAGCGATAGTAAGACAGTTGATTGGTCAGAAACGGTAATGTGTGTTATCTTTTAATTGCATACCAAACCTTAATGGTTGTTGTTTCCCTACCAGAGGTTTATATTAGCATTGAAGTAGCCTGACATATTATAGTGACTTAGTGAAATATATCGCGGTCACTGGAGAGCAAGTAAACTAATCAGGTGGGTGATCTATGGCCCAGTGATAAATGAAACGCATGGTATTAAGATATGAGGAGATGAAAAGGGAAGCTAAAAAATTAGCAGATTACCGAAAATTCACTTGCACATACGTGGAAGGCTAGCACAAACACCAGATGAAGAGAATATAAGAATCTTAATAAGAAATTAGAATGGTTACATATCTACACAGATGGATCTAACTTGGACAACAACCCAGGAGCAGGAATTAAGTGTGCACTGTTCTCATTCTATCAACCAGCAGGATACCACACAACAAATTTTGATGCAGAAGTAACGGCTATTCATATTTCACTCTAACACCTTCTATACAGAATAGATAAATTCAAAAATGCTGTCATACTTTCTGATTCTAAAGCAGCATTATGTGCAATAAGTTCATATAAAATGAGGTCAATCCAAATTAAGGTATGTCACAAAATGATCCAACAACTTCAAAAACTACAGAGAAGAATTATATTACAATGGATACCTGCACATTGTGGAATTGCTGGAAATGAATCAGCTGATTTTCTTGCCCACAAGGTGCAAATTCAATTCAGAACAAAAGTAAAAACTTACCCTTTACATCCATAAAAAGATTAATCAAAAGCAAATATAAAAACAAATAAAACCAATCAATATATAACAAAGCCAAAGATAAAAAATTGAACATTCTAATTAAAAATCCAGAAATTATTCCAGAAATCCCACGCAAAGCTGCAGTAGTAAATTTTATATTACTTACGGAACATGATTATTTGGCGATACACTTACTCAGAATAGGAATATATACAAGTCCAAATTGTCCTCTGTGCAATAAAGAAGAGGAAATGACTGAAGAACATCTTTTAACCTGTGAAGCCCTACATGCCGGACCTACTACACAGAAATATTGGAGAGCAAGAGAGCTAATGGCTTCATTGTTGACAACAACATAATAAGAAATTAGATAACCTATTTATTGGTTGGTTGGAGTGTTACTTACTACAGTAGTTCTTCGGTATATAGCCAGGATGCTTTAAATTTTATCCCTCTCCATCCTAGCATTATCTGTATAACGTCATGTGAAAAATTCATGTTCTCCACAGTATAAATCGACCTTCCAAATGCTTATGGTTCTAACGAAATATTAAACCATGCTTTCCTATTTATTCACTTTATATAAGCATATTCCTGAAGAATTTTTACTGACTGTTCTATTAAAATTTTAATATTAATATTACTTTTCCTTTGTAAACTATACTCCTCCACAGGAGAGAAAGTCTCCGAGGGATGAGACGCAGGGGGGTGGCCGAAGGTCCCCACACCTTCCCTGGACAGGTTTATGACAACCCATGTCAGTACAGTTACAGTCCATTCGAAAACATTCTGACGGCTTCTACTTTTGTGAATGAATCTTCTCGTCTTTAATGTACAGGGTGAATAGGGCGCATGTTTTTTTAATGGTCTGCTCCTTGTATAGCAAGCGTTCTGTGCCACACACATTCGCTGTCCTTGTCCCACAGCACATTCCTTACAGGGATTTTCTTTGCATTGCTATACTGTACACACTCTGGCTGCTCTTCATACTTCATCCATTTCTAGTGACTATAGCACTTCTCTTCATAAATCAGGGTACGTTCATCCGCCAGGCCGCGCAGTGGCTGAGTGGTTAAACCGCTCGGCTCTCACCGGGTTCGACTTCAGGCGACCGCAAAGTGAGATTGGTGGTGCACAACACAGCGCTGGGGCGGGTTTTCTCCGGGATCTCCATTTTCCCTTACCATCTCATTCCACCGGTGCTCCATCTTCATGTCATGTATCATCAGTGTCACCGCCTGTGCTGCTGTATGTAGTAAAGCGGACATTAAACACTACACCGTTCAACCGCCAGTTAAGAATTTTGTTTTGTTTAGTTGTCACTGCGAAATGATAACCAGCCTTTTAGGACTAGGATTAGTTTATACAATAGAGGGACAGAGCTCGCACACTTAGATCTTAATAAATATCAATGTCTGGAGAGGGTCATGAACGATTGTTCAACCAAGCAGCCCTTTAGGGGCGTATTCATGGTCGTACTTGGTCCGGACCATCTTCTACTTCAATTTTCTTATTGATAAAGCGGGATTAGCGACAGTCCGGGGAATAAACACGTTGGTCAGGCTCAAATTTTGGTCCGCCTTCGAGGTCTAGATTAAAGGCGGACTATCTTTGCAACATGGACGACAGTGAAGTGATGAATGTAGCTGTAGCGCCTAGAATTTATGAAATGAGACGACGGAGGAAAACTTATCTACCAAGAATAGAAATTATTGCGAAGTCCGACGACCTAAACTTCAAAAGCGGATATAGGTTTAGTAAATCGAACGCCAGAAATGATTCGTCCTAACCTGTACCTATGTCAGGGACGATAACCGAGGCCTGAGTATCTCAATTGACACTGAAACCCTAATAGCACTTTGGTATTATGCAAGTGGAGGATAACAAGACAATAATGCTGACCGGCATCAGTAAGTCGCATTACCAGTAAACTCGTTATAAATTTCCCACCATGCCTCCTCCTTTCTGACATTTGTATTCGTCGACACGGATTTATTTTCTATAATGTTCATTCTTTTTTGGACTAGAGAAAACATTGATCTTCCTCTGACCAATTAATATCACCCTTCTTCATATTATCCATATTGACAGCACACCAAACTTTGTTACCGAAGATTGTGTAGACCAAAGTGATAAATGAATACCACCCTTGTCCACGGAGAAGCTATCCTTTGAGCAAGCACCCACGGCACTCTCCACGAATATGGATGTATTCTGTTGGTTGGAGCTTTATATTTTCTCTGTTTATATATAACGGTTAAAAGAATGCGCAATTGAATATTTTGCCATATTTGGGTGCATTAAAGGTAGCAATGACCTTCTGAAACAACGAATATTTTGGGCCCAGCATATTTCCAATCTAATATGAGTCTGATTATGCAGCTTTACTGATCTTACGTTTAAAAATTAAGGCACGTTATTGATTAGTTTTCAAAAGCAAAAGTGAATCAGTAGGCGTATTTCTCATTTATGACGAAACATTAGGTCAATTAGTTTTTATTAGAGTAGATAATTTGCTACCTATTAAGCTGTAGTAAATAAAGGATAGTAAAGCTGAGTGGATTTAAAATTGTTCTAGCTTCTTGTTGAAGAAAAACGAAAATGTACTACTTATAAAGTTCCAGGGAAGTCTAATAATGTCTGAGCATAAAAGAGCAAACAAAATACAAAACAAAAGATTGAGGTTTCATTTTGTTACTTTAAGATGGTATAGCTAACAACGATAACAACAAATGTTAATAATTGCTTTGTATTTTGATTTGTAATCAATGGTTTCCTAAAGTACCACTAAAGTTTGTATCCATTGCAGTTAATAAGTATGATGCATTTTGAAACATTAAAAACATTCCATGAAGGAGTTATAAATGGCAAATATGTAGTTTCGTCTACTTGATATCAGAAACAACACTTTATTTTAAAAATGGTCCTGCAATACATTGCAGTTCTCTCAGTGATATCGTTAGCATTTTCTCGCAAAGGGAAAAGTCATTTTCTTTTTACTATCAGACCTTCCTGGCACCTGACCAAGCAATTTTATGGAGGCAACAATGTATTCGATATGGGGGATCCATAAAAATTTATAACAATTCTGCTTTGACATTTATTGGGAATTCATGTTAAAGGCAAAATTAGAAAGTTCTGTTACATATGCTCTACAAAAACTTTACTTTGCTACACCATGCACTAAAGAAGAAAGGAAATAAACATAGTGTTCTGTCGTTCACATCGTTCAACTATTTTATTCCTTCTATTATTACTACCAAGCATATATATTGATGTCAAATAAATAGAAACATTAATATGTACGTGATTAATTAATTGATTAAGTTGTAACTTAAAAATTATTGAATTTAAAAAAGTTTAGCCATTTTTAATCTTGTGTGAGACGTTCAAGTGTAATAGCATGTCCTTCAGCTTAGATTCGATTTAATTAATAATTATTCTCTAGGTTAGAGTATTCCCGGCACATAATTATTATAACGATTCGAAATTATGTACATGTTACTTCATGAGAATATTTATGGAACTGAAGTTTTGGTTTAATTTAGTATGCACTCACATACCCACAACAGTCTAGTGCATACTGAGTTATAAAAATTACACTGTACGTAAAAAGAACTAAAGTTGCCTAACTTTGTCTGAACTTCAGCTTCGTGTGGCACGATGTCCAAGAGAGATACATGCAAACAAATAACTAACTCCAGAAACTTTGTTTAATGTCTCAACCAACAGACAAATTATTCAACAGAAAATACCGCATATCTCACTCTTGGTGTTTCGTCATATTCTCGAACAATGAAGGGAAAAAGTAAATCTGGTTTCTTGAGGCACTGCAGCCAACTGGCGAAACTAGAATGGCACTATAATGGCTGAGGAACGTTACCACAAATCAACCCACAACCGAATTGGAAAATTAAGATCCTTGCAAAAATAATGATATGGGTAGTAAATGTGTTTTGACAAAGTCAAAAAATAAAACTTATATCAGAGAATCATTACTGATTGATCTCTAATTCATCAGGGTAGCAATTTAATGAATGCTTTTTTTTTAAATAGGAGTAAGTGCAGATTTGAGGACGTTGATCGAAAAATGCCGCAGCATGAGGGAAACATTTTTTTGTTATATGGAAAATTAAAATGAATTCTATGTTGGAAATGTATGTTTTAGATGTGTTAAGAAATAGAACGAAGAGTTAGCGTGGTTTAGATAAGGGATTTGCAGCCTATAAACCAGAAGAAAACTGAAACAGAAAATATGTTCACTGTGCTGTGATGAAAAATGACACACATTTTGCTTTAATGTCCACGCACAAGAGCTCCGAGAAAGAAATTGATTAAAGAAAAATGGGCCCCATTAAGACCTGAAATAGCAGTAAAGGAAATTTCAGAATGAGACAGAAGATTTGTCCGATAACTAACATCAAAAGCACTATAAATAAATAAACACAAAGAAAGCGAAGCTAAGAGAGGAAATGAAACAGAAAATATGTCTGTGTATTCGCAATAAAAACACTGTACACATTCATTTTTAATGCTAAGGGTAAAGAGAATGAAGAAATTTCGAGAGAGCAATAAGAAAATTTTGCAGTGAGGTAGAAATATTTCTTCTTCTCCTCCTTCTTCTCCTTCTCCTCCTCCCCCTCCTCCTCCTCTTTCTCTTCCTCCTTCTCCTCCTTCTTCTCCTTCTCCTCCTTCTTCTCCTTATCCTCCTTCTTCTCCTCCTTCTCCTTCTTCTCCTTGATCTCCTCTTTCTCCTTATCCTTCTCCACCTCCTCGTTCTACTTCTCTTTCTCCTCTTTCTCCTCCTCCTCTTCCTTCTCCTCCTTCTACTCCTTCTTCTCCTCTTCTTCTCCTCCTTCTTCTCCTTCTCCTCCTTCTCCTCCTCATTCTCCTTCTTCTCCTTCATTTCCTCCTTCTCCTCCTTCTTCTCCACCTCCTCGTTCTACTCCTCTTTCTCCTCCTCCTTCTCCTCCTCCTCTTCCTTCTCCTCCTTCTACTCCTTCTTCTCCTCTTCTTCTCCTCCTTCTCCTCCTCCTTTTCCTTCTTTTCCTTCTTCTCCTTCTTCTCCTTCTCCTCCTTCTCCTTCTTCTCCTCCTTCACCTCCTCCTTCTACTCCTCCTTCTTGTCATACTCCTTCTCCTTCTTCTTCTTCTCTTTACGCTAGGGATATCACCTGTTTTGTGACTGAATAAAACCTTCTTTCCATCTGTTTCTCGGTCGTAATGACCTATTCTTCCTTCCGGATTACTATCGCTCATTATTTTTAACTTCGTTCGTCAGACATCTTGAATATATGTGCATTGCACTCCTCCTTTCTTCTTTTCACCCATTCAATTACAGTTTCGATATTGCGCAACACCCTAATTTCTTAATTTCGTACCTTCATCTCAGTTACTTCCATCACTCGTAGTGTTCTTTTGGTCTCTGCTCTTGTTTCTTAGGCATACCTCATCACCTGTGGAACTACTGCTTTATAAATGTTGGCTTTTATTTTTTTCCTCGACAATTAACTTTTCCACACTCATTTATTAACACATCCATATATTTTTGCTGCTTTTACAACTTACAAATTTCTTTCACTGGTATAATTAACACCCAAATAACTGAAATGCATAATCTAGTCTACCACTTTGCTTTCTAGTTTATAATTTGCATCTCAACGGTTCTTTACTAATGATTAACACTTTTGATTAGGTTATTGATATTTTCATATAAAACTGCTGACATTTATGATGGAACTCATACAACAGATTCGCAGATTATCCTCTGTTTCTGCCATAAGTACATCATCTGCATAACACATCATACTAATCTATCTCCCATACTGTATCCCAATTCATGTCGCATTTCTTTAATTATACATCTATAACAATGCTGAACAGGAATGAACTTATTGCTTGCTAAGAAATAATATAAAAAGTGCTGCAAAAATAGAGTTTAAAATAAGTGAAATAAAATAAAGTGGGTGACTATTTAATAGGGTAATGAACATAAATGGCCACATCATAAACGTTAAAAAAGTAAGAGAAGAAAAGAAATAACACCACATGAAGATATGGCAGTAATATCAAAAATACTTACTAAGCAACCATACATTAATAACACACGTCATGTCTATTCAAGATAGAAGTTGGGTTTAACAGGAAATAGTTGAAGCCATAAATACATTTTTATGCGCAACGGCCTTAGTTAAAACAAAAGCATTCATAAGAACAGTAAAAGAAGAGATGGAATATTAGACAATGCTGGAAAGATCCTAATCACATGAAGTCAGCCAGGTGAACAGAAATTAAATCAAGCAAAATTATATGCTGCTATTTTTCGAGCACATAAAAGCCAACTTACATATCAACTGTGCAATTATAATACGTACAGTTGTTTATGAAGGTTGCTGGTTTAGCATTGTCCGATTTAGAGAGGTTAGAAAGGCGGGTATATAGTGAGGTACAGTCTGACCTCATACCAAGGCGGGCCGGGGTTCGATCCCAGGCGACCGTAAAGTGAGATTTGTGGTGGGAAACACAGTGCTAGGTGTTATTTTTTCTCCGGGTTCTCCGGTTTTCCCCGCCATCTCATTCCACTGGTGCTCCATCTTCATCTCATGCACCACCAGTGTCACCGCATGCAGTGCCGTAGAGGACGTTAAACACGCCATTTCATTTACAGTCTGGCCACCAAAACATCACACAACGTACGTAAGACAACGCATACATTTTTCTTGCCAAATCGACGAGTTTACGTGCTGTATGAGTTTCTCTTCTCTGTTCGTATAACTCAGAAAGTTTGCACTTAACACATTTTTCAAACTCATAGAGTTTGAACCTTCTTGGATGTAAGCGATGTGCACCATACGCTGTAACTTTTTTTCTCCCGTACGCTTTGAATTTTGCACTTCTTTCATTACTTTATGCGCAGTTCGTTCACCTTTCCCCACTGCTGTTGCTGTCCTTATTATAGCTTAACAGAATAACGATATCTTTACAGTTCTTTTCTTTACAAAACTGTAACATATTGCATATTAATTTCCTGCTTTGTGAGCGTATGATTTCACGAGACGTGTTTACATTTTGACTTGATTCGAATCTATCCCTGTAAGAGACTCATGTAAAACCTGGCCGGTATTAGAAAATCTTTTTATCTTTGGAGGTCGATTTCCGATGTTGTTCTCATCGCCTTTGCTTCCTCTTGGTGCTACTCCTAACAGACTCGCATCTCTGACAAGTATGAGATTTAGAACAATTTCACATCAGTGGGGAGTCACCTAAATGCTGTTTGGGTAACTCGGATTAAGGAGAGGTTACAATACAATAGATTAAATTAAATGAGGTGCGTAAGAAAATGTGAAGTATATACGAGGCATATTTTTTAAGTCAGTACCGTTTTGCGATTCCGCCGCCGCAGCGCTACGGTCGGCGTTCCGCGCATGCGCGCTGGTTACCTACATCTCTTGTCTGCGCACTGACGCCATTACAGTCTGATTCTTCATTGCATACGTTGGTTACTGAGTGTTTAAGATGCCTCCGACAATCGTAAGTTCCGCCGATTGTGAAGTACGGACTGTTATACGATTTCTTTTTGCTAAAGGCGTAAAACCGATCGATATTCATCGTGAGATCTGTGAAGTTTACGGACAAAACATTATGAGTGATGGAATGGTAAGGAAATGGGTGACAGCATTTAAAGATGGCCGCACAAATGTGCATGATAAAGAACGGAGATGGCCTCTTTCGGTCGTTACTTTCGTCGTGGACGAAAAGATGAGAGAAAACAGACGCTTTACAATTTCATCATTGTGAGATTATTTTCCTCAATTTTCTGGTAGTGTTTTGTATCGCATTGTGACCGAGAACTTGAAGTACCGGAAATTCTGCTCACGTTGGGTTCCGAAAATGTTGACAGATTTTCACAAAACCCAAAGCTTAGGCAATGCATTGACATTCCTTGAGCGGTACCACAATGAAGGTGAAGAATTTTTAGACCACATTGTTACTGGTGACGAAACTTATATAGCTACTAGTATATATAGCTTCGCTAAGGTAGAAAAAGAGAAAACTTATGTCCACCAGGTACCTCCTTCACAAGAGCTGAAACCAAAATAAGAAATTTAGTATATTTGTATGGTATTAAAGTGAATAAGTACCATGTTAAGTAAGCTTCCCATCCAGCCAACTGTGTCTCAAGTCTCCTTGAAGATTGTGCAACAGAATACCACCAATACTCCATTTACACAGATGATTCTGAGATAGCGGAAGGGCCATATAAAAATGTTAAATTAGGACATTCGTTTGTAGGTTTTTCACGCTTCATAGAATGCCATTCTTCCATATTCAAACTTGCTAAGGAGCGTTCAATTTTTCAAAGTGAATTATTAGAAATTCGTGAAGCACTGAAATGGTGTAACAACTTACAATGTACCGCTCACATTTACAGTAATTCGCAGGCAGAAATTGTGGCTTTGAAAGATGCAGAAAACAGCAATCCTATTGCAGCTGAAATAAGGAATAAATTATTTTGCTGTGTATCAAATGGGTCAGAGGGCACGTGGGAATTGCCGGAAATGAATGTGCAGATGAGCTTGCAAAGAGAGCTGCGGCTTCAGATCTTCCAGTAATTTACACTTTATCCCTATTTCTTATGTGTGGCAAACATTGAAGGAGATTATCATCTACGACTGGAATGAATACTGGTTAAAAAGTGATTGTGGTGCTTTGACTAAGGATTTATATTTCCCAACAGTTTCTGATAGATATAAATTCGTTAATCCTAGCTACGTTCTCACTTTCTGCTTACTTATTTAGATTCAAAATAAAATCCACTTCTGATTGTATCTGTGTTAATCATCTTCATTATGTCCCTCACATTATTTGATTTGCCCTTTCTCTGTTTTGAAAGATACGAACTTGAATTATTGCTTTAATCCTTAGGTTACACTTTTTCAAAACCACTTACACATATTTTGATGAATTACAAACTTTATCAATATTTCATGGCCTTCTTGAACAAAATATTTCTTAAGCTAAAGGATTTATCTTGATGTTTACTATTAGTTAACTTGATGTTGTGTTTATTTATGTTTTGTAAATGTTATTATATTCATTTTAAAATTTGTAAACTATATTCCTAATGTACCTTTGGATAACATAGAAATCACAAAATTGGATGATGAATAAATACGATGGGTTCATAAATTATTAATGTTTTTTTATATTTATGTACATTGTTTGTAGTGGCGTGAATTGAGTAACACAAAAGTGCTACACTACTGGAGTAGTTTTATAGAGTATCCCTGAAGGCTGCTAACAACAGGGAGATCGTAACTTCGCGGTAGAACATTGAGATACCGTAGGGTGAGAGACTGAGAGCAAATTACAGTAACACCAGGTTTTACACAAATCTTCCAGCGTTATGCCATTTGTTAATCAATAGCGATGGCGCAGCCCTGCCAGCGGGCAGACTAGCCCGAGAGTTTAGTTAGCATTTCCAAGTACTCTTCAAATGTTCAAATGTTTAATGAAACAGCAAGAAGAGTTGTGAAAATAGTTTCCAAAGAGTTGGCTGGAAAATGCCATTCTAGTGAAACACTTTTTTTTTCCTTTACTTCAGTATTAAATGATAAATTATGTACATACACTATTTGAAGTTTAAGATTGATTTTGAAAGGGACTATAACATATAATTCTCTGCCTTCATACTCACACCTTGCTCAGCTTATTGATTTTATCGTCAAAATTTTTATCCGTAGGTTTCGTGAAAATAGCTAAGATTTTCTTTGAGTTACATCAAATGCTTGTTTTGTTTGGAGATATTTTGTTTGTCTGATTGTATTTTGCATACCTGTAATTTTGAAAGCATTTTCTTGGGCGAAATTACGGTTTTTATCGGTTGCTAATGCATAGCTGTTGTAGAAATTAATTTTTTTGCTGATTCCAGCTTCATGATTGAATAAAATATACGCATTTGATAATGTTTTTCAACATAAACCTTAGCAAGAGCTAACATTACAACTCGAAGCTGCTGAGATAATCTTGTGCCCTCAGGACTTGTTGAACATGGAGTAAATGCAGCAGCTGCTTCTCATGAATAGCTGTGCATAAAGGAAACTTCCACTCAGATATTATTTTTAAACTTGTAGGAGAATGTTAACCCGCAGCGAGATTTCAGCGTCTTCAATTAGACGTGTAGCAATCTCGAAGAAGATGAAGTATGTCTTCTTACTTTTATTCTATAAAATAGATAAGGTCTTCAGGGACCTGTTTCGAGGCTCATAAAATTTCTCTCTCTACTTCAAAAGTGGTTGCCCAATGTCACTTCCTTCCGAAGGTCTGTAAAGCAGTGCTTACCGTGGTAAACTTTGAACAAGCTCTATCCATTTAGTTTAATAACTTTGGATTTATTCTACAATATATGAGGGACAGTGAGCTTGTGTTGATACGTGCTTGTTAGTTATTCTTGACCTTCCGAATACCTTGATTGTAGAAGTCTGCAGAGTTTGCTTTAAACCACTCTTCAAATTCATTAATGACGTCATTTGTGTTGTCAAATTGGCGACCCCGCAGTGGATTCTTCATTTCCTGGAACAAGAAACAGCCACCTGGTACTAGATCGGGCGAATAAGATGGATACTGTAGGGTATCAAAGCCACGTTCCCTTGTTTTGTCAACTGTAACTTGAGATGAATAAGCTGGTGCATTGTTAGCTAGAAGACGAACACCTTTGGAGAGTATACCGCGTCGTTTGTTAATCAGAGCTGCTAGTAACTTGTCCAAAAGATTGCAAAAGTATCTGCTAGTTATGGTGTACGATGTAAAATCTCCACCAATAATTAGCATAATTATTATTATTATTACTGTCCTACTTCTCTTCCTTCCTTTTAAAGCACATCACCTTTTATGTCTCATGCTTTCTCGTAATTCACCCATTCTACTAATTTCTTCTCTTCTATTATCTGCTGACATTTTAATTTATAATATATATTTTGGAAACTTATTCCCCTTCTCATCCAAAATACTATCTATCTTGAATTTCACATACAGTTGGAAGTTTCCCACATATAGTGCACCTTTCTGTCAAATTTGGACTTACCCTTTATAGTACACTAGCTCTCACCCAAGCATATACCTTCCCTCAACTTTGTTGAAATATGTGTGTAATCTTTCCT
Organism: Mantis religiosa; assembly: GCA_030765055.1. Classification (NCBI taxonomy): domain Eukaryota; kingdom Metazoa; phylum Arthropoda; class Insecta; order Mantodea; family Mantidae; genus Mantis; species Mantis religiosa. The sequence goes on from CM060947.1 coordinate 78,786,505, forward strand.
ATCCCAATTCCTTTTGGGTTTGCTGTATAATTTCAATGTGTTTGTCTTCAAAGCCAAACCATGTCTCCTGTGTTTCTATATATTCACCTCGCTGGCTCGTCTCCTTCCAGAATCCATTACAGTTATTTTTACCCCGTTTCCAAACTTCTCCCATCCCAATTACTTCCACCGATTTCACCATCTCCCCGAACCAACTCTTTCCGCGATTACAGTGAATTTAATATATAGGGTGTCTCATAATTCCTTTTTGGGGAACTGCTCTATGTTGGACTATCTCGCTCTTATAAAATAATTTAAAGGAATCAGAATGATGACCTGCGGATTACAATTCTGAATGTGCAATGGTATAAAGTGGGGAAACAGTTTACATTCATTTTATGTTGTTAACTTTACTCTATAAAATGTTATAAAGAAGAAACAAATTAAGAAACTCTGTACTTTATTGTAACATTAAACATTATTGTAAAATAGTTCTTTTATATAATTTTATGTTACATTATAATCAGTTTTCAAAATCATAGCTCAATTTTGGATAAACCCTTCAGTAAAACACAATATAATATTCATAATCTTTAAATCCAACTCTTAGAGGAGAAAAAAAAGCACAAAACGCCATTCTTTTTTTTTTTTTTTTTTTTTTTTGTTAATTTATTATCCATCGATCAGCAATTATGCTTTACAGATGTTTGTTATAAGATACATAGGAGAAGGACACAACAATGGAGGTAGCCGTGAACGACTCCTCTAACTAAATATGAAGGATAACTGTAACACAAATTGAGAACTTAAAGTCTGATAGTAGTAATCACGTGTCTGAGGCATCTGTGCTGGAGACGTCACTCAGGAGAAGATCTTGGGGCAGTCTGCGCTTCAGGCGAGCTGGTTGGCGAGTGCGAGCACCGAGATTGTAGGTAACAGCTCCAGGGACCTCCTGAAGATGGTAAAAGAATGGACGTGCCAGGCGTCGGATGTATTGGTGAACGGGTAGAAGACCAAACTCATGGTGAAGTTGTTGGTTTCGGATGAACCATGGCGCGTTTGTAACTGTACGAAGCACCCTGTTTTGTAGTACCTGCAGTCGGCGGAGATTAGTCTTTCTGGTGACACCCCAGACTGGAGCTGCATAGGTAAAAATGGGACGGACTAGAGATGTGTAAAGAAGCAGGGAGGATTCATAACCAAGTGAAGTGCGCCTGTTGAGTAAAGGGTACAGTTTTGATAGCCGGGCAAACGCAAGCGTGACAGACCGACAGATGTGGGCGTTCCAAGTGAGTCGAGTGTCCAATAACACCCCAAGATATTTCACGGGCACATTGGTTGGTAACCAGGAGAGCGGTTCCCCCAGCAGCTGTAGTAAAACGCCATTCGATGCCTATGTTTTCCAACATCTTACTTCATCGTCAACACATTTTTATAGAATATTCTGCGATACATTAAGCAATTATTGAAGCGATTGCAGGACTTGTTCAGATTTCGTTTCGAAACATTTTATCGCTCTCATTAATTAATTACATTCTGTGAATCATAATTATTGCTACTGCAGACTCCCAAGGTAAGAGTAAAATCCGTGTAATCATTCAAAATGTAACAACTATACTATTTTAATGTCTATTGAACTATTGGTGTTGTAAAGTGGTGGTAAAATAGGTATCGGCTGTAGCAAGGCTTATTTTAAAGTAAATAAGATTGCATACAGCAATGTTAACAATCTTATAATCCTTCTAGGAAGTTCTTCACAAAAATATTAACTGATAGCTTGTTAAAATTTCCAAAGATTTGAATGTGGATTTGTATCTATTTATTTATTCCATCACTGATAAACCTTTGAGCTCATATTAGATATCTTTTTGTTCCATTTATAATCCGCCTTCAACTCCAATGGTCATATAGGCGGCCGTTCTCTTTTGGAACATATTGAAGGTATTAACTCGTATTCGTTGGGTTTAATCATTACATCACGCACACATTCGCACTCACATTCATACTTCCAGACTCTGGGAAACACGAGGAATTATCTTGGTTGGAGAAAAATCTCCACCCCCACTGCCGGGAACCAAACCCGGGACCCCTAGCAAGGCAGGCAGGTGTTCCATCAACCGAGCTACGGGGCCAGCCTATAAGATATTTACTGTGGTTTCTGACGTGAGTTACTCTCATCTACTAGTGCAGAAGTTATACCTATGTTCTTAATGATCTGGAGGTTGGAATTGCTATTTCTCTTAAAGAAAAATTAGCTATTGTTATTGCAATTGAGCAATATTCGTATTAATATTTAGCACCAAGATGTCCAAAAAAGACACAGTTTCCAATCATCTGTTGTGCACTAGCATTGCTGTATAACTAAAACTGGTGAAAGCTTTTAAGCAATTAGAGACGCTAATTATCAATATAGTATAGTGGAAAACCCTATCTTTTCACTGAAAATTGATAACAGCCATTCTTTATTTTATCTATGCTCCTCAGGGGAATAAATTGAATTCCGAAGGAATTCAGCGCATATTTTGGTGACCTACATTTAATGCATCAGACCTGATTAATTCTAACTTTCGTCTTCCTGCACTTCTTCGTTTTAATCTAGTGAGAATAAGCATTCCAAAGTTGATGCTATTCCATAAGCGCAGCAAGATTTAGCGTCAGGTAAGGGTTGTGGGTGCAAATTTAATGACTTTCCTATTCAATAAAAGTTGAATTAAAGCTATTTCCGCTAGATATGCCGGCATCTACAGAATAGATTAGTGTGCCTCTCTTTAAGAAGAGGTTAATTCACAGGGAAATTTATTCCTTTTCCGTATAGCTACAAAACACTCCAAGTTGTATGAACTGTGTTCTAGTGTACACAGGCTTACGACGAGGAGTATGCTTTCGCTCCAATTACAAAAGGTGTGCATTGATGTAAACTCGAGTTTGAGGAACAAACTACTCGTGTTGGTGTGTTAGTGAATTGCCCATTTTATTGCTGACAACGCGGATGTTACACACCTTTGTACAAAAGTTTTTCAACGTGCACAAGCACATTTATTAGTTTATACGTATATATGTTTTCTATTAGCTGCCAATTGATTAGCTGGATCATATCAGCCCCACCGATGTGCCACAATCTCATTTCGAGGAGTTCTTTAACTCGTCAGTAAGTCTACTGATGCCACTTTAAAGCAAACTTAAGAACCACCCATTTGGGACAAGTTTGAATCGTTACCTTGAGGTCAATCAGCCTAACCAACTGAGACATCGTGACCCACGTCAAATAAAGTGTTACGTGTCTGCTGAGAAGGTATAGGCAAGTGAAGGCTATCATGCCGATTTAAAGTGCAATGGTTTATGGACAGTCGTGGCACTCAGGTGAAACTTTTCCGTACTCCTCCCCTTTTGCCGCGCATCTAGGGCTGGCCTTGGGGACACGCAAAACATATGGATATTCTTGGAAATTAATTGTTCTTTCACACTGGCCGCGTGTAGGCTAAATTGTGGAAACGTAGAGTGAGACTGAAAAATTCAATGCCATAGCCGGGATTTGAACCACGGATCTTCTGGTCTCCGTCCAGCTGCTCTACCATTGAGATACTATGGTAAACCATTTAGGAGTCAGTTGGAGAATTTAATGTCATATCGGCACGTTGGCCATAGTAGCTCAATGGTAGAGCGGCTGGACGGAAACCAGAAGATCCGTGGTTCAAATCCTGGCTATGGCATTGCATTTTTCATTCTGACTCTACGTTTAAACAATATGAATATTCCACAATTTAGCCTACACACGGCCAGTGTGAAAGAATAATTAATTTCCATTAATTAACCTAATAGTGGTTAACTATAAAGCCCGGGCCTTAAAGTACTTACAAGTAGTAAGTCGCCATTAAGGTAGTTGTCTCATGTGTTTATGAGAACTCCTAAGTGGTTTACCGGGAAAATACGAGTCAGTTGGAGAATTTAATGTCATATCGGCACGTTGGCCATAGTAGCACAATGGTAGTGCGGCTGGACGGAAACCAGAAGATCCGTGGTTCAAATCCCGGCTATGGCATTGAATTTTTCAGTCTGACTCTATGTTTCCACAATTTAGCCTACACACGGCCAGTTTGAAAGAATAATTAATTTCCATTAATATGAATATTCGGTTAAAATTGCATTAAGAAAGTAATTATAAACTATCAGTTGCATTGGAATGTTTATGTGCATTGGACTGTTTTATTGCTTTGCTTCTTCGATTAACTAACCTCACTTGTGCTTCTTGAATACCTACAGTTCATTCATAAGGATATGGATTCTTTAGAGCTGAGTAAGTAGGTACTGAATGCCTAAATGTTCGATAATTGGCAACTAAGGTAGACCTTCAGCTATTTAGAAAAGAGTATTGAAATGCACCTGACAAAACAGCAAGCAGGAGCAGCTGTGGCATATTTACTGGCTCCTTATGCAGGTTCCCGCGTGGGCCCTTCAGCTGTCAGGCTAGATTACAAACTAATACCTGGGAAATCGCTTTTCCCTAACACCACCCCACAGAAAGGGCGCGCTTAAGTCCCCAGAGCCCCAAGCATCGAGCTCGGCTGACCCCACAATGTGTTGCAATAAATCGGAGCTTGGAGGAACACCGACAGCCAAGGAAATAGAGTGGAGGAAAACTGCAGAGTGCATGTAGTAAATTACAGGCTTCAGACAACCCTAGAGATGCATGCTTTACGTGTAAAAGAATTCCACTCCAGTCCTCTCCGTTATTCGATTTTTTCCTCAAGAAACCATAAAGGGATAAGAAATGAGCAGGGAAAGACATTGGCGCATAACATCATTGTTATGTCACAGCAGGTAGATAAATGGATAGCAAGGTTTAGCCCAGACTAGTTCCGTTCCTTGGGGGGGGGGGGGGGGGTTGGAAGTATATCTTCTTACCTTCCCTAAAGACAGCATGTATACAAGAGAGAATAAATAATACGTACAATATACGTATGTATAAAGATGGCAGTGAATACAAATAACGTAAAACGGAATCAAGTATTAAACTAATTCTGCAATTAATTAGGATATATTACCATCATGATAAAAATATCTCGTTAAGAGCTACAACTAGCACTAGTCTACAAAACTAGCTTGTTATACAAAATCACAGGAAATGAAAACAGAAAGAAGTAAAGAAAGAAGAAAAAAGGTGAACTATGCGATAAAGATACACTTTCCTTATCTTTTCTATACTTGTAAGTAAATGCGAACTCTATCCAAAAGTTTGCTATTAATATTTCACGGTTTTGAGTCACCTGAACAGTAAAAGAAAAACACGTTTGAAAAACTGCTTTTAAGCTACACAACTTGGAAACCAAAGTTCGGTGAGTAGCGAAAATGTCGCAAGTAAGTCAGAGATCTTTTAAGGCTACTATAATAGTTAAAAAATTACCTGTAAACTAACATGGCTTTCTCCACTCTTTCTATTTATGTTATGTTAATTGAGATAATCATTTGCAACCATTATTTTATTTACAGTTTTATTGCAGATACAATGTGAACAGTTTGAAGTTTGAAAGAGGCTGTTCCTTACGTACCAGGAAGCTACCACTGTACCTCAGTGGGTCTTACCGTAGGGCAATACCTGGGCTATTTAATTTCCCCACTTTCGGGTTGAAATGATGAATAATCTTGTTCGGGTCGTTAGAGATCTAGCACACCATGCTACAGCTAACCAGACTAGTACCGAAGAAAATCGGAGCCTCTGTCTACACTGCCTGGGCGGCTAAGCCAGCACGGTACACACGGGTATCGGGAACCGCTGCATAGCCGAGACCAACACAATCCGAAAATCTTCCCTTCGAGAGGAGCACCAATATTCGGCCCAATGTAGTTTAGTTATGTCACAACTCTGATGGCCCGCAGCACTAACATCACAACTTGATAACTTTAAGCAACAGTCGCTATGTGATGGCTTTGAACTTTTATTCTCTTTGTATGGCTAAAGAATAACAGCCTCCTGTATGGGAAAAGTGCACATTAGGAAAGCTTAACGCAATATCATAAAATGTCTCGGAGAAAGACATCTACATATGCAAATTGTATTTTAAATGAATTGTGTGCTTTAAAAAATGTTTCTTATAGCATAATTTATCCTATTCTTTACAATTTAGCAACTAAGCAAAACCCATTCAGAAAGAAGGTAATTCCAAACAATTCAATATACATGTTTCATTTGTCATAAATACAAATACCTTTAAAAATGGCATTTTGACAAAAACCGGGTGTTTATTTTTTAAAAAAATTAAAGTGTTCTAAAAGTGCCTAACTTAAAATATTAGGAATTTTATGGAAAATATTCATCTCGATCCTTTGGAAAATGCTGGCTGAGGTTAAATACCAAGTTTGGTATTTAACTAACTTTTCGTCCTCCATTTGTGATGCTCACACATATGTATAACACGTTCCCACAAACCTCTGTATATTTACATTGTAATCTTGGTGTACAGTGACTTGGTGGAATGCAGTACTTTCTTTCCTGCTGTTGACCTGGCAGAGAAAGTAATAAAAAAGAATTAACTTCTCTTTAAAGACTTTGATTTAAATACATGTTGCAGTTATTCCAACTTGGAAAAGCATCTATGTTCAATTATATATTAATTTTCATGTAGAGAATGAAAGAAATGCAATATGAGATAAACGAATTTAAGTAGGCAGTAAAATATTTATTTATTACCCAATTTTATGATTCCAATTTTATCCAAAGGTGTATTAGGAATATAGTTTACAACTCTTGAAATGAATATCATAAAATTAAAAGATATAATCAAATACAATAAAATGTTATCAAGATGACAAACAGTAAACATTAAAATTAGTCATTTAGTTTAAAAAAGTATTTTGTTCAAAGTTTCCCACAGAAAGTTATGGAATTAAAAAGAGATCCGAATCTTCCTAATGCTAAAGAAAACATTTTAATCCAAGAAAACCCACTGACTTTTGAACCAATTAATATTGAATTAGATTTAGAACAAATAGTCACAAAATCTGAAACTTCCAAACCTACACTAAGAGCACTAGCATTAGAAACTGTGAACAATAGATACCCACCAGATGGATATAACTTGGACAACTCAGGAGCAGGAATAAAGTGTGCACTGTTCTCATTTTATCAACCACCAGGATACCACAAACAAATTTTGATGCAGAAGTAGCGGCTATTCATATTTCACTCCAACACCTTCTATACAAAATAGATAAATTCAAAAATGCTGTCATACTTTCTGATTCTAAAGCAGCATTATGTGCAATAAGTTCATATAAAATAAGGTCAATCCAAATTAAAGAATGTCAAAAAATGATCAAACAACTTCAAAGACTACAGAAAAGATTATATTACAGTGGATACCTGCACATTGTGGCATTGCTGGAAATGAATCAGCTGATTTTCTTGCCAAATAAGGTGAAAATTTAATTCAGAACAAAATTAAAAACTTACCCTTTACATCCGTAAAAAGATTAATAAAAAACAAACATAAAAACAAACAAAACCAATCAATATGTAACAACGCCAAAGATAAAAAAATGTAACATTTTAATTAAAAATCCAGAATTTATTCTAGAAATCCCATGTAAAGCTGCTGTAGCAAATTTTAGATTACTTACGGAACATGATTATTTGACCAAACACTTACACAAAATAGGAACTTATACAAGTCCAAATTGTCCTCTGTGCAACAAACCAGAGGAAATGACTGAAGAAAATCTTTTAACCTGTGAAGCCCTAAATGCCGGATCCACTACACAGAAATATTGGAGAGCAAGAGAGCTAATGGCTTCATTGCCAAAGTCTAGCATTTGAAAACAACAACAACAATAACAGTATTTTGTTCAAGAAAGCCATGAAATATTGCTAAGTTTCTAATTCATCAGAATATGTGTAAGTGGCTTTGAAAACGTGCATCCTACGGATTGAAGCAACAATTCAAGTTCATATCTTTCAAAACAGAATATGGGGCAAAAAAATAAAATTTGAGGGACATTTTGAAGGTGATTTCCACAAATAAAATCAGGGGTTTTGAATCGAAATAAGTAAGCAGAAAATTTGTCATGCCCAGTTAAGAACTGGATGAGGACATAATTAACATCAAGGAATTTACATTTATGTTTATCAGAAACTGTTTTGAAATATAAATCTTTAGATACAGCACCATAATCACTTTTTAAGTGGCATTCATCACAGGCTTGAATGATGATCTTCTTCAGTGTTTCCCTCATATAAGAAGTAGAACATAAAATTTAAGGAAGTAAAATACTTAAAAAATTCAAATAGATAATGTTTAGGAAGTAGCGCTAAGCTGCTTGGTCACTATTGCATTAAGGAATGCTATGGTGATGATAATTATGATAGTGATGATGAAGATTATGATGATGATGGTGATGATGATGATGATAAGTAAACCAATAATAAACGGATGTAGAAACAAACAGGAAACAAAATGCAAGTAATGATTAGAGTTGCAACATAGCAAATTCTGTGAGAACCCAATGTGGCCTCATTGAATTTGCCATAGACCACTTCCGCATCCGCCGTCAAAGCTTAGCTTCCTGCTTACACAGGTGGGACCGACCCGGTTTTGTTTTAAATAAAATAGCTTACTTCCAGAAATACTTCCTGAGATTGCAGCTGTAAACAAAACAAATAAATGTCGTATATATAGACACGTATTTTTCAAAAGGAAAAAAACAGTGCTGCTGTATTTGCGTCAGAACATTAACATGAAAAGGTGTATTTCATACCCATTCTCTAACTATTCTTACAAAATTTTATTGTTGTCTCTATTTGATTAGAATCAAAACCATAATTTTGAAAGGCTTTATTACGTATTTACCTATAAGTAAACTGGAACAGTCTTGTACTGTAGGACGATGTCATAACCAGTCGATCTTTTAGAACTGGTTGCTATGTGATGGAATAGAAATCCTATTCTCTTTGCCTGCATTAGAGAGAATAAGGTGAGAGCGGGGAGAAAGAGGGAGAGGTAAAGAGAGAGGAAACGAATAACGATTACTTCTCGAAATTAATGATGGGTAAGCTTAATAATTTTATAAAGAAATTATAATAGATTTCGCATATTAAATTCCGAGCTCAAGGAAAGAAGTCGGAAGTCAGAAAAGTTTTGGGCTGAGGAAAAGAAATTAATAATACATTGATACGTTTTAATGAACTCGGTCATTAAGGAATACATTGGCTCAAGGTTTAGTTATTTGGAACGTTAGAATTTCCATTTACCTACTAATATACGAGGGGGACCCAAAAGAATCCGGATTGTTGTCATAAAAACTTTATTGATGAACCTTTTTACAAAATTACTTCAGTCACCATCAAAATACTCTCCATTACATGCAATGCACTTGTCAAGTCTCTTTTCCCACTGTTGGAAGCATGTTTGAAACTCTTCAAGTTTGATATTATCCAGTGCCCTTTGCGAAGCTGCTTTTACCGCCTCCACATCGTCATAACGCTCCCCTTTTAGCGATTTTTTCATTCGTGGAAATAGGAAAAGGTCGCACGGGGCTAGGTCCGGCGAATACAGAGCTTGGAGAACGACAGACCACCTCTGAGATGCCAAATAGTGGGTCACTCGTAAGGCCGTGTGTACTGGAGCGTTGTCGTGATGCAGAAACCAGTCACCTGATCGCCAAAGTTCCAGGCGTTTCCTCCTCACATCCTCTTGCAGACGCCTTAAAATATCCAAGTAAAAGTGCTGGTTAACAGTCTGGCCAGTGGGTACGAATTCCCGATGCACAATTCAACGAACATAAAAAAAGACAATGATCATCGTCTTCACATTTGACTTCACTTGCCTTGCTTTTTTTGGTCTGGAAGAGTTGGGAGTCCTCCAATGGCTTGACGCTTGCTTGGTTTCTGGGTCATACCCGTAATACCAACTCTCATCCCCTGTAATGACTTTGTTCAAGAAGTTTGGATGATGTGCAATCTCTTTTTTCAAGTCCTGTTACACATTCATGCGGATGGCTTTGTGCTCCTGTGTGAGAAGGTGTGGAACAAATTTAGCTGCAACACGTCTCATGTGCAAATCCTCCCTCAAAATCCACTGGCACGAGCTCCAACTGATTCCTGTCGCTGCTGAAATTTGGTCGATCTTTTGGCGGAACTTTACAATGTTCTCTTCATTTCGCGATGCTGAAGGGCGTCCAGAACGAGCTTGGTCTTCAACATACATCTCACCACGTTTAAAGCACCCAAACCACTCGAAAATCTGTGTGGGGCTCATAGCGTCCTCCTGGAAAGCTTCTTGAAGCATTTGGTGTGTCTCCGTTGCAGTTTTTTAAGCAGGAAACAAAGTTACACACACACTCTTTCTTCTTTTAAAGTTGCCATAGCGACTTCGCAGAGGTAACCCGCCAACACTAACGCCGTCTGCACAGCTGTTTCATGAAGGTCTCTACTAACACCATCTAGCGTGAGAACCCTGCACTACGTCTACGAGTGGTAGCGCCCTCGGTGTCCGGTTTCTTTTGGGTCCCCCTTCGTACACATATGCCAGATAGGAAAATTAGAAGTGGAAGGATTATTACAATTTAGCAAATTGCAGATTAAAATAGTTGAAGCGAATAAGAAATAAAGATTGGACAATCTATAACATAGAAACTTTGGTGCAGTGATCATGAATTAGACTGGCCATGAGCTAATACAATTGTTTAAAAAAATGTATTTTTTCTTTTGCATCTACCGTGTGACTATCTTAGGGAAGTATTCTATGAGATCGATTATCGGCAATGCATAGCGCCAAAAAGCACTCTCGGTTTTGTTATATTTGGTGTCCACGGAAGAGAATTCTCCGTTAGTGTTTCAGCAATATACGGAAAGTTGCAATTTTCTCTGTTATAACCTTAATAGTTATTTTGAATATTAAAGTTATTGGTGTGTCAGAAGTTAGTAGATATAATACAGTATGCTCTGAAGTTCACTGTGCACTAAGATTACCTTGAATGTGGGTTAAAAATTACAGCCGAAGTTAGATTCTCGCTTTTCCTTCATTTTCAGTATTTTTTCTCCTTTCTAGCTAGAATATTAATACGATTAGCATAATGAATATACATAGATGCAGGATTATACATGCTGCATAGCATTTACCTACTTCTGTAAATAAATTATCAAATATGTGTGTGTAGTGAATAGATGTTCAATATGGTTCGAAATTATGATGCTTTCAATTTTATCCTGGTTCTTATTGAACACATCTTTTGACAAGATGATATGTACACAGAATTAGCGCAGGAGACATTTGCTGAAACATTTCCAGTAACTGTACCTCACCGTGATGCAGTAAGCCATCAACCAATTGGAATTTCGACCACTTTAAACGTATTACAGACTTCTCTTCCTTTAAGTTAACGTATTGTTCAATAATTCAACCACTAACTGCTAAATACTAGGTGAATCAACCACTAACAGTTTTCACACGACGGCGCTGCTGCCCATATTACATTACGCAAGCCCTAGAAGAGTTTCTTTTCCTTTCTTTTTCCTTTTTTTTTCTTTTCCTAAATAGCCCAGGTCCCTTCGCTCATCCACTTTATACACCGAAAACTGTTTCTTTGGGGAGTAGCAAATTCTGTAGTGTATTGCAGTTGCCTACGCTGCTCTGTGACTTAAAAACTGAAATAACTGTTTACGTGAGTAGCATATCACAAACACATCAATAGAGAAAGGTTTGCTACACAATTAAGTGAGTTCGCGTGAATGACATTTGTAGCGTATACTGTAACTGTAGAGTGACTTTCCGAACATGCCGTGCTTCAACAGTTACAATTTTAGTGCATCTCGAAACAATTTAATTACACATTCTATAACATTCGGCAACTCGTTTCAAAAGTTTCGTTGATTATTCAAAGCAACTCTCACACTCATAACATAAGAAAAGGCTCCTACATTTCAAAATTTTAGCAGCCGATAGCAGAAGTCAACAAACACGAAGATAATATGGTGTCAAACGTGTATGCGATGGGAGTGATGATATTAATCTTCCATTTCAGAAACGTATAGGTATTTTAAAAAAAAAATTGTAACAAGGAATGTCCTGGAAGTAGCAGACTAAATACAAAAGTATATTTAATAAATTGTATGACTAATCAGGTTTATAATTTTTGCATACCATGTGCCCATAAGATACCTCTTATGGTTTACCGGCTATTCAAAAGCTTTCTGAATGAAGAGGACTACAGAGACAATTCGCAGAACATTCGAGATATCACTACATTTGTCAAGAACAGGTCTTAAACGCAGTTTAATTTAACTACTTTCGTTAACATTTATGATTGGGAAATATAACAATTTTGAAAATGGGTAAGTTGGGAGAGGAATGATTTTGAAAGTCTTTCTGTCGTGTACTTGGAAATCACTCAACTAGAATCCTACAATTCCAATTTCAGTTGTGTTGCTTACAAAACGACAGAGAGAAAGACAGACAGATAGTCAATCAGGCACATATACGCACACATACGTACAAACCTGTATCTACAAGATCTCTATTTTGAAGTCACTAAATCTCAATTGTATTTTCGGTAAATTCTTGATATAGAAGTTTTGTGTTGAATACAATATCTTAATTACCTACAATACTATATATACAGTGTTCATTTTTACTCCTTATTTACCGCCTTCCGATAAAGGAAGAATGACGTCATAGTCTGTGAGTCTATCTTGAAATCATAGTGCCATCTACGGAGAAGCGGCAATTTTTGCGGAATAGTAATCAAATTACAGCGCTAGTAACTAATACAACTAGTTATATAGCCAGTTATGTATATATCTGTGTGTGTCTATAATACGAAGGTTTTCAATAAAATTCTACATAGAAAACTAGCCCTTAAATGAAGATAAAATCGGGAATTTGACGCTATCGATTTTGATTAAAATGCCAATTGTTTTATTTATCTATACCAATCTAAATGTAATTTTTGTTTTTCGGAAAATAGCCTCTTCATTCTGGATGACTTGAGCAGCATTGATAATCCACAACAGATATACAAAATCTTAATGGAAACTAATTGTTCTTTCACACTGGCCGTGTGTAGGCTAAATTGTGGAAACGTAGAGCCAGACTGAAAAATTCAATGCCATAGCCGGGATTTCAACCACGGATCTTCTGGTCTCCGTCCAGTCGCTCTAACCATTGAGCTACTATGGCCAACGAGCCGATATTACATTAAATTCTCCAAATGACTCGTATTTTTCCTGGTAAACCTTAGGAGTTCTCATAAACACATGAGACAACTACCTTAATGGTGACTTACAGCATGTAAGTACTTTAAGGCCCGGGATTTATGCTTCTTCCATACTCACCAAGTGGTAGAAATGGATAAATGAAAATAACTGATTTACATATGAATTAAATATTTATTGGGCAATAATTTGAGTGGAAAAAGAAAACATAATCTACTATCCTTTTCTAGGAAAATAAGTAACCTAATACTTTGGTCTAAGTTACTAAATATTCAGATACTTAAGTTCTATTGCTTTATTGTTCTTAGTTTTTGTTTTTGTGTATGTGCATAAAATAAACTGACATTCTTCATATCCCCGAAAATATTACATAATTATTTCTAATATTTAAAATCACAAGCTGATTTATTTTGCATATATTTGACAAGTTTAGGAATTCTTGTTCGTTTGTTTTGCCGTGACCTCAGTGTCATTCCATGTTGTTCTCTTCTATCTGATACTTCTACCTCGTATACTTCCAGAATTAATGCATATACATGATAATTCACGTTCGATTATTATAAATATACATACTTTTAGTATTATTACATAGCATTTATTAATGTATCGAATCTTAAGTAGTATTTAAGCAAGTACATCTTAAATCTGCCATAATTCACAATTATGCACATAGTTTATTGAGCTTCCGTTCGTCCACTTTGCCATGGTGCGACTGTAAATAAGACGCCAATTCCATTTTGTTTATATAGATAATACACCTATGCGGCATTCCAATATGGGTCGACCATGTCTTAGATGCAGAGATATTCCATAAAGCAGGAAAAAATCATGAATATCCAATTTATGTTGAAGAAGGTGAAAATATGTTCAAGAGTGTTAATTAAATTTTATTACTATATGTGATATGTATTCAGGAGATCCTGGGTTCCCATTTCTTAAGTTGACCAATCTGACCGCGACTTTTTTGTGGTTTACCTGGTATGTTGCTAAGGTAAATAGGCGGACATGGGCACTCACCCGACATTCTCTACACAAGTATAAACGCTTCAAACGCCAGTTCCTCTGTCTACTTCCTATTAGCTGAAATAAAGATTTGCAGAAACTTATTAATAATTTTCTTATTAGTACAAGGAGAATATAGGAACGCAGTAAATTTTAAGCGATAGTCGATCCTTTTAGCAGCACAACTGCTCGCAGTGAAATAGATTTGAAGGTCATTTCTCTTTGCATGTCCAGAACATAGAAAAGAATAAAGACTTCCTATTTGAAAAAGTGTAATTATTACAAATCAGTGAAATAGCTAGGAATATCTCCAAAATGGTTCACTGCACAAAACTGTACTTTAAAAAAATGTGTAATTCAACGAGTTCTACATTCTTTGTGTAGAAAGCTTTTGTCTGAGGGCGCGCGGAAGCCCACGGTTAGACCACTAGACTGTAAGCCAGGTTCGATTTCCGATGGTACCATTGGAATTTATTCCCTGGTATAATCCTTCTGGTCGCACTATGGCCCAGGGGTTCAATCAGCCTCTAGTCGAAATGAATATCAGGGCAATTCCTGTGGGTGAATGAGGCTGCTTCGGAGGGCTGACAACCTCACAGGCCTTGTATGCCGATGACTATACATGTAGTTTCAAAACAACATCGAACGATTATAGCTGCTGCGTAGTTTATACCTTAACTAGCACGAATTTTGGTGCTGCAGCTTCGAAGTTCTGTTAGGTATAATTTTATGCAGCATTAAATATTACATGATTTTGTGATTAGGCAGCGCAAGGAACCACTGGTATGCGAACCTTAAAAGTTGTTATTCGCACGCACCAGCCACGAAAACAAAAGCATTACTCCTTGATGTTTATCAGTGACCGTAGGCTACCTTTCAGGCAATGGAGCAACGGGCAGTTATTTGTCCAAAAGTCGACGAATAACTCGGACAGTTTCAAAGTTGCTCTTCAATATAAAACTACATATTCCGTCGTAACATGGACGATTTTGCACGTACTTAGATAGCAAATCCAAGCAATATGGAGCGCTATACGAACGCCGAAATGACGGATATGGTTTTTATGTATGGAAGAACTGAAGGGTTTCAACGAACGCACGATTTATTTAGTTTCATTAAAAATATGAATTGTAAAAACAGTTACATCAATGGTAATATTTATTTGCTTAACTTCAAAGCATTTTGTTATGATCTTAATTGTACAATACTTTCAACCATTTACTGTAAATATCAACAGCTTCCTTTTCAGTTATAAATACTTTGTTTAGTATTATCAAATACGCGAAATAAAATGCTCGTCTCTTGTATAAGCCATTTATTTTTGGTTAATTTATCTGCTATTCCTTGATGTTGTTTTATGTTCTGTTTGTCATTTAATGCTTCTAGCCTCAACCTCACTAATATTAACTTCACTCTGAAAGGTATAAGTTACATATATCCACCACCTTATTTGCCATCATGGACTGCTATAGAGGAATTTTGGAACATGTTAAACACTCATAGGCAATAATTAACCTATAGCTTCTTTATGGCGGTTTCATAAGCCAAAGAAATTCTTAATAGTAGCACGCTACTGCGGAGAATGTCGGTATGTTTACAAACACTTACAGCAAGCGGCACGGCGTATGACCTATACCTGCGAAGTCCGACAGCGTGAGACGCGCGTCGTTATTCCTGTCACTGCCTAATCCATACTCATTCTGGAGCATTATTTATGCGACTCTATTGGCGTTTAAAACTATCTATACGTGTCACATAGAAGCTGAACAACTACTTCTATATATTCGTTCGGTGTGGTTTTGCAACACTCTGTATAGATGAGTGCCGTAATTACTCGTGGCACCAACATAGGCAGCCCAAAGCCACTCATGGGGTACTTTTATCTTTTTTAAGAATCTGTCTATCCCTTAGGTTTGTCAACTATGCAAAAGTAATCCAGGATGAAGGAGATATATGAAAACAGTCCCACAAACTTCAATATGTAAATCTAATTTGGAGTAGCAATATTTTAAATGTGTGTTATATTAATGATCTTATTTGCGAGAAAATCAACACTTGTGAAAAATGCTCTAGGTAAAGGGTAGGGAATTTTTATGAAGCTCTCTGTGTGTATCCATACAGCATCTTGAACTTAGATATACATTTTTATACTACATCGAATTTTTTGTTTGAGTTATGGCGTTCAAAAAGACACATCCCATTATACCCCCAACAAACATTCGGGAACACAAACAAAAACAGAGAGAGCTTATTTCTAAAGCATCCTTTTCGTATAAGGGAGTTGCTTGAAGTCGAATCTTTTAGTGGAATACGTTACTTCTCCTGCTTACCATACGTGGTAATCAACAGTTCAGTATCCATAAAAGTAGAAACAGTTATAATTATCTACTAGTATTATGGGGTGTGTGAGTGTACATGTGTGTGGATATTATGGTATTTGAGGGTCAAACTAGCAGAAGTGCAGTTGGTGTGATTATGTCTTTTTTGAAGTATGCGGCAGTACTATCTCTCCGGCTCACGGCTGCACGTACCTGCGTCGACGTCGGGACTCCTTCCTCGGTCTCCACGTCATCGAAGGCTTCTTGCTTTACCCTTGGCTCTAACTGCTGTCTCCTGCATGGATTTTTTGTTTGTTTGTTTGTTCTTAGGGAGTTAAGGTTGAGACAACACAAACCAACGATAATCTCTGAACTGCTTTAATTTGTACTTACACCTGTGGAACCCGGGCACCCTTAAATAACTGCACTTTCGGCGGACATTTTATAATACATTTTACTGGACGCGGCACGTCGTCGAACACACCAGACGGATGTATACAATACACTTGAATGCAATGAGCAATGAGCTACAAATGAGAGGGCTGCATGGGGGTTGCTACCCTCTTATATACACACAGCACGGCGTCATAATTAAAAACTAAGAGGATACTGACCTACATAACGGTACAGTAAAATAGCTAGCATCCCATTCTATTGTCTGACATCCGCCCTTCACAGACTGTCACACAAGACTGCAGTGCTTCACACGTATTTTTGCCCAGGTTCGTTACAATATTTTACATCAAAGTCTACAATTTTACTTTCACTAACATAGCTACTTGCAGTTTGAAAATTTATGGATAATTATTAAACATATTACAAAATTAAATGACTAATTTATCCGAGGACCAAAGTTCCTGTTTCAAGTATATAGGACAGTGATGAAAGCCAGAAGGTTAACTGTTCCTCAAAGAGGCAGCTATGTCGTTATTGGAACAACATTTCTTATTACATGTTTATCTGGTATATTATTTATACACTTTACATCAAATCATCAGTTTAGTTTTGAAGCTGCAGCATGAAACTGACTCTTTCTTGACTTTGTATAATTATTTTTATATGTTTCTATTTACTGATATCTCTTTAAACTATGTCTTGACGTGATCACGAAAGTGTGTTAAAATTTGAAGGGAAGTTTTCTTACAGAAAGTGTTCCCTAATGCATGGCTTGCACATGCTACGATACACTACATATATACAATGTGTTCATGTGTGTATGTATATGTGTTTCAGTCGATTTGATTTGGAACACACGTTCTCTTTGTAATGAAACTGAATTCCATCGAGATTTTCTGAGCATCATTATCATTGATTGCGTAAATTAATGTATTCAAGCAGAACGATCGATGGCATTGAAAAGCATCGCTAAACGAGGATCGGATTCATTACCATTAACCTTTCTCAAAAACGATTCATAATATTATTCGCTCTTTACAAATTCAATAGCATAGGGAGATGTATACAGCGAGTACCTATTTCACAAAGTTCCACGTTCAGTAATAACTTTGCTATCGTGGGATCTAATAGTTTATAATTGTGACGGTCAGTTTTGAGCGATATTATAGGGATTCAAAGTACTTTTATTAATTTGAGCTTCAAAATATCAACTTTACTGTGTTAGGGAAGTGTTAAAGACATTATCTAAATTGTGCAATAAAATCAAGGGTTATGCTTTGATTCTGTTTATGAAATCACATTATTATAAAAAGTTACTTTATACTTCTGATAACAAAAGCATATAAAAAGAATGTATGATGCTTGTGTACAGGTGTCCTCCAATTATAGTATAGAACATAACTTGGGGAACCACAGCAGATGAAGGGCGTCCATAAGTGAAAGATGATTTTAAATTTCAATTAAATTTTTCTGTTACCAACTTATGATCGGTTTGTCTCTTCCGGTTTAACCCTTTCACTTCTGTGTGCTAAAATAAGACAGAACAATTAAAATTTTAAATGAATATCTATAAAGTTTATCTAAATGAATACTATAAATGGTTATCACCTCAGTGGCATGATGATCCACGTGGAGAGTTTACTAAAGAAACAAGGAATTTGGCGATCAGTATTTTATGATTCCAGTTAGGATATTTCACTTATAGAATTTGCTAAAGAGTTCGATGTTTTTAGGAATGTATAAAAATTTGTCAAATTATGAATTGTAAATAGATTTCTTGATGTGTAAGAATTTGAGTTCACCAAAATTATTTCCTAGTTTTTGGAACAAACATATAACGGGTGCACTCCACGTTTAAGGGAAACAACCGCCTCCCATGTCACGCATAATAATTTTGCATTTACCAGCTAATTTTATCAAAACCTGGACTGAACAGTCAACTTTAAAATTTTACCGGCTCTAAATTGTATATTTTCAATAACTATAATACAAAGCAGTTTTAATAGGTCAGTGACCAATAATGTTTATTTACCAACATACACTTTTAGGTATCTAAATGAGATGGATATATTTTGAACCTTAACAAACACCTTATTTGTCAAGAAAATATGCTGCAGAAATTTAATTCCATTATCTTAGACGTTGTGGAATGCAGTGCTCCAGAACGCATTACAATGGCGAGCTGAAAAAATAGGTAAAAAATCACCATTCATCTGTTCACGCGCTCATGCCATTTTAAAATTATTAGTTTGAATAATTAAGTACTTGAATCGACATGACATTCTTTTAGTGAAATATTTGCGAGTATAAATCTTAGGAGATATAGGGGTAATAAAACTGTTAATTCTGATATTTTAGGCTAATTTTAAGTCGCTATATGCTCTTTACGGTTATTTTATGATTAATGGTGGTCTATAAGATTATGCTGCTATTTTAGAGTTTTTGGGGTCCTTGATAATTTAGATCTTGGACAAGGCATAGATCTTACTGACAAAATTATGTAGGTAAGATACACTAAATTAATGTTGCATTATTAAAAAGATTTTTGAATTTTCTCAGTTCGTGCTGTAACGATTTAAGGTTCACATGTTTAAGATGTATGATTAGAATATCTTGCAGAAATACTAGGAATTCTGTTTATTCTGAATGACCTTTGCATTACTGGTAAACCTAATGATAAACAGAATTTTACTAAAATAATTATATCTCATTAAACCATAGAATGTTGAAAAATAAACCTTTTTGTTGCATTAATAATCTCCAAATTATAGTCTTTAAAAATAAACCATTTTGTGGCATTAATCATCTCTAAAATATAATCTGCTACTTGTTTGACTTTTCAAATGCTTATGCTTTCTCTATCCACTTTCTTATAGACGGAGTCCTGCATGCCATAAAAAAACCGTGATACTGAAATTTCACCTCCAACTAATTAGAAAAGCTTCCGGCCATGACTATTCGCTTATATATATTATATTATATAGATATATAATGTGTGTGTCTGTGAACAGAGTAACTCAAAAATGTTAATTCGGCTAAATAACAAACAGAAAAGACTTAAAGAACGTGCTTAAAACTGCGCTACATATGGGCACCTTTTTCTTTTGATTTTTTTAAAAATAGATCTAGGATTTGAATGACATGAATATATATTAAATATATTTAAATTACAAGTAAGATAATGGAGCACATGAATTTAATCGTAAATAATTATAAGTAATATATATATATATATATATATATATATATATATAACTATTCTCTTTCACTGCTTAGATTTTCAAATTTGGGAAGCTCATATTCTTTTTGTTTGTGGTCGTGAAAAGAGATTAGAATCTAACAGGCTTATTGTAACAATTCATATTTACGAAATATAAATATACTTGCTATATCTAGGATATATAATTAACGTTTATCTGCATTAATAAGCAGCTAGAAGAGTAACTTTTGTAAGAATATGTTGTAAAAGAGTGAGCACGGGTTGTCCGTCAAATGCAATACTTCAGATGGTTTTGCTATTAACCATTTCCAAAGCATTACCTACTGTACGCTTAATGTATCCTATATTTTGACAGTGTACTTCTAAATATGAAGAAGTTTTTCCTTTGATTACTCTGAATCCATACAAAGAGTACATAATATAAAGAGTGCATAGTATCAGTTCAATATTTCATTTTATTTTTTATAAGTTATAATTTTGTGCCTGCTCAAGCATAAAAAATATTGAAACCAGTTCTAGAGCATTTTTATTTATGGTTAGCACAAGGCATATCCAATATTTAAATATTTTTTTAAGCAGATAGAAACGTATGTTCCAAGTAATAAAGAAAGTTCTGTGGTGCCATGGAACAGATCCCTGTAAAAATTTGTGTATTACATTATTTCTATAATCTCGATATTTCAGAAAAGATGAATATCCCATACATCATTTTTCCTCGGAACATATATCTATGCTTGCGTTGCTTATGTTTCAATCGCACCAGGTCCAATCTCGCCTAAATATGATCATATCCATCGACATGAAAATACGGACTTCAATTCGTTTCTTATCAGGCTTTGCTGCTCGTACAATGTGGGTTTCAATCGCGAAAGCTTGTGTGTAATGAAATTAACTTCCGTTGGAACACACAGAATCACCGTATGTCTGTGATGTGCTTTATGAGTTAAGCTTCGACTCTGCTTGCACATTTTGTAAATTAAAATACCTCCCATTACATTTGCGACTGACTTTGAAATCTCTGCCAAATGTGTTGATATTGGATCATCTCTCTTCATAAAGAGGAACCTGTTTACAGTTCAAATGCTGGAAAGCTGTGTACATTTATACGGTTCACCACAGAGCAGAACGTTGAAAGTTAGCTACTGAGGCCGTAGTGGCGCATTTTGATTACTTTAAAATTAGCTCCTTCTGAATTGGCAACGCGTTCTTCATCACAGCAAGAGCCAGCGTGCAAACCCCTGCATCCTCTTCAGTTCTAAAACCATATTTAAGTATCTTTATATTAGTTATGCTTAATAGATATGAAGGAAAATACGATGCTATCTGAAAAGAAAACTTTTTCTATCATCGACTCCAGAGTAACTTATTATTGCAGAGAGAGTTGTAGAAAATAACAGTGTTCTATTAATATCCTGTCTTACATAAGGAAGGTCATCAGTGAATATAAATATAACTGCATGTCAACAGGAGAAGGTTTAGAAAGCTTGCTCTTACATCTTTTCTGCTGGCTGCTGAGTAAAAAGTAAGAATATAATAAAGGAAATACAGAACTGTTAAAATTTGACCTGTTAAAATATATGGATCTTCAACTGGACGGGCCCCAATTCATATTAATAAAATAACGAACATATTTAATAATTTATACAGTTAATATTATTTTAATTATCTCTTTAACAGCTATAATTACGGAGGTAGAATCTGGAAAATAAAGGAAATGAGGGAAAAGTAATCGTGGTACGAAAACCTGACGAGGGGAAACCACTGCAAGCCAGAGGGTGCGATCGACGGAGGTCGAACCCGTACTTCGCAAATGTGAATGCACACGTTACCAAGGCGCCACTTCTCACGGTTGGCTGCTGAGCCATTTCATTACACACGTAATTAGCTCAGACTTATTCTAAGTCTCATTAATTCAGTGTAATGTTAATCTTACATGCCCATCTTAATATAATGGGAAGGGGCGCGTAAGTTTTCAAAAAGTAATGAAAAATTAAATATGCGTTTGTGTACATCTGAGAACCCTTTTCCCTTTACTTTTAAATTCCATAGTGATATTTCAAGTGAATATTGACTAAAAGTACGGTAAATGTTTTTGAGGTAAAGTGAACACAATGATATCGAAATTAAGAATTGCAATGTCTAAAGAATCATGATAGATTTTAAAGGAATGTGGGTTCTTTGTAACAACACGTGCAGGTGTAGTTGCGTCGAATAGCAGTTGGGGGAGAATAGTTGTTATAACAAAAGAAATGTAAGAAAGAATGTCCTTAGCAGATTTCTAAAGGATAGCACTTGACATGTTGAATGAGGTATTCTTCGGTCCCTAAGAATGACAATAGACAAAATTGTTACAAAGTGAATCTTTGGTTGAATGAAGAGGAGTAGTATAGAATTGAGAGAATCAGCACAGTGTAGATAAGATGTTGAACTCTCCTCTGTGTTAATATATGAGTGATGTAGAATGCTCATTGATTTAGAACTCTCCTATATGAAAATCGGGTTGTAAAAGAAGGGGAGTGTTGGCGTAGTGCCGTTCTCCCCTGTGCAGTGAGATGTTTTTGAGGGTTGGGATGATGATGATGATGATGATGATTGTGTGTGTGTGTGATGTGTAATGTGTGATGGGTGGGATGGGTAACGGGGGGGGGGGGGTTCCGGGGATGTTTGAATTAAATGTGAATTCTTTTCGATGTGTGTGTGTGCTTGAACTCTCATGTATGAATATCGAAGTCTAGGGTTCGATATTGTGATGGGGCGGGGTGGGTAACGGGGGTTCCGGGGATGTTTGAATTAAATGTATTGATAGTAATTCTTCGATGACTGTGCTTGAACTCTCATGTATGAATATCGAGTCTAGGGTTTGATATCTATTACGTTCAGTGCTTCGATGTCTGTGCTTGAACTCTCATGTATGAATATCGAGTGTAGGGTTTGATATCTATTACGTTTAGTGTATGATATATGATGTAGTATCGTTATTCTTTAGATAAAAGAATATCGAGAGAATGATTAGGTATGTTTACTGGGAGAGATTTATGAAAATAAATGTAATAAGACATTCTGGTAAGGGGTGTTCCCTATGCAGAATCTCTCCTTGAGCTATTGTATCCAAGAGCGATGTAAAGGTTAAGAAAAGGTTAAATTCCATTCCCACATCGAGGTACGAGAAAATATAAATCTATTCCACATTGAAGTATAAGGGTGATGACGTGTTGTCATTCCTCAAGATTTGTGCATATGTGAGTAAATTCGAATTAACAGGTCTCACCCTGTCCCGCCAGCTCGGGAACGAACGTGTCCTCACTTCACACAAACCCTCCGTCCGTTAAGTACAATCGACGATAGGATGGGGAGGGGGGAGACAGGTATGATCACGTTTCATCACCCATCTGCTCACTCGGGAACGAATGCATTCTCACTTCACATCGCAACGTCAAGATGAGTGGAACAACAACACCTATCATTGAAAGTGATACCAGATTCTGGGAGAATCTACGCAATTTCGAAGATTTGCAAAAGCATTGGGTTGAGCACCACGATGAAACGTGTGATGGAAAGATGCATCAAGTGATTTGCAAGAATCCTTCCCATCATGATTCGATCACATCTTATGCTCAATGCGGAAAGAATTGTAAAGTGTACCTCGGGTAAGTAGAATTATAATTGTGTGTTAACGTGAAAGTGTTGTTATGTGTTAGATAACTAATGATAAATATGTTTATTTCAGTAAAGCCCAAAGTGAAGATGTGGCATGCCAGTCCGAACAGGATCAAGGTGAAGATGTGTGCGGTCCGTACAATGATCGTCCGTTTAAGGATATCGGTACATCGAAACCCGAGGAGGAAGTCATAGAAAAGTGAGTATAAAATAATAAGAGTTTTACGTTAACAAGTGTATTAAATATTCACGATGTTGAGACAGTTCGTGTATGTCCGCAGATCCAGTAAGAAAGGAGACAAGAAAAAGAAGAAGACGAACTGCAAACCGAGAATCGTCAAAGCCAAGAAGACGTTCGATCAAGACAGTTTCATCATAATGATGTTCGAACCCTTCACACCCTTCGCAGAAGAAGTAGAGGAGGAAGTTGCGAGTGATGGTAAATAGTGTGTGCATGAACGATAACGACATCTCCATCAGCATTGACTTTCGTGTGAACATAGGATTATACAATGAACTCCCATCACTTTACATTAAAGACACACATGACGATACGTTTGTGTATATTACAAAAGAGGATTGGGAGGTAATAATGTCAAATTTGTGTGTTTTGGATACGTATCTGAAAGATGGTAAGCATCCATGTGCACCGTACAGTGAAAATATAATATATGCATTTAATATAATGTTATGCATGAATAAGATGCAAGAAATAACGTTTGTGAATACATGTTTAAATGTGGTCAGTATAAATATGAATAGTACTGCATTCAATGGACTTAAAAGACTAATTCCATATATTGAAAGAAATTTATATCAGTTGTATGATATTCATAAATCATTATGTTCATATGATGCAAAAAGCAGGAGTGCAAGGAAGAGGATATTGGAGATGTATGTTAAAGTCAATAAAAAGATAATTTGAATTTGTAATGTTTTATTTATTACACCTATATGATAGATTGTACAACATGAGTTAGTGGTTTATAAGTGAATAATTTATCATGAATAATTAAACAGAATAATGAAGTTTGTGCAGGAAAATTTGACGATGCTTGAACTTCCAATCTGACATTCACTGCCCCCGTCACAGTATCCTCAGGTTGATGAGAGCAATCGATGACGAATAGCGGTGCATATTTCAGAAAGTCGTTCCTTTTCAAAAGAGGGTAATTCTCCTTTCCATAGTAGGATGATTGAAATTTGGAATATTGATCATACAGAGATGCAAATTTCGAATTGGCGAAATCCAAATTCATATCGTGATAGGGGTAAGATTCACTGTTGAGATAACGTTTCAGATTGGTGATATTACAATTATCAAATAGAGAAGCATCCTTAGCGAGATGATTCAATCTATCCACTTGTGCACCGACTATGACGAAACGTGGTTTTTCAAGTTTAGTCGTGGTTGCAATGTTCCATGTGAACGCTTTAGTTTGAGGTACAGCAGGTTGAGTGTGAAGGTCCAAGGTTCGAAATGCGACGTGTAGAGGTTTATCCGATTTGACGAGTTTAAGTTTATCAACTCGTTCAGAATCTGAAAGTCGAAGTACAGGCATCCTCCATTCGAGTCTAGTTAGTTGTATGGTTGTAGGATCGTTTCCAATGATACAATTATTAGAATCCTTAGATCTAATGAGAATAAGTTCAAACTTGCTATTAAGTATGACCTCCTTGTGATCGTCGGCGAAACCCAGCAACATCGAAAGAGGAACGATAGCATTGAAGATACCATTCGATGTATTCACGATGTCTACCACACCTCCAGGATAGATCCATCCAGCATTTAGTAAACGATTCGATTCCAGTTCATTCAGTGCAGCATAGTTACGCATCGTTGATGAAATGCCCGGATTCCTAGTTCTATCAATAGTCGTTCCATTCATATCCAGACGAATCTCATCGAATAGGAATGCCATAGCATTGTTACTCAATTTCGATGTGGCAACGGTGCCGTCGGGTTTAGTGAGAGTCCCCTCAATGTAGAGATAACTTCTACTAGGAAGCGTGTACAAATCTTCAGCTTGACATGGAATTCTAATTTCATCGTTCACATCGAGAGCTGACGTATTGTACGGTAGGAATACGTGATCTTCCTCCTTACTGATCTTATCATCAAAGGTCGGAATCCCGGTCACGTCCAACACATCCATCATAGAACCTTGAAGCCTAAGTTAGCGAGAAATTGTCGATTAGACGATGTGATTAGCTTGCGGGTCGATGATCGAGTAGAGATCAATCTCGAGAGATGTTTTTTAATATAGCATCGTCTCTTAAAACTTATACCCATTACGACGTATGTGCAATCGTACAGTGATGGTTTCGTTCCTGAAATCTAACTTATCGCCGTTCTGGTCTACCACTCTAATGTCGAGATGATCAATGAGATTCGTATCGATGATTGGTAAATATATAGGACTTGATGGTTCCTGCGAAATATGATAACCTGGAGGTACCGATGGGAAAAATTCATACAGAGAATGACCACTTTTACCATTGATGAAAGATCCCGTTGCAAGACTACACTCGATACGTATGATGCTGACTTTGAATATGTTAACCAAATCATTAGACTCGGTCAGCACGTTTGCCGGTACCCTCTGTTTAGAGGTGAAACCGAGAAGTGAAGCAATAGATCTCTCACGACTAAAGTCGATAATATAGGGAGATTGAATTTCTGATTTCATGGTGTTATTATTAGCACGTAGAATAAAGTCGTCACCGATGTCGAGAGCATCCTTGATCAATCTGGCGATATCATCCAATTCATAAGTACCCGGTGGAATTACTATACGTTCGACTTTTCCATCGCGAACGTAATGGAATAGATTATTACTCTCGTCCACATTCGGAATTGAGTAAAAAGTCTCAAAATTCAATAGAGCTATCTCGTAATGTCCGTTAGGATCCAGATGTAATGGTGGATTTAGAAATGTAGAGAAGCTGGTATCACTACCACTCACGGTGATCGTGTAACTCATCGAGGAGAAACTGAAGGCACAAGTGACCGCAAATCACAGAATCGAATTCTTGAAATCTCGTCGTATTATATAGGAGCTTGACACCCGAAAGGTACGTTTCTATCTCTTCCGGAGGTCTCAGATCGCCGAAACTGTCAAAGTAGTAGGCAACGTCACTATCCTTACGTACAGCAACCCAATGTGTACCAGGGTTATTTGATGTATCCAGATTCACTACTATTCTCTCATAGTATCGAGGATGTGGAGGTAGTTTATCGATCATGTAGACACCTCTAAAATGTGGAATGCGTAGACGTCGTGCATACGAATCGATCTCGTTAGCACTCAGGGCTTTTTCCGGGATAAATATAGGCCTCGCCCCGAGTTTTTTGATCGAAGATATAATCCTCTACCCTTACGACGTCTCTTACGGCGAAGACCTTTGCCCTGAGCCAAAGATTCCATGCGCTCGTTGTGACGTGTTAATTCCGCAAGTTGTTTTGCATCCGAACGTTTCTTATTGACAGCCGTAGCAATCTGAGCAGCACCTCCAGCTAGACCACCTGCTGCACCTAGAGCTGCTAAAAGTGGTAGCAAAGGTAAGAAACCACCTCTCTTGTTGCGACGTTTACGCATGCCAGCGCCCGCTGCCAATTTACCCTTCATAAGTGTAGTCACAAGTCGAGCTGCAAGTCGTTCGCCCAAAGAAGCGTCGGCAGACTTTACACGTCTCCAAGCTTTCTCTACCAACACCTTATCGGCTAGACGACGAGATTCTGTATCAGTACTCTCTGCGTAAGCCCGATCGTGATCGAGACACGCTGAATCTAACCCGTTCACCGGTAAGTCACCTCTCTGCAAGCGTTTATGTAGTTTCGTTCCGGGACCGCAGAAACGATAACCCGGTAAATGTGCCTCAAATGGTAATGAATTAATCAAGGAATTAAGAATTCCCGAACCTTTGCGTGCACGTGTAGAGCGCATGTCTCACTATGAAATAAAAAAGGCAAAACGTGCGCTTTATAAGTATACAATTCCTATGACGATTGGCTAAATCCTGTAAAGACATAGATTGCCCTTATCACGAACGAAATAAAAGACAAAACTTATGCTTTATAAGTATTAGTCGCGATATGGAGATAGTAAAGCAAAAGTGTACGCTACCCATACAGGTGTTAGATTTCGAGGATAACATTCGCAAAGGACGACACGGTACGTTGTTTCCGAGTAACGTTAGAGCGCTCATACTTGGCAGTTCAAATGCTGGAAAAACGAACGTTTTACTCAACCTGCTTATTCACGAGAATGGTCTGAGATTCGAAAACCTCTACATATACTCGAAATCGTTGCAACAACCTAAATATCGATATTTACTCAGGTTACTGAAAACTATACCCGATATAGGTGTATTTACGTTCGATGATGGTGATAAAGTAATTCAAACGTCGGATGCTAGAGAAAATTCGATATTCGTATTTGATGATGTGATAAATGAAAAACAGGGTAAGATAGCTTCATATTACAGTATGGGTAGACATCGTAATGTCGATGCTATATATTTAGCACAATCATATGCTAAAGTACCTAAACATTTAATTAGAGATAATGCAAATATGATTATATTCTTTAGACAGGATAATCTCAATTTAAAACATATATACGAAGATTATGTAAATACCGCTATGTCCTATGATGAATTTAAGAATATGTGTAAACATATATGGGAGAGTGATGAACGATCCTTTGTTGTTATAGTACCAGAATATCCACTGAACGAGGGACGCTACCGTCACGGTTTTGATCGCTTTATCAGAATGAATAAATAGAATAATCCATCACTTAAGCAATGAGTATCGACAGGTTCGGATCCCGAAGAATCATACCCTCTAGGGGTGTGTTCAATCGATATATCATAACTAGAGATGGATCGGGAAACTATCGATTCAAGGGAAAGCGGTTGTGCAATATTCACGACCCTGAAGAAGGTGACGATGCATCGACTAAACGTTATGTGGATACGCATACGGCTGACGTCGAGAATCGAATGCAGATCTTCAGCGAGCAGACCTCGTATCAGCGTATGGGCGAGTTTGAAGCTATGCTTAGGGATCACATACAAAAATCGCTCGACATCCAATACAACAATTTAATGGAGTACTTAAGTAAATATGAATTTAAACGTGATTCCGAAAATAATGTCATTATAGATGGTATAAGAATGAAAACGCTGTTGGACCCCCTTCACGAACACGACGTTCCTAATAAAAAATATGTAGATGATAGGATTCCAATTCACGACTCTAATGAAACTCTATCATTTCGAATGAAGAGATTGAAGGATTTAGCCGACCCGATAGATGATAGTGATGCAGTCACCATGAGTTATGTTAATCATTTCTTTATACAGAAACATAATGAATTGCAAACGGGTTTAACTGAGACTATAACAAACATTGTCGATACTATTACACGGAAACAGAATGAATTACAAAGTCAGTTAACTAGAACAATCACCTCCGCTAGCGAGACTATTACTACAGCTGTAGAAAAAGAAGTGAAAGAACTAACCGCACGACAAACGGAACTTGATAATAAACTAATCACTATAAATAATGATATTCATACTATGAAAACACGAATGAGAAATGTTGTAAACACTATGTTACAACAATTGAAAGCACAACTCATAATTTCATTGCAAACACGTCCGTTTCGAGGTCCCTCTTTAAGGTATACGTTAACATCGGGACTCGAATACTATAAAGTTCCTGGAAATGGAAGTGTACTCTCGTGTTCCATCGTATCATCGGTACATCCGCATGCTGTAAATGATACATTGTTTGCAATAAACGGAAGATTAGTTGAAAGATATCCTGTAAGAGTTGAAACTGGCGATATTCTATCGTTTACAGCGCCAGTCGGACGTGCTAAAGATGGTCATATATTAAGTATAGAACTGATAGTTTCATATAAATTAGCAGTAGCTGATTAATTATACATTCATTTCGATATGGATGCTGAAGCTATAAGACTTAAGGAATCCATTGCCCGTCACAGTAGGGCAATAAGAGAAAAGTTACGTTCTCTCAAAGGAATGAAATTCGAAAAGCAACGAGTCATGTCTGAAGTTCTTCAACCTGTAACCGAACCATTGAAAGTAATAGCGAAAGCACACCAAGACAACAACGACGACGACGACGACGACGACGACGACGAAACTACAGATGATGCTAACGGATCTGATCTCGTGTCAAAGTATCTACACAAGGTTCGAACTGCCAGTTCGAGTGACATGGACAATACTTACGGCATACGTTACGAGGATAATGAGTATAAATTGGGTAACAAGACAGTTGTGTTTAAATCTGATGGTGTTCAGATAGGAACAGAAACGTATGAACCCACAGCAGGCTTATATGAATTATTATTTAAACGTTTACCTCGCAAGACATCGTACACAGATGATGATTTAGACGTGTATTCGCAAATCTTACAAAATACTCAAGTTTACAGACACGGTTATTCAAGAGATGGACGTTTAAGAGCAAATCGAGGGTTCAAGTATCGTCATATCATTCGTGACCTTGTTAGTAATCGAACTGGATTTGGTTTACGTTGGAAAGAACATGTACCGCAGAGAAAATTAGATTACGTCTACTGGAACGATCCGAATGAAATAATAAACAGATTAAGATTATTAGTTGCGTCGAGGGATGCAGGTAATTTGAATCACTCACCCGAGATAGAAGAAATTATTACAGAACTTAAAACATCAAAAATTATAGCATGATAAAACGTCGCATTGCAACCGAGTTACATGCACCAGCTAGAAGACGATTTTTACGTCGTAAGATCATAAGCAAAGGAATGAACGATTTAGTACAAATAGATCTTATGGACATGTCTAATTATGCAAGAGACAATAGGAATTATAAGTATATTCTTCTTGCATGCAATTTTTATTCCAAGATGGCTTATGCACGACCATTACGTGATAAAAGTGGTATTAACGTTTCGACTGCTATGGAGGAGATATTGAATGAAATGGAATCGTTTCCGAAGAATGTTCAATCTGATAAAGGAAGGGAGTTTTACAATAAACATTTCCGCGAACTAATGAATCGTAATAATATTAATCATTACAGTACATTCACACACGTTAAGGCTGCTGCAGTGGAACGTTTAATAAGAACGATCAAACTGATTTTGCATAAGGAATTTATTGTTCAAGGCTCATATCAATGGATAAACATACTACCTAGAATTATTCATACCTACAATAATACTTACCATCGAACGATTCGTATGAAGCCTGTAGAAGTTCGTGATAATTCTCTCCTGCTCAGCGTCTACAAATATGATAGAAGTGTGCGTGAGAAGCGAAGATCTAGGCTTCATCGTGTTGGTGACTACGTGAGGATTTCTAAGCATAAAGGTGTTATGGAGAAAGGTTATCTACCAAATTGGAGTGTTGAAGTCTTTAGGATACGTACAGTGCAAAGGACACATCCATTGACCTATCTCATCGAGGATCTGGAGGGTAAACTGATTGAAGGAGCATTCTACGGTTATGAATTACAGAAAACTCAATATCCAGACACGTATTTAGTTGAAAGGATCATCAGACGTCGTGGTGATAGGATTCTGGTGAAATGGTTAGGATTTCCTACCCGTGAATGGATTAATGAGGTGGACATTGTATAAATAAAAAAACACACAACTCAATAAAGAAATATAATTTTAATGATATATTGTGTTTGATTTTTTTTTTGTTCACATTGATTCCTGACATCTTCTGTAACTGCTAATTCACATCTCCTTAACTTAAACATGATAATAACATTTTTATACTTTTTTAAAAATCTTCTGTAACAGCTAATTCACATCTCCTTAACTTAAACATGATAATAACATTTTTATACTTTAAAAAAAAAATCATACATGATTATAGTTGAATTAACATTTAATTGTAGAGATTTTAACATAACGTACATGCTAGTTCACATTGAGTATATATAAATTCACCTACCCTTAACGTAAACATGATAATTACAATTTGAAGTAATTAGTAATATACGTTAAACAAACATCATACATGATTATAGCTGAAATAAGAGCCTTTGTACATGCTAGTTCACATTGATATATATAAATCTCCCCTCACCCCTTAACGGAGACATGATAATAACATTTTGATATAATTAGTAAATATATTTTAATAAAAAATCATACATGATTATAGTTGAATTAACATTTCATTGATTTCTGCTATCTAACATTTCAAAACGACATGAATAGGAAAAAATATTCCTTCACCCCTAACATAAACATAAAAAAAGCAACACGTTATCTTTCAAATGAAGTAAATATGTTATTATCATGTAATTAGTAACACACTTTACAAATATACTTGAAACTCAATTATTTCGTTTTTTGAAATACAGTAATATGTTATTATCATGTGCCTAGTAATACCTTTTAACTCAGTTGTAACACACTTTACAATTATACTTGAAACTCAATTATTTTATTTTTTGAAATACAGTAATATGTTATTATCGTGGCCTAGTAATACCTTTTAACTCAGTTGAATCTATGCTTTATTGAGAAAAGAAAAAGAAATTTACACTTGACAATTTTCTATAGCATAATGTCCCCATGCTAATGTTGAAAATGAATTATTGGGAATGTATCGTTTTGTATCGATACCACTTAAAGCTATCTTATTAGATTCAATAGTATGAACATCATGTTTATAACTTCTGAAACATGTCTGCATGCTTCGATGTATAGTGTCAGGATGTGTAATACATGAGAGATATTGTTCAAAGGTTATGAATCTCATCGAATCTTTTGTTACACCTTTTGATTTTTTAATCACTTCAGTATCATATCGATAACTATATAATTTCGATTTCAGCCCTACATATTCAGTCATCACTCTACCGGCTAGCTCATCCTTGAATAATCCTGAAATTTTCTTATTTGCTAACGGAATACCATACACATTATCCATTGGATAATTCGATGTATCGAATAAATGTATATTGGTTTTAATAAATTCATATATATCGCAGCTAGATTCAAAGAGAAAAGCATCCGTGTCCGTATAGATTAAAGTTACATCTTTCAATTTTTTCTTCAGAATTTCATAATAAAAATCATACATTTTATGTTTGGATAGATCCAGGATTGCTTGTCCTATGTATATTGGCTTATTCATCAATATTTCATCTCTGACCAATTCTATACCTATTAAATTTTCATCAAAAATCACGTACCTTATACATGTCTGTCGAGCTAACAATTTACGCGCTCGTTTCCAGCTGGTAGCTAAATGAAATGAATTATAACGTTTTACATTCTCTATAAATTTTCCATAAACACAATTATTCATTAACTTCCATAGATTTTGACCAAATTTCGTCTTATCTTCAATACGTTTACGAACGTTGAGTTCAATGTAAGGATTTATCCAGTTAGATTGTTTGTAACCTATTACTCTATGTATACGCGATGGAATCAAACCAAGTTTAACACATTGTTGAAAATTGAGATAATGTAATACGTATTTATTTTTATCATTCAATGTTGTTAGCAATTTTGTATACTTATCACCTGGCGCGATTTCATTCAAAGGGCATAATGGCAAATCATTTTGTATATCATGAAGTTCCTGTGGATATTTAAAGTCTACTTCCAACACATATCCCACGTCAGAATCACTTGTAATAGACATAAAATCTATTGATTTAATTTCAGCATCAGTTAGCCACCTTATATCAGTGTATGGTAAGCTATTATTTTCCATTGTATAACTATATAGAGAATTGCAGTCAACGTACATTAAATAATTAGTTGGTTGAGTGTTATCATAGCTAGTCATGTATCTGTTATTCGCCTTTGCATACCGTTTGGACACAGTGCAAATTCCACCTCGTATTCCTTTTTCGAAGAAATCTAGCATAGTCTTATCTGTTAATAATGAAATCTGTACACCAGTCGTTCTTAACATTGCATCATAGGCTAACCCGGGAAGTGTGTAATACTGACACGGGTCGAGTCCGTACAAACCGATACTTAATTCACGGAAGCGTTCAAACACGTCCGTTAGTATTAATGTATCGCACTTAAGATATATATTTAAATATTCACCCAGATTTTTAACATTGAATTCATTCCATACCGTTCTAGCATGACTATAATCCTCATCGCTTACATGATCAAACTGATGTTTGGATGGTAGACTATTCTCGTATAATTTTTCTATAGAATCCACATACGTGTACGGGAAGACACCTTTGCGTTTCATCAGTTGTCTATGCAAAGGATTCGTGTACATATTATTGGTGTAATGAAAATCATCTGCTTCTAACATATCCGAAAGGTTACTAAGTTTTGAATCCAAAAAACGATAGCTATCCAGAAATCTTAGATATATACTCATTCCATTCGAATTTGTATATCTTTTGCTAAAGGATAAGTAATTTTCAGAAGTTTGTGCAATACAGTTGATAGGTTCCGTATCGTAACCTAGTTTCTTTACTATGAAATGAGCATCGTATTTTGACAAGCAATGAAAGAATATTGGTATGAATCCTGGCATTTTCCTATTTAAATTGCAGTGCTTATGAGCTGGGCCAACGTAACTTCCAGTCAAATGACAATGATCACGAACCTTTATACACGAGTTAAGAAATTCACGTTTGCATATGTGACATCGTGTTGCATTTTGATATTCTAGCTCATCCACATCTCTCATACTTATTTCAATTTTATTAGCATATATATTAATGACCTGATTTGCAATTAACGTTAATTCTTTAAGAAAATTTTCAATTGCATATGGACCTTCAAATGATTTGAAACGTGTTAAATTTTTATCATAACTACAGACCAAATGTAATGCAATTGCATACGCTTCATGTTTATGAATGCTACGTGTCCAGCTTTTACTCGATACATCTTGACACGAATCTACCTTACGTAAGATACATTCTATGTCTGCATAAACCACGAATGGAACTTTTAGACATTTCGAATATGCGTTAAATTCAACGAGATCAGTTTTACCAGCCTCGGGCATTCTGATAATTTGATTCATCATACACCTCTTTTTATGGCTATTTAAACGTGATTCTGATGTGAAATACAAGTTACAATTGTTACATAACCATTTTCGCCCATTATGTTTAGTTAGCTGCTTTCCTAGCAAACGTGACAAGTCTGTTATCAGACAATAATGTCTTTTATACATTAAAAGATTAACATGATGTGATTTTATCTCTCTTGGTTGATATAAGAGAATAATCGATTTATTTTCAACACCGTATATCGTTATTGAAATATTTGAATTTTGATTCTCGAATTTTTCTACATCTTTCAATGATACGGGGAATGTTATATTCTCAAAGTTAAATTCGTTACGAAAATCATATCTTTTATAGGAGGTGGGTCGATTCTTGTTACGTTCTACTGGGTATTTGGATGCTAACAGACAGTATGCAAAGCAATATTTATCAGTATTACGAATGTTAATAACAGCTCTCTTCGATTTTATAAAGTCGGGTAATTCAGTATACATCCCTGCATTCAATGAATCGTATTGTGTCACATATATTGTTAATTTCTCAATACTGTATAAAGCTTTTGAACTGGTACGCGATTCAAAATTATCCATATGATCTAGTATAGGTTGTACAATCTTCTCTTCATACCATATAGATTTATCTGTAGATTGCAATATCACCTCAAGTTTACTGTTAAAGTTAAATGTATGAATATTATCGCTCTCTTGTGATATTATGACATATTGACAGGATAAACAGGATCCTATCTTAAGACCTGATTTATACATGTTTAAGCCCTTATCAATTTCATTCAAAATTAAAGGTTTGCATTCTGCTAAGAATATAACGGGGTCAAGTATATTAACACAGTTGTGAATTTCGTAGGTGGTTAATCGTTTTTTGAAAGCAGACTCACTGTGAATACATCGTAATCGTTCAGCCTGGGTCACGTTCGAACAGGTTTCATCTTGCTGAATCGAGGGTTGTCCAGTGGCAGTATCGGAGCATCTTGTCGTCGTTTCTGAAAAAAGCAATTAGAACATTCGATTA
Organism: Mantis religiosa; assembly: GCA_030765055.1. Lineage (NCBI taxonomy): Eukaryota > Metazoa > Arthropoda > Insecta > Mantodea > Mantidae > Mantis > Mantis religiosa. The sequence goes on from CM060947.1 coordinate 78,822,360, forward strand.
ACTTTACATACGGGAACATTGATTTACATGTATGTAAGGTGGTAACAGAAATAACATACATGTTAATAACTTTTACATGTATGAATCTCAATTTTACGTAAACTCTATACTTTACGTAGAACGTAACATGCATGTATGAAAATAGTTACATAATGATTATGTATTTTACAATTATTGCTATCATCACGTAACTACAATATTCAGATAGTATGTAACTGTTTTACGTAATGCTCTCTCCCTTACATAAATGATAAAAACACACAACGTAAACCATATAGATGTAAAATACCGTAACTGAACTACGATATTCACATGTACGTTTTACACATATAAATTAACGTTCTTTTTTCACCTACAACGTTACTTTTACGTGTAACAAACAAACGTAACTAACATGCATGTGAAATAACGTAACTGAACTACGATATTCACATGTACGTAATTATTACACATGAAAATTAACACTACAACGTTCACTCTCAATTACTAATACTACATGACGTGCGATAATTAACACTTTAAGTTCTAATACAACATGTACGTACATGCAAGTAACTACATTCAATTACTAATACTACATGACGTGCGATAATTAACACTTTAAGTTCTAATACAACATGTACGATTTCACATTTACATGCAAGTAACTACATTATCACTTTTTTTATGAAATTTTATTCAATAATTGTACTCACCTTTTGACGACATTACGGGCTGCTTAAAAAAGACAATTTATGTCGTTTGAAACCACTTTCTAGTGTTTCCTCGCCATGGTATTGGAGTATGCAGTCACCACGATTTAGTAGATCTTTCTGCGCTGCGGTCATATGTTTGAATCTCTCCGGGAGGAAGACTTGGAAATCTGATGTTTCGACGACGACCCGTTCACCATATCTGGTCTTCACGGTTTTGACGGATCGAATGATGTGTTGAACGGACTGATCTAATTCACGTAGTTTCTTTGTGGGAAGATGTGTTCCACCTTCAGCTAGTTGATTTAGCTGTAGCATCTCATGATCTGAAACATACATATAAGCACACATGAATCAGTATTACTTCAACATTCTTCGTAAACAGAGATAAAAAATGACTTACAATATACAACTTTTCTATCTTACCTGTAGGATCCATATTTCCAGAGAATCGACTGCCTCCTCACTCATCCGTGCCGCGGTATTTATTAACAGATGCTCCGCCCCCCTCCGTCCGGGAGAGGTGTTACTGTCTACATATTACGCTATGTGTTTAAAGTAGTTGTGACTACGTTATAAGTTCGAAGGTAATACTAGTAACTTTATTATCATAGTTTAAACTTTATATAGATTCATCATTTTTTACACCCCCTCCAACCGTATCTCTCCTTCCCAAACACCATGTTGCGTGCGCACACTAACTGTGATTCGTTCCCTACATCTTGGAGGGGGGGATATAATTACACATTTCTTTACACACACATACTTGTACAAAATATATTTTTCTGAACATTTGATTTTTTTACATTTGGTATACTAACACATTCATAGTATTGTTTCATCATTCATACAAATATATAGATTCATTCGTTTAATTTTAAAATATATTCTTTTTTTTTCCTAACGTTATTTGACAAAGTTAGACTTCGCTACAGCAATAAGAATGTTTTGACCACCCCTGTCACCAGTCTGGAGAGATTAACTCTTTTTTTCTCTGACCCACATACCAAAAGGGATGACGTTCAGTGGAGTATTCGTAATACTGAGGGGAGATTTTCTAGACAATTTTTTATATGGAGGGTGATATCTTACCATGGATAGTTAGGATATCTACACTATAGATCCCTAGTTGCGTATATATATTATCATATTGATTGATCAGTTTTGTATTACTCATATATACTTAAAGATGAGATACTTTTCTCTCGTTATCTTAATCATTTTTAAATAGATGGTTGGTGCTTTTATTTTATTTTCGATGTTATGTTCCACTTTTATCATGCTTAGAGGGAATATTCTTTTTAAGTTATCGTGCTTAGAGGGTGCGTTCCTTTATCATGAAACCCCTTTCAAACAGCTTTACATTTGCATTCTTATACTTTTCTCTCAATATTTTTTTATCATTCTTAAAGAGATGGGTAGTGCTTTTATTTTTATTTGCATTTGCTATGTACCACTTTTATCATGCTTAGAGGGGACATTTCTTTGTCATGCGACCCTCTCACATAGATTTACATTTCCATTCTTATACTTCATCAATGTGGAATAGATTTATATTTTCTCGTACCTCGATGTGGGAATGGAATTTAACCTTTTCTTAACCTTTACATCGCTCTTGGATACAATAGCTCAAGGAGAGATTCTGCATAGGGAGCACCCATTACCAGAATGTCTTATTACATTTATTTTCATAAATCTCTCCCAGTAAACATACCTAATCATTCTCTCGATATTCTTTTATCTAAAGAATAACGATACTACATCATATATCATACACTAAACGTAATAGATATCAAACCCTACACTCGATATTCATACATGAGAGTTCAAGCACAGACATCGAAGCACTGAACGTAATAGATATCAAACCCTAGACTCGATATTCATACATGAGAGTTCAAGCACAGTCATCGAAGAATTACTATCAATACATTTAATTCAAACATCCCCGGAACCCCCGTTACCCACCCCGCCCCATCACAATATCGAACCCTAGACTTCGATATTCATACATGAGAGTTCAAGCACACACACACATCGAAAAGAATTCACATTTAATTCAAACATCCCCGGAACCCCCCCCCCCCCGTTACCCATCCCACCCATCACACATTACACATCACACACACACACACAATCATCATCATCATCATCATCCCAACCCTCAAAAATATCTCACTGCACAGGGGAGAACGGCACTACGCCAACACTCCCCTTCTTTTACAACTCGATTTTCATATAGGAGAGTTCTAAATCAATGAGCATTCTACATCACTCATATATTAACACAGAGGAGAGTTCAACATCTTATCCACACTGTGCTGATTCTCTCAATTCTATACTACTAAGAGGGCTTTCAGAAAGTGAAAGTGATACACCCACGCGCAGCTGTGGTCATTCAGTCCACGGCGTTAGGCCGATTAGGGCTGTCCACTTCTTCTGTCTTGGTTGATGACAGACCAGAAGAGGTGAGAGAAGATATTTGTCGGTTCATATATACGTGAGGAACGAATAAATTTTATCGAGTAATAAACATTCCGCTTTCAGTAACTCTAAACAGGGATATTGGTAACCCTTGGTCGGCAACTTCAAGTTTGATGTTCGGATAAAAGAAGCAGTCAATAAATCAGTTTGTCCACGCATACCGTGTGGGAAACCTCATTGCTTTACCCTGAGCTAAACATTATTTGTTCCAAACTGTCCCGTAAAAGTGGAACTATTTGCTCGCCAATAATTGCTTCAAAGTTGCCCCAACGTGGAGCTTTACTCGCCACAAAGTTCTTTCAAATTGTCGCCTCAACGTGGAACTATTTGCCCGCCAATATAAATAGCTTCAACAATATATACAAATAATGATTAACATAAGTATGACTCCTTTAGAATACCGAAGCTTGTGGTTTTTATTGGAGTAAGAAAAAAGCTGTCGTGAATTTAAATTAGCTTATAATTTTAATTTTATACTTTTTGTTATCTCTCAGCATGCAATCCTTTTAACACACAGATGCCGGAAGTTCTTAGGAAAGCTGGCTTTGTTTTTCAAATCATCATCATCATCATCATCATCATCATCATCATCATCATCATCATCATCATCATCATCATCATCATCATCATCATCATCATCATCATCATCATCATCATCATCATCATCATCATCATCATCATCATCATCATCATCATCATCATCATCATCATCATCATCATCATCATCATCATCATCATCATCATCATCATCATCATCATCATCATCATCATCATCATCATCATCATCATCATCATCATCATCATCATCATCATCATCATCATCATCATCATCATCATCATCATCATCATCATCATCATCATCATCATCATCATCATCATCATCATCATCATCGTCGTCGTCGTCGTCATCGTCATCATCGTCATCATCATCGTCATCATCGTCATCATCATCATTAGTAGTAGTATTATTATAATTATTATTGTTTTAGATGTATTCTTTATAAATCACAATATCCTCCCTAATTAAGACAGAAGCGGAACTTTATTAGGAGTCCATGCAGCAGAGAGGAATGATGTTTTTGGCGTGGTAATTGCATTAATATCAATAAAACAATTCATGGGGATATAGAAACTCTATAACATTTTCCCAGTGAAGAGTTATTGTAGTGGAGGGATTTTCAAATATCATATATAGGTCTGACAAGTATAAAATTCGTACCTCCAGCTTTTCTTTTCAATTCTACGCTTACACAGACACAAATATGTGTATAAAATACAAATAAATACAGGTGTTAACACACTTTTGAATTCAGCGCTTCCTGAAACATTTATTTCTAGTAATACTTCAACTACAAATGTCATATATTCCATCGCTGTACAAGTCAGGGCAATTAAATGGCTTATTTCTAGTAAATGTAAATAAATACAAGTGATAGTTTAATATAAGTTTGATTCCTTTAGAATACCGAATATTTTGGATTTTATTGAACCAAAAATACCGTGAATTTAACTTGAATCATAATTTTAATTTTATACCTTTTATGATCTCTGAGCATGTAACCCTTTTAAGACACAGATGCCGGAAATTCCAAGGAAAGTTGGCTTTTCTTTTCAAAATTTTATTATTATTACTGCTTTTGGTTCGGAGGAATTCTTTATAAAGGACAATATTGCCAGCAGTGGAAACTTAATGATGATATCGCGCCGTTTAAATGTATTCCGGAAAAGCTGAGCGTTGCACATAGAGTAGTCTAGTGCCAAACTTGGCCCATATTGAAGGAATAAATTCAGAAATGTCTGCTCCCCGTTCCACGTTCGCTTTTATTGTCCCCAATTTCTTTTTATCTTTACAATGCTTAATGACAGAAGTAGCTTTAGGATTGAATATTATAGTCATGGGCTTAGTCTCTTATAGAAGAGACTGATTAGGCGGTCAAATAAGGAATAACAAAGTAATGTAAAAAACTGAAGCTGCTGACAGTGAAGTAAACTAGGTTATCAATAATAACTAAACACTAGTAACACAACTTCACTTAAGTGATAAGTGAAGTTGTGTTACTAGTGTTTAGTTATTATTGATAACAAAGTAATATACAAAATTTATTTCTAGAATATTGGGATTCGTGATGAGAAAACTGTACATGTTACATATGTATTTAACAAGGGTACAATACATTATACTTTCGCTATCCATGGCCAATATGCTTACGCGAACTTTCTATACCCCGTAAAGAATTAATGAGCTTTATTGACAAATTTCATTCCTTGTTAAATTATTGAAAATAAATTATTTATAAGTTTCATATAATGAACTAATCCATTTACGTGTTATCACTGTTATTTCTTTTTCGGTGTTCCCTGAAAGATGAACAGTAACTCTAAACTCCATGGACTCGGGGCTCATTCGAGCATCTTCTCATCCACCTCACTCGTGGTTCGATATGGTTTAATCTTTATGGAAGTTAATTAAAAACAGACCAAACTCTTCCAAATAACGAATAAAATCTGCCCTAGCATTCACAATAAAGGAGTGAAACTTAGGCGACAGATAAGTCTGATTTCCTGGAATTTTAAAATCATCACATAGGGAGATGCTTTTTAAAATTTATTATTTTATCCTTAGGAATTTGTTCGTACATGCAACGGAATATGCAAACTTGCGATGAAAGCTTATATCATTAACAAAAATTAAAATTCACACACAACTCATTGACTTACAACCAAACTTGCAGAAACATTCTTGTATTATAAACAATTTGTTGTTATATGTCACAAGTTGCCAAGCTGCCTATTTTATTCACAAATATGTATTGGAAAAGTACATATGAAGTTTATATTCGGTGGTCTCAGGTTTGATTGCGTTTACATTTCACTCTGACTTTGGGATTTTTATAGCTTTCCGCGTTAGGTAAATTCTATGGTGATTTCTCATCCATTAATGCTTCCTTTTGATAACTACCTTTCATTCGGTTTCCATCTAAGTTTCATGGATGTTGGCAGTGATAGTCTGCTTAAGGAGAAGGGCACTCTTCTTGGACATTACGGACTGCTTGGTTGACAGATTACGGAAACTTCTAGCGACCTCCATACATCTCTATGGCCCATATGTTTGCTGCTTGTAGCTTCCGGTAGTTCCTTCTCTTCATCACTTACTCCAAGGGGTAGTAGACAGTGCTGGGTCTAAAATACGCGAGGTTTACTCATCATGGTATAGCAACTTATAATGTAAAATACAAAAGAATAAACGTTATAGGATTCTTGCAGTATCTAATGTATACTTGGAACAACATTGTGTGGGGAAGTCAACACAACTGTTACACATAGATTTAGACTTACACTGAATGTGTACATCATGTAGAATATCATCTCACACAATGTATTAGTGACAATTGTTAAGTACATAGCATCTTGCAGGATTTGTTTATTTATCAACTGATCAGCACTGTCAATGCTACACAAATTGCGAAACTACAGATGTAGAATAAAATTAAGGAATATAATTAAAGAGGATACTCGTATTGGAGTATTCAAGCAAATTGAGCTAATTTGTGGGAATATTAATAACATAACTTCAGCACAGAATTAACACTTTATAGAGATAAAATGTCTTGTTGCAAGGGTGCATTCAGTCTTGGTGCAGCATCTAGGCGGCGTCCCAGTTGAAAGAATAAAGTATCTGATACATGAGAAAGGAGAGCAAAGATTCTTCTTGTAGTTGTAGAGATGTGCTCATTAATGCTGACAATGCCAAATTCTCTGTGTAGCTGTGCATTCCGGATGCACCACGGGGCGTTCACAGACAATCGTAGGATCTTGTTTTGAAACACATGCAGTGGGTGAATACGAGTAGATGAAGCACGTCCCCTACAGGACTGGCATATAGAGGAAGTGGTCGTAGAATACTCTTGTATAATAACAGCGTATATTCAACTCGTAGAGAGGACTTGAGGTTGAGGATGGGATACAACTTGTGAAGACGAGCATAGGCATAGTTAAGTTTGTTGGTGATGTGTGTACTCCATGTTAGTCGACGATCAAGATGGACGCCAAGGTATTTGGCTGTACAATCAGAAGGTAACCAACGGACCTCACTGTTATAGAGGCCGGAGCAGCTGGTCGGCGTAAGGTGAAAAGCTTCTCAAGACACTTGCTTGGATTAAGTGCGACACGCCAGCGGGATAACCAGGTAGGAAAATGTCCAAAGAAGATTGTAGCGTTGCAACGGCAGTTTCAATGGAAAAGTGTGAAGTAAGGATCACATTCTCGTAAGCAAACATTGTAGTACTTGTAGCAGGAAGTTCAGGCATATCAGCAGTGTAGAGACTGTAAAGAAGAGGCGCAAGGATTCTACCTTGGGGCACGCCGACTAGGATAGTACGGGCCATGGAATGCATTGTACCAAGACGCACAGAAAACTCTTGCAGGAATACATATATGCACTTCTAGAGCACATCAAATTACAGACAGGAAGATTCGACTGAAAATTTAAATGAAATAGCCGGGATTTGAACCACGGATCTTCCGGTGTCCGTCCGACTGCTTTTAACCATTGCGCTACCATGGCCGACATACCGGCATGACATTAAATTCTCCAACTGACTGGTTTTTTTGCCTGTAAATCACTAGGAGTTCTCATAAACTTATGAGACAACTGCCTTAATGGCGACTTACTACGCTATACTATAAGGCCCGGGATGTATAGTTTGGACTACTACTAAATCAATTAAAATAAATAAAATAAATAGCCAATTCATCCCTAAAGGTCTTAAGGCCTCCTGCTAGTGAAGGGAGTTGCTGCTGTGAGCTCAGTAGGGTAAGTAACTCCTAGGAGTCTCATTCAAGCTTGCCGGTACCTCCTTATCTATTGTGATGACCAGACATCGGATCCCGTGCACCTTAGCAATTAATGTACGCTCACAGGTACTGTACAATGTGAGGCACGACATCAACAAACGTGTGTACACTCAGGTACGGATACAAAGTGTAAGCTAGTTACAACATGCCATCCTTCTCATTGCTTCGATGTGAAAATTACAGTGAACAACCATGTCTATTCGTAAATTGCCGAATGTGAATTTTCACTGAAACAATATAAAATATTTGGAGTAAGTTCGTTCAATGTCACATGACGTTAATGGTGCATTTGGGTACTACAAATCATTTTGTATGTTTGTCCGAGATTTAGTTTATTTCTTATATTACGCAGCACTGAAAATCCAGTATTTTTGTGATCAATACTGGAAAATTTATTTTTTGTTCTTTTGGTAGGTGGTGCATTCTCTATATTGTTAATTTTTGCAGACACCTCCTCGACTGCTTTTAGACAGCTCGAAAGTACATTCTTCAAGCTGTTTAATGGTTCTTAATAATACCCAAAGATTTTTATTTATAAAATGGAAATTGTCCAAAAATAATTTTGAAAGTAATGCTATTAGCACAATATGTCCTTCACCTTGCATTCCCTGAAAAGTAGATCAATCTGCGTGGGGAGCGGTAGTTGTAATGGATCTAAAGCTAGGCGCTGCGAACCGGACTATTTCTGCGTGTTGTCCTCGGGACTGACGTCAGCAGTTATATACTGCGAGACTGGTAAATTTCATATCCCTTTAAAGGTGTACGGGTTCCGATGTCTGGTGATGAGTAGTATTCTATACATCGTGTAATTACATCTATGTTAGATTGCATTATATTCTATAACCTATGTTCCACTGATCTAAATTTAATGGATCGGTGATATTTCTATAACTTGAAATCGTCTAAATTAAATTATCCATCATCTTAAGTTCTCTCTTTCGCAGATCGAGTTTTGTAGTTCACATTGATCCTACTTCTCCTTGAACTGCATTTTAACTTAGCACTGATATTAACACTAAACTTAGTTGTTTCACAGTCAGCCGTATGTAGATCGAAGAACGAGAGTGTAGAGACAGACTACCTAGGACATCTCATAAACACATGAACACATTGAGTTTTTCTGTCTGATTCTTCCTTTAAATAATTTGGCATACACACGGATAGTGTGAAAGAGCTTTAATTTCCACACATCAAATTAATTACTGAATCTAGAAATGTCTCTAAAATAGGGGCGCACGCTTCGTAATCAATATCACTTTCATCGTGGTTTAAAGAATTGACAATTATTCGTTATGTTTTCATCACATTCACATATTTCTGTGGTTCAGACTAATATTCTGCATATGAATTTTAAAATTTTAATCATATGTTGGAAAGATAGCTAAATTGAAATCCATTAACGGAGAGCAGGGTAGCTGGAGATAAAAGCAATAATAAACCGAGTGGTTTGAGCTGATAATGGAAGATTTTGAAAGTATTACAATGCTGCATAAACAGCATCAGCCACAAGCGTAGGCCCTTGCTATATACAAAAGCATGTTTTGATGTGTAGAAAAATAACAAACCATAACATCCAATTTCTTATGGTCAGAACTCCTATGCGATACTCTTATAAGAAATGTTTACCAGCTTCTCGGCTTAGACTACCGCCTACTAAGTATATGCTGGTATTTTGCAAACTTAAGATCAAGTTTTGATACTTAAACGATTTTGTGCTTTCTCTACCACATGCGTGAAATACAAACTGTTGTGTTATACCAAAATGCACACATTGAGATTTCACAGGAGAGAACTATGTGAATATTGGTTAGATGATCGCTCACCTCTGCCTTGCAAACGTGGGCGTGAGGCCGGTAGTATGGACGCCAGGCCCAGGCTAATTCGTGCTGTTACGCCCTGGAGTACTTTATTACTTTTACTTTTTACATCTTATTTAATGCAAATTAAAAGGACACGTTGTATGTGCACGTTAATCCACAAGATTACGGAATCATGCAGTGCAGTGAGGTAGAGCAAGGCAGCTCTAGTTTCCAGCCATGGATTTTCTGAGCTTTGATCCAATCCCTATAGGATTGCAGTTTTAAACCCAAGTATTCTTAGAGTGTTCAATTAGCTACTTCTAGAAGTAGATAAGGGTAGCACCTAAGATTTTTATGTCGAGGTGCAGGGACGTTGACCACTCTCCAATGTCCACACATACTACCACTACGATTACCATTACCACTACATCTACCATAACCATAACCACTAACACTATCACTACCCCAAGCACTAGCATTACCACTATCATATTAATGATGCAGGTTATAGTATCAATGACGGTCCCCTAATTTTACATAATCAGAAGTTATAACCATTAATAAGTGAAAAGACTGGAATAACATGCTGGGCTCGCATTCGGAAGGTCCTTTATTCGATTCTTGGTCATCACCTACCATGGCCATGCTTCTTTCATAGTTTCCCTACGTCAATTTTCGAATATTGGGTGGTTTCTCCACTATTATTTCCTTTTCATTCCTACTTTCTTATTTTTCATGCATACCTTTAGGACACTAGGATACTGGCGTCCGGTGCTGTGGACAGATGGCGAGGATGCTGGCTCTGAGGAATGCGTAGTCTCCATCGACACTATAGGAGGGGGCTGTTTGTTCCGTGGGTCGCTTATTTTGCTTTCAGGCAACCCCAGCAATAGTATTTGTCCTGGAAATATTAGGGATTACCCCGAGCTCTCCTGGCGCTAGACAGAGTAAGAAGTGGAAAGAAATAAAAATAGAAAATAATAATGATAGAAGATAAGAAAATGGCAGAGAATAAACTGCAAACAGGAGCGTTGGTTCGATATCCGTGACTGATTTTCCTGACCCATGTAGTATTTCGGATTTTTTTTTTTTTTTTTTGGAAGGTCTTTTCATACCACTTCTCAGTTTTCTTTACTATTCATCCTAGTGAACTATTTCAGAGCTCTAAATGTTAGCGGAAATTTTCGCATCTTTTTGTGTAAATTCTAGTCCTCCAGATCGGGCGAGAACTCGGATATCCAGCCCACCAGAGCATGAATGACCCCGCAGAGGGAGGGCAGCCAGCTATATGAACCGCCACAATTTGAAGGTTTAAAAACCTTGCTCTAAGGTCATTTCTCCTTGGGTCCGTGATCTTTTCATCTCATCCCTCAAACCCTAATGTGCCTCTACTAGAGATCTTTAGGTAGAGATGGCCTGTCCCTCCTTCAATAATTGTCATAAGAGTATTCGAGTCAAGCGAGAATTGAGGAACTTTCAGTTTTGAAGTAATCATTTCAGTGAATTTGCATGTGGTGTTCGTAAAGAATTATACTGAACATTTTTATTCCAAGGTAGAAACAGGTTTTCCAAATTGCTCCAGGTGGAGGAAGTGATTGGTGACGGTTCATTAGATTAATGTGAGAATTTGGGGACAGAAAAAATGCCAATGTATAATGCAGAAATACTTTTGCGTCCCCTACAAAAACTAATATCGCATTCTACCAAAAAAATATTCGATAGATTGCAGCAAAAATACGTGATAGATACCCGAAGTATTTGACATACAATATCTGCACATCTTATGTAGTATGCTTTTGTCTACCTGATACTCTTTACCAGTTTTGTGAAAGTGATACAGAATGAAGAAAGTTTCAGAGACTATTCCCAGAGAAATAAAAATATATTACAATATAACCTCGATACCGATACGTCAAGTCATATCGGACGATGAATGAAATAGGTGAAATGATTCTCAAATGAGCCCGGGGTCCATGGAGCTTAGAGTTACCTGGCATTCGTCTTTCAGGATAAGGGAAAACCCCTTAAAAACCTTATCAAGTAACTTACTTCGACCTCTTGAACCTGAGGCAGACACGTTAATACCTATGCTGCCGAGGCGGCCAAAAGGAGAACTGCATAATACCAATATAGGGTGTATATAATGAGATGAAACTAAAAGCCATCAGTGATAGTATTTTTAACATCTACGTTAGACATTTAAAAGAAAAACAGTCCAGATTTATCATTTTCACTCTTTCGGAGTAAAGTCTATTTCTTTTTCTGCTATGCCAGACACTCTTCCAGAAAATAATGTTTCAGGTGGAATACACAAATATTTGGCGGGTATTTCTTTTTTAAGTTGTATAAATTGTGAATTTGTTTCCAGTAATCCAGTGCACAAGAAAGTGGTGACAAATCGTCGTTGAGTTGTGTGTTTACCTCTGGCACTGGTAATTGGTACTACTCACGATTACTATTTTCTAGCATGATGTTACCGTACAGGTACCACGTTCCTGGCTATTTCTTGGGCTTTGCAGTGCTGTACTTACGCAAGAGATATTTTATTATTTTAAAATAAAATAAAAATTGTACACACACGAAGGTATATAGCGAATTTCCTTTCGACAATATGGAGGAACTACGGTGAACTTAACATCTCGACGTGTAGAAGGTCTTTTGTACCTATTCCCCTGCAGGAAGGGATGAGTGATAGGATATTAAGAGAGCCTGGGCCTGAAGAAAGATGACGGCAGAAGCCAGCTTTTTAACAACTACAGAATGAAACTACCGGTGGCGGCTCTCTTCCCCTGGAGTGTCCGGAACACTTAAGACTTCGCTTGATCAATTAGATGAACATTTACAGCGAAACCACAGCGCTGAAAACTCCCCGTAGAACATTAAAACAGACAACCAGAATAAACAGTGAAGAGAAATGGACAAACAGAAATTTTGCAGCTTCCAATTATCCTTTCAAGATTCCCACGAAAGCGCCCGAAAATCCCATAGATCAGGAAAGTCAACCGCGGAAATCTAAACCATGCCTTCCCAATGCAGGACACAGAGAGAAATGTGACCCATTATGCTTTCTTCTTTTCTTCAACACAGCTTTTTTCACTTGTTACGGTGTGTTTTGGACACAACAAGAACTAGCAAAGCCGTCTGCCTAACGGTAAACTAAGCCAAAGCAAAGCTTCCCAAGAGACGCTTTTTACTCCCAAAGATTTAGGAATGACATAACGCTGAAAACGTAAAGGTGGTACAAAAAACTTTTTATGTAAAGCGCTTCCAGTAAGAAGGACGAAGGTAAGGCAGGTCCTAAAGGAGAACTATCCAAAGCGTTGCAGATAGTGTGCTATCTCTGCTTCACAGTTGCCGATACCACCGCATCATCAATTTTACTCTGCGGCGCTCTAGATGACGGCTTATAAAGCGTGCTGCCGCTGAACAGGCGGTTCCCGCCCCACAGAACCGAAACCCAAACCGACAGCTTCCCTCCCCCAACATCTACTGCAATAAAGCTGATTTTGATGTACTGTTTCTCCACACGGGCCCTCTCCAGAACGGTCTTCTCTAGATCTTTCTCTGAATTCAACTGCTAATGAAGGCATCACACAAGCTTCAGTGGTCCAAGCTTTGTCTTCCATGATCACCACCACCGTCCCACATTTGTATCTTACATTACCTTCAGTTATACAAATATACTAAACGTGGAACAGTTTTGTAGCACTTACACGTACTTTTGTTTTCGAGAAGAACAAATGGTAATGCTGTAAAAAATTCACATTACTTCCTTTACTATCTGTTCTACAAAATATTTGTATAAAGCCTTGATACTCCAGACAAATACACACTAATAGTTTACATACGTTTTCTTTTTATATATAACAAGGACACTGTAGACTAATGCGACTTTTAAAGCGAATTCCTATGGCTTTAAAACTTTACGAGTATAACTTTGCCCGTCTACTTGACTTACAACAATTAAAAAATAACACAGAATATCTCGCAAAAGGCTAATACACCAAAAACACTTTAATTTGATCCAAACTGTGCATTTGAACGAGATCTATAATTTTTGTGTGCGTGCGCGCATGTGTCTGTGTGTAGGTTTGTTTATTTCGTACAATTTACCGGTTACTATATTAAGGTCAATCACAATGAACATGCCTTCAGAGCCTATCCCCAGAAAATTCAAGACTAGGTTATTATTTGTCATGCAAATGTTATAAATATATGATTATTTGATATTTTTTGTTAAATACATTATTACATTTCTGAAATGTGGTATCTTATTAATTTGATAGAAATCATACGAGAAAATGTCAAATAAAGAACCTTTGGCATGTGCATAGTCGTTTGGGGTGAAGTGCTTTATTGAAACTAAAATAACCTTGAAAGACGGTAAACTGAGATATTATGTTTAGCATTCCTTCTTTTTTCTTCTTTGTCCTTCTTTTCTTTTTCGCTGTCAGCGAAAAGTTAGTATATAATTTTTGGTGGGAGTTAGGTGTACTCATTATAGGTCATTTTATGCAAATCGTACTACATACAATCTATATATCTCATTGAAAGTACACAACTAATGAAATAAAAATATTGCAGTACATTTGTGGTGCTTTTCGGGTATAAATAACTATTAGTTACTATAATAATTTTACTACGATATACAAATGCTATATTTTGACTAACTTTTATTAATGGAATTAATTCCTATGCAGCAATCACAGAACGTCATGTGATTGCAATGCTTGAGGTGTTTTACTATACCACATAGGTAAGTGCATTCATATATCTACGTAAACGTATATGAGCGACAGTTCACAGACAGAAAGAATTCTAGTATCATAAATGCGTTAAGTAAATATTTTAAGTTGTCTTTATGCAAGCTGATGCACAGTCAGGTTTGCCAATCTAATAACTTAACCGCGAGGGAACTATATACACGCTGTAGCAATGTCAACGAGAGAAGGTAAACAAACTATTCCCATCCCTAATGCAGTGACATTTATGTCTCATTCAACGTTCCTATGATAGCCATGATCATACCACTATTACTGATAATTCAATTAGTTAATACTACAACTGTTACTAGATAAGAATTGAGACATCTAGTAAATACCTATAAAAACGTTTGGTCAATCCTATTTCACGAAATGTTTCCCCTGGCACTGGATATAGAGTTCCATCCTCTGAAACCACACCGATGGAAGCATCGACGCTACTGAGGAAAATTAACTTCAACTTCTATAGTACTAGAATGTCGGCGACTTCCAATTCAGCTCTTCACAGTTTAGTACCAGCTCTAAATTAAATGGTGGATGTCATAGTTTTGCCTCTGTTACTCATAAAACATCCATTACTACATTACCGGTGCACGTTGATTCTTTGTTATTTTTGGGTGCCATTATTGAATATTCGGAAACATTTTCGGAAAGAAAACTTGGGTACTATTTTGAGATAACAGTTCTCTAATTGAGAATAAATAATTTCAACTTCTCGCACTCCTTACCTCTTGAATTTGATGGTGGTTGGTATGAGGGAAAAGAATCACTTCTGGTTTCTTTCTGCAGTCAACCAAAATATTCGCGTAATCTTTGAAATATGGTGAAACTTTATATAATTAAATTTTTATAGTGTTTCCTGACACCGTTCCAGCACGTGAAGTTTCCCTGCTTTAGACAAATTATGCGACTTGAATTAATTTTATTTACGAGAAGATCTTCACTAAGGTTGGTTGAAATACTTTGCGAAATAATCGTTAATGCTAGTTCAAATTCTCTTAGTTGTGGTTATGTAGCTCTTCTTTACATCCTTAAGGGATGAGTTATTAATTTAAATTCTCTTAAATATTGCAGTTTAGTGCAACACAGAATGAAGGAATGAAGTCCCCGAAAGCCCCTATTAAACCTGCTAAGACACTGTGCTTCAATTAAACTTCCAAGGATATTCACACTTTCCAGGCATAACCATCAAAATGAAAACACTACAGAATTCTGATAGCTGTCATTTAGCAACAAAAATACAGCAGCTTTGATCGAGCAGCACTCGATTTGTTTTATAAACAAATTGCCAATATTTTCTTTTCAATATTTATCTGGTGATCCTGGACTAGTACTTTCAACCACCACAACCACCACCAATACTACAAATAATAATTTACTACAATGTTATATTATATTGTAACGTTCTTTACATTTATATTATACTGGAATTTATTATCACATAAGATTGTTGCGAATTTAAGTACGTTGAAGTTAGTCGTATTTCATGATAATCCAGATGAAGTGCAATGTGAGTACGTTTTCCGAATATTTGCCTGACTCTATATAAAGACAACCTATAGAATATACAACAGAAGGGGCCCCTCACTCACTGTGATCTTCCGAAGAACTTTGTGGCTATCTCTCCTCAAGAAAAAGGGATGGAGTGGAACAACCCACACACTGTTGGTTATACAGATTTCGCATTTCTAGCTCTCAAAATTCATTTCTACGGCTTGTTGCGAGCTATGTATTGTAAAACCTTGACTACTTGGTACTCCTTTTTAGCTCCAATTTTAGTTTCGACCTTTTTACACGGTTATTTACTGATTTTATGAATTCTTAATACTTTTGGTTTCAGTTATTATTTTGATTTAGTATAGAGCAAATAATTACTTGCAACGTTTGAGACAGTTACACAGTGATTTAATGAAATTTAAGGACATTACAGGCTAGAGCGAGACACGTTAAACATCCGCGAGAAGTCTCCAACAGTACTTGACTCAAAGTCCTGTCCCAGCACTAAGTGTCCACAGATTGCGATACATTTCCTGTCCAATTAAGCAACTACGTAGTGAAAGCAAAAGTGAAAAAAAGCGTAGACGAGTAATCACTCGAGGATTCACCTACAACCAGGGAAATACTCAAGGTCGAATAAGAATGTCGACCGGAATCGATACCGAAATCTCCCGAATGGAAGCCTTACAGGTTATCACAGCTAATTTGTTTCATTCACAATGACTTATGTAACTGTATCAGTGGAAATAGGTAAATAAATGCACACCTACAATAGACTAGAGCATATTTCTCCAAGTTTTATTAATATGAAAGTACAGTTTTGCTATTGGGTTTGGAAACTTCTTATTA